>CM063505.1:151223707-151261207 GCA_032207245.1 Pardosa pseudoannulata
TTGTTTAAATATCATGTGCAGTCACAATTAAGTGTGTGGAAATGTTCATTCATTCTTTGTAGAACAATTCAATTATATACCTTTATCGCCATTCCTCTGACCTCACTAATAAATAGTTTTTCGAAAGCAGGACTATCGCTTTGCTCAAAGAGATGTTGCCTCAAGGGAAAAAAGGCTTTTAAAACTTTACCCATAATATGACTCACTAACAGAAGTCGAAATCCATTTGAAAATGGTTAAGGTATCCGTCTGCGTTAAAAACGTCATTTTTTGCCAAAAATTATAATTTTTTTATTTCTCTATTGTAAAAGTTCAACTTTTAGGCTTCTAAATCTGTTTTTGTTTTGTCCCTACGTCATTTTAAAGAAAAGTTACAGATGTTTAAACATCAGTCACAGCTGTCAAAACAAAACGCAAATAGCAACTTCACAACCGCAAGTTGTGAATTTAAAGCCTTTTAAAGAGAATTTTTTGGACAAAACTTTTTAAAGTTTCATGAAGATTAGTTTAAACATTTTTTCTAGTACTTTTAATAATTAGCAACTTGGCAATTGGAAAGATTTGAAGCAAGAAAGTGTGGGAAATTTTAAACGTGTATATTAACTTTTTAATAGTTGGATTTGCTTTCATAAACTTCAAATGCGTTTTTCTCAGAAAGGCATTTTTATTAAAATGTTGAAACTTAAAATATGATTTATGAAAAAGTTCTTAAAATATTTTGTTGAAAATTATTATGAATACTTTTTATAGTATTTACTAGTGAATGACCTAAAAGCTTTAAATTTGTATAATATTTAATGATGTTACACTCATAGTTAGACATAAAGGTAATGAAAAATCGTTTAAAATTCAATGTGTATGATTTTGAAGAACCAAAATTTTTCACCAAATATAAATTAAGCAAAGATTTTAGGTGATTCACTAGTCCAGTGTATAAGATATGCTTTTCATCAAAAAATATTGAAATAATTTAATTTATTAAAAAATTAGACCTTTTGAAAAACCCCGATTTTTGTACTAAATTTTCTTTATTTATTAGAAATTTTATAAAAACTTCTCCAGGAATAAATTTTTTAAGTGCAATTCTCTATGATAATATAAAAAATAAATCTAAAAATGTAAAAACATGAACTTGTTTCTACGTTTAAAGAAAAAAGTTCTCTGAACTTAGATGAGTACATTAAACTTAAAATCTTTTAATGTAAGTTACAACTCAGAATTAAAATTCCATTTTGTTTTTGCACAAAAGATCCAGTTTTCGTAGACCAGATATATGTAGAAAAGAAAAATATAAAAAAATTGCATCTTTATAAGATTTTTCATGAAATATTATATAGTCTCAGTTGTAACAATAATTCTATTTTAAGTTTGATACAAAAGATCAGTCATACAATAGTAAGTTTGGTTTGGTTTTGGAGTGCTACGGTCTACTTTTTGCAACACGAGGTCTAATGAGACCGAGAACTTCCGCTTAAAGCCGATTCCGAATGGCTACGAGCATCCAAGCCATAGTGGGATTCGAACTCACGAACTCCGGTTCGAAGGCCAGCACCCTAACCATTCGGCCATCGTTTGGCCATACAATAGTAAGAGCATGAACACTATCTAAAATATATTTGTTGAGATAGGTTTATATTTCGTTACTTCACTTAATTCCATATTATTTTGATAGAATGTAATATTAGAAAACTTGCTGTAAAGCAAAATAAGTCGAAAAGCTGAGAATATTTTTGATTCCATGAATTCCAATTCCCCAGCATGATTTTACGAGGGATAGTTATATGAGGCAAAGTATTTTATACCCTTCCCTAAAACATTTCTCAATTTATTCAATTTACACTAATTAGGTTACAATTGTTTTAAATTACAAATGTAGGATTTTAATTCTAAGTCTTTTTAACAAATTTCACAATTTATTAAAAGGTCTCAAAATTTTCATCTCTAAACGTAACAGTTCTGTCAAGTAATTATTAATAATGAAAATACTAACTTTATGTTACTTATAAAATTTATCTAAAAATTTTGAAAAAATAGTGATTTAAATTATTTTCTGATGATTTAAAAATTTGAATTTGAAACCATCAAAAATAGATTGGTATTCACATTTTAATCGGGCGTAATATAATTTTTAAAAAAGTATAAATGTGCATAAGAACAACACTCATTTTAATAAAAGTATTCAGATTTTAATATGTACGTTGATGAAGTGGAATATCCTTAAAAATCTGTAAGACAGTGACATATTAAACAAAGAATTAATATCTAAATTTTTATTAAATGTACTGCAAAGCAATATGAAGCAGAAAAAATTCTACTTTCAAAGTAATTTTATTTGAGACTCTGACCTAAATTTTGAAAAATTAGAGAAAGATTCAAATAATTATATAACAGAACTAAAATTTTAAAGAACAAATCAGAAACTTATTACATCTAGTTTTAACAATTTTTAGATATGATGTTTTACAGTAAATAGAGAACTTTTGGAACGGAATAGAAAAAAATGTTTAAATTGTCTGTCGAGTTTTTTGGTTTTGGTTTGGAGTGCTACATTCTACTTTTTGCAACACGAGGGCTAATGAGACCGGGACTAAAGCCGATTCCGAACGGTTGCGGAGATTCGAACCCACGAACTCCAGTACCGAAGGTCAGCACCCTAACCAATCGGCCATCGTTCGGCCTGTCAAACATCATAAACTTTAAAAATATCTGTGCAGCTTTACATTATTCTTAGCTAGATAGAGTTAGTTAAGCATTTAAAATTTTGTTTTTCTATTTCAACAATTAGAATAATCTCGTAAAATGAACAGTAAAATACTGATATTAATGTTTGCGGTAAAAATATAAAAATTGAATTGTTTGCATCCCTTTCGCATTGAAGATAAATGTTTCATTTAAAGAACTAAAAAGGATAATACTTTCACCTATCTATCTAACGCATCTGCCAAATGTGTTTTATTTTTTAATTTCATTGATGCAATTCCGCACTTATAATCAGTTCTTAGCCAATACTTCTAATTGCTCAATAAACCTTTTTTTATACAACATTCCAACCTCATTTACCAAATTGCAAATTTTCATCCTACTACAAGTCGTGGCCATCGAATATTCTAAACGAATGTCATAGAAGTTGGGGTCACTAGCAGTTCATGGCAGTAACTTCATTGACATTTGTTCCGTCATTCAGTACAACTAATTGCCAGATTAATCTTCCTCGACTTCTCTGCATCAAATCGGGCAGCTATTAGACCTATCAGTGGAAGCGAGCATTATGCCAAGGGCATCTTCCTATTTCTCATCACCACGGCTGTTTCTGTATTAAACGTTCTGTCTAATTGTTGATAATTATGTAAATATCAAAATAGATTTCATACTCTTAAACATGTTATAATTATAATGTTTGTATTAAATCGAAAGATTGCAACGGTTTAAGTGGAAAGTAACCGCAATTATTACCCTAAATAATTGTTGGGATGAAGGCTGTTGGAAATTGACTTGTAAGAAATATATCAAGCAAATTGCCTATGTTAATGGTCATGTTAAAGAAACTCTCTGTGGGAATATTATTTTACTTTAATAATTTCTTGTGGACTTGAAATAAACGCTGTCACGAAAAACATGGTTTTCACTTTTTGTATATGGAAGATGATGTCGATCGACATTATCAAGATCAACATCTTCATTAAGTAGCAAGAACTTACCTCTCCTGTTTTCTGTAAAACGGTTCAAGACTGGGTAGTAAATGCCTTATCATGTATTTAAACTCACATAAGATTAATATACTGAACACTTAGATAACAATAATTTTGAGAATGATCAATGGCTAAGAATAAAATTTCCGTTAAATTTAACTATGCATTATGTCTTTTTTTTAACTTGTGTCCACCTAAAAATACCTTAATTTCATAATTTTATCTCATACACATTTTCACGTAGATTTTTTATTTCTATTGCACCACCTGAATACTTTTTAATATCGTTCATTTGAAGAAGTTAAATTTTATTTTCTGATGTCATGATTATTTGATCTCACGTTGCTTAAATATTCAAGATGTAATAGAAAATGAGATTCCTCCAACCACAACATCTACAAGGTATAATTATCATGTGCAGTAGCAGGCCAACACTACCAAAAATTCATGACGATGTAAAGCATAACAATACACAATACTATACCGTATTGTGTATTGTTATATTATATTCTATGCGAACGATGGCCGAATGCTTAGGACGCTGACCTACGGCACCATAGTTTGAGGGTTCGAATCCCACAGTGGAATGGATGTTCGTAGCCCTCCGGAATCGATTTTAAGCAGTAGATCCCTGTCTTCTCTTGTTGCAAAAAAAGTAGAGCGAAACATTCCAAACTAAACCAAATATTTTATATAAAAACTTTAAATGACAATTTTCTAGTTGAGAATTACTGGTAAGAAATTTTAATGCATCTATGAAAACTGTTGAGGGTACATTTGGGGATAAATGATAAACTGGCATGCTTGTATTGTTATCTCTACTATGTATCATTGATATTTCATTCTACTAGCAAATCAATCTATTTACATTGCCGAATGTTTAATTAAAATTTTTCTTTTGGTAAGCCCATTAAATTTTTAATCGTTTAAAAATTACTAATGATATACATTAGATTCCTAAATTACCTTTCTGTTTCTTTCGTTAGTGATAATCATTTAATAGTTAAAGAAACACATGAAGAGTTATATACCGCGTCCAACTAGCATTTATAGCTTTTAAATTCAATTTTTCCATAGTATCATAAATTTTAAACATACTGGCTGTATTAACTATTTTCGAAATTTTAACGGTGTCAAATATTTAGGAAAAGCCATAAAAAAATGCTCTTTTTGGTAAAAACATTTTTACGTACGTATATGTAAACCTAAATTAAAAAACTACTTGAAATTCCAATCCAACATAGTAATTAAAATTATGAAAGGAATGTCTACAATAAAAACTGAAGTAATTATATGCCCTAAAGTATAGTTCAGTTTGAAAAAGTAAAAGCGTACTTTGAAGAATACATTCTAACACTTTAGGCTGATTGCTCGGAGACCATATAAAAAAAATCACTGCAAAATAATTATGTTTTTTTTTTAAATGATAAAATGGGAACAAGTACTAGATCACTATTAATTTAACAGAAATAGACAATTAAAGAAGTAATATCTAGTTTCAGGAATTAGGAATTAGTTACGAAATGGCATTTTTTGATTCAGCTCTTTGATGTTGCATAGCAGGAGATACAGGAAATAATTAAAAAGAAACTAGGAAAAACTTTCGATTAGGTCTATGCCCAGAGATAATGCGGTATTTTATGGAAAATACATATCTACTTTCTACACTATTTAAATTTGATTCTATCTATACATCTATTTATGTATGTAATGCAATCTTCTGAACTGATGGACACAGAATTACCAAAGTATTAAAAATAATACAAGGAGTAGGTTATGACAATTTAGATTGCTATTACAATTAGTTAAAAAGATATTTTAAAAACGCTTCATCTTTTGTCTATAATTGCAACTGTTAGTCATTTTAAGCACATTTAGAGATTAAATATCTGTACAGGTGATTTCTGTCAGTTTGATATCCACATACAACTCTGTAAAAAATTTAAATTATTATTTCTATATCCTTTTATTTATAAAACTACATGACATAATAATATTACTTTCCGTCTATTATTCAGACAAAAACAATATGGTAATAAGATACAGTATATATATATATATATATATATATATATATATATATATATATATATATATATAAGGAAAATTCTCAGGGGTTTTCAAATCTGAAGCCAAGGGCTAAAAATTCCCTCGTCCTTTTGCATTCCCCTTTTTAACCTCTAACCTAAATTGATCACCAGGGCTACAGTTTACGCCCTCAGAGGAGGAGGTCTGACCAATTATAACTCTACATGGTCTTAGCGGACAATTTAGGAAATTTCCAAACAAAAAGGAGATGCACGCTGTCGGAGGCAGATTTTTCTAGAGATTTTTCCCACAGATGTTGACAAGGTGTTAGGGGCCTTTTTACTTATAACTTCATGCTAGCTGACCCCTCAGTTTGTCCTGTCCCTATGATGAAGTGGGAACACGTCCTCCAATGTTATCTTAATAAAGGTCTTTAGCTAATATGGTGTCATTTTTATGGGCCATGACTGCAACCACCCATCGTGAAGTTCATCTTATTATACACACACACACACACATATATATATATATATGTGTGTGTGTGTGTGTGTGTGTGTGTCACGTTTAAAAATGGGGGTTAAGAATTAAGCGAGTTATAATTAAAAATAGTTAGAGCTCATTAATGATAACGTAATAGGAGAAAGACACACCCTCGAGCGAAATTTTACAGAGTAAAAAAGCTGACGCTGAAGTAGACCTGGGAATTTTGCTTAAGTAGCAACGCCAAAAAAGTGACAATTCTGAACAGGAACTCGGGCTGATAACATCCTCCACGCTTGTTAGCAAAATATGGCAAATTATGAGATCAAAGGATATCTAAATGGCATAGCTATGGACAGAAGAGTTACAATAAAGTTTTTATATATGAAATTAATTGTGTCTTCCATGGCTTAACCCCTCGTCTATGTCATTCATATATATATATATATATATATATATATATATATATATATATATATATATATATATATATATATATATATATATATATATATATATATATATATATATATATATATATATATATATATATATATATATTCTTTTTTAATGTAAAATAATGCTTTGTTATATTTTTATGAATTTCTTAAAAATAAGTCGATTTTGACCGCTTTTAATGACAGTTTTCTTGATCCACCTGGTATCTCTTTCTCAGTAACGTGTTTGATCGAGCTTTACGTTCTGACAACTTGCACGCTTTATTTTGTTTGGCTGGTTAATATAAAATTTCAAACTCCTAAAACTAATATTTTTAACACTTTTCAAAAATTTTTCGAAATTTGACTTAATTAATTAATAACTTCACAATTTCTTGAAATAATCGCACAAAGGCTTTTTTTGTGTGTTTCTGGTTGCATTATCCATATATGTGCTAAATGTCTATTGATCTTTACTCGATGTTTTATATGACGTTTTTCGTTAACTTTTATGGTTAAAGTTACCATAATTTGAAAAATCTTATTTTAAGGTTTCACCTTTAAAACTTCATGCATTCGTAAAGAATTCATTATTTAGTTCAACAGCCGCCATGAGCCTCTCTCCGTTCATGAGAAAACGTTGGAAAAGTGTCATATGGTGTCACTTTTTTTCTCTTCAGTGCCGGCTGTACGCGATAGGAAGCGTAGACGACTGCTTTTGCTGAGAACTTTAAGAACGACAAAAACTTTGTTTTTTAATAAAACAGTTTGCCGTAGATCTATATTAGTATTATTGAGTAACTTCAATCATAGACTTTTTTCAAATTAAAGTGATTCTTTTAAAATTCTTTTTTACTTTAAGTTTATGTTTTTATTTTATTTTTTTAAGTTCGGTGGAACGACCCTTATGTAGCTTGATTACGGCGGCAAAAATGCTATTGCCGGCCTGCTATCCGCTAGGGATTGACGCGTTATTTGAAATAGTTCAATGGACGCCAGGCTATGCAGCAAATCAAATGTTTAAAAGGTTTTAAAACGTTTTATTAGTACATGAATTGTGTATTCTATAAATAGAAATATGTAATACAAATGTGTAGAATAAACACACATCATTCTATCATTCCTTCTGAAAAGTCAAAATTAGCATTTCATGACGGAATAAAAGAAGAATAAAGACAATCGACGATAGAAACTATTTCCAGCTAATTTGATTGTTGGTTAATATTTATCATTGCTTAACACCCGATTATTAGAAGGCTAAACTCATCTCAGACATTTAAAATAGTCACGAGTGGCCATCGACTAGACGAGAAATTGTTGGTTCATCGGCAGTTCATGGTAGTACTTGTAACATTGAACGAGTCTTTCTTCACCACGTAACAGTTTGATTAATGGGTTTCCCCGCCCGCTGCATGGAAAATTAGTTGTCACTTTTAACTCACGAGTTGCGCTATTCCGCTGCTTATGGCTGATTCCCTTCAACAGAGATGCTCACCTTAAACGTCCATTTGGCAATTATGTAAAAAACAAGACAAAGAAACAAATGACTGGCGATCCATATTTCGGCCATCGGCCGGTCACGGTTGGTCTTTCTGTTTCCAGTCGGTTACCTTGAACACCCGGTGACTAACTGGCTTTTCCTATTCTCCCTTTCCCTGAAAACTCATTTTCCGGCTGACAGGGACTCTGAGCTGGACTGATAATTCGATTCTTTTTTTTTCTTCCGGAAGAGAAGAAGTTCATTAAGACTTCTCAAGGTTGCCAACTTTTTAGTCTTAATGACTTTTAGTTAACTAATCAGATTATGCTCTCGAAAGTTGTTGGTCTGCTGGGAAAAACTGAGCGTAATACTCTGTAGTTGCTTCTTATTCTTCAGTTGAATTGGTGGAAATTAGAGCATAAATTTTAATTTTCTCAGATATGCTTCCTTGTTCAAAAGTAACAGTTTCGAGATAATTACACAAAAACATAATTGTTGTAAATTTGAAAAGAACAAGTAAGTAAAAGTGAAAGACAGATCTGTTACTATGGTATGTGAAAGCCTACATTGGACAAGATACCTTTATTCCATGAAAAGACATAAGAAAATTTAAGCTCGTAATATGGAATGATTTTGTTTTAATCAATACCATGAACAATAATATTTGAGGGTTTTTTAGAATTCCTTTTTTGGGGGTAAAAGTGCCATGGTAATTTATCTTTCATAGTGTTTCCTGCTTCAGAAATTAGGTCATATGCACAGATGGTTGTATTAGCTGGCAGGGAACACTACCGCCACATTTCGTTTCTGAAAAACTAATTAGACCAGGACCTATTTCTTAGAGTCTTCTCTGAAAGGCTATAAACACAAATGCAAATTAATTCTTTGTTTTAGGTTGCATTATAATTAGAAAAAGAAACTGAATTTTGAAATATTCGCAAGTAAAAATCTTTTATCAGTAGCAAAGATCTATATTATCACTGTGTTACCACTATGTTACCTGTGTTACCACTTACTATAATAGACTTAAGAATGCTTACCCATATTAACTAAACCAATAAGAAGATCCACAATTATGAGCATAAACTTAAATAATTTTAAAACAATAAAAAATAATTTCTTTTAAGTGTATTCAAAGGAATTTACGGTGCAATATAAATTAAGTGATTAATTATGAAAATTTTAACGAATTCCAACTCATTTTAGTGCTGCTCACGGTATAATTTCAAAATTTAGATGTCACGAATTTTAATAACATTAAAATACTTGCTTCATTATTTATGTTTAGAATCAGTTCAATAAAAACTGCAAATGCATAATAATTTCCACATTTTTTTATCCCCCATCACAATGAATATTTCCTTAGGTACTTTTGTTTGCTATTTTATTGTTATGTATTGTTTGTTCTTAAATCCATACTTTAATTGGTTTTAATTGATTTCCCTTGCTTTTCTAGAAAAAAATATATGTACAAAAATTTAGGGAACAAATTGTTTTGGGAGAGTAGAATTGAAAATAATGATATAGAGTGGGAAGGGGGTAAAAATCTATACCCCTTCCCCTAGTAATCGTCTAACTATATTCGTATCTGTCTCTGAATAACATAAAGAAAAATTTAATTTTGGACCTATCAGCAAAAAATTAGAAGGTAATAAGAGAAAAATGAACGAAATGAGAGAAAAATTGATGATAAAACATGAGAGTTTTAAAAAATTGTGCATGCTTACTGGACCAAAATCTTGCATTGAAACGTGACAGAATAAAAAAGACAAATCTCTTGTACTTCGGATTCATTATTGAAAAACAGGCTTTATAAGAAATACGAGATTGAAGCATACCCTTAATTTCAGACAAGAACGATAGATAATCACTGTTTTTCCCCAGTAATTTCAAGTGGATTCAAAACAAATACGCCCTCTCACTCCACTCTGTTATCAAAAAACAAAATGCATTCTCTCACCATCTCAACGATCCCTTACCTTTCAAATCGTGACAAACTCATCTCGTAAAGAGATGTGTTCAAAAACGCGGCATATGGTAAAATACTACGTGTTTTTATTTTTAGAAAAAGATATTTCTCTATGGTAAATTTAATTTTTAAATGTAGGAAATTTCATATCGTTTCTCAGATCTTTTAGGTTTTATAATAGAATATTAGTGTATACATTAAAAATGATCTGAATTTTATAGAAATGAAAAAAGAAAAATATACTAGCTATTCAGTGCGTCTGAATTAAATTCATGAAAACTGCAAGAAAGGCATTTTGTTTGTAATACTCAATTAACTTCTTTTCATTTAACTATTAAAACAAAGAGAGTAACACACCAGTGATTATGATTTTATTTCTCTACAGTGCGTCTTGTAATTGTCTTGGATGCGTCACTTCGTATACAAATTCAAAACACATTTCAATCACTAAGAATCCTAATCACTAATAAATGTCATGGTAAACTTAACTACTAAATTGAAAGCTTTCAATCATGTATAAGCTCATAGTTTACACATCTACTACTTCAAGAAGTACAAGAAGGATTTTTATTAACAGAAGAATTTGTGGTTCTAATGGGATAGATATTTGCCTTGATCATTTGCTTTTTCATATAACAGGATTTCTCCGAACGATGACCCAGCGGTTAGGGTGCTGGCCTTTGGAACCGGAGTTCGTGGGTTCGAATCCCACAGTGGCATGGATGTTCGTAGTAGTTCGGAATCGGCTTTAAGCAGTAGGTTCCGGTCTCATTAGCCCTCATGTTGCAAAAAGTAGACCGTAGCGCTCCAAACCAAACCAAATATCAGGATTCCTTTACTTAATTACAGAAGTAGTTACAAAAGTATATCATTAAATACTTTTTATTCCAGAGATATGGATAGGTTAGTATGAGAATGACGTGAATATTTACAGACATTCTCTAATTTAAGGAAAGCGATATAAATGAAAAACATCATCCTATTATGTATGAAAATATTCACAATAGAATTCTAAATAAAAATCCCGCCTGAATTATTTATGTCTCTTGTTTATGTTTAAATATTTTTCAGTATTTTCCTCTTTATAAACTGCACAAAATGTATTATAGATTAAACTGATTTTGTGCTAAAACAAAGAGCCACTAAATATTTTGATGCAATTGCAAAGTCCTAGTCAGTTACTATTTGGATCTATTCTCTCGTAGGTTTAGTAAATCTGAAGTATTACTTTTTTTCTGTTTAGAAAGTATATTTGTCCTGAGAAAGTAACCCCTACTCTTTGTTACTTCAGTTTCGTTAGATATTCTACAACAGCAATACGCAAATAAGGTAACACACTAACTACACACTAAGGCACTGCAAGCATATGCGCGATTCACCACTGATTGAACATTGCATTTCAGAGCGTTATCTCAGCAAAGTGCATCAATTTATGAAACAATCCATGGCGATTATGATTGCATCCATCTATCCCGTATAAGAAAATATTCTATCAGTCTGTTTTAATGCTAATTTATTTTTTTACACATTCTGATAATATTTCAGTAAGTGATACAAGTTTAAAAGAAATAACTTTTAAAATAGTTAGTATAACTAACACAGAAACCCGAATGTAGTATCTATAATTCTCTACGTAACTCTCGTCAGTAAGTTAGAAAGAAGTTTTTTTTTCGCAGGATATACAAAAGCAATTTTTTTCATCCTCATGTTATTTGACTTTCTCGTCAGAAATTTTTAATCCTTTTAGTTAATTTAGCAGAATTTTTCCATAGTAATAATTGGAGCTAAATGTAGTAAAATACTTCTTTTTTACTTCCGTTATTTAACGAGCCTAGAAACAGGCAATAAACGATTCTGAAAACCAATCGTTAATAAGGCGATTTCACGTAGTAGGGCAAATTCTCTAATTATGACAATTCTGGCTTTAGTTTCAAACGGAAGGGCAGTTTATTGTTTGTCTATTGGCTGTTGTAAACATGAAAATGAATGGGAAGGGCATTATAGTACTTCGTGAAGTTGCGACAAATTGCCTTATTCTGAACAATAAACAGAAAATGATTATAAAGCTTGAAGCATTTAGCATCATATACTTTTTACGCCTTAACGGTTAAAGAACGTCGATAATAACCGCTTAACATCGTAACAGTTACTCACTTGAACCTGAAATGTGAAGCTACCAGAAATTTGTTTCGAAAGCTTTCATATTTAGACAATGAATATGAAAGAGAAAATAGATCTAAATACAATACATTGAATCATATATTATATACAGTAATTATGATGTACATGGTAATGACAGTGTAAAAGAGGTTGGTTTTCTTTTTAGATAAAGTTGTAAACATAATAGTTGGCTTATAGAACTGAAAATCAAAACTGTTGTATGAATAATTTATAAGAGATAATATCGTACATGGACTGTAATCTTAATTTTAATCGTAACCAAAGCCTTGTAAGCTATTTAAAAGATTTGATCATAATTATAATTGCAGATGAAAATCTGCACCACTTAAACCGTAAATAAGAATTTGTATTTAGAATTTTGAACTATCTAAAACAAGCAATCGACTAAAATCATCGTAAATTGCCCTTCTGAATTTTTATGAGAGGCGTTAATTAGCAGCTTTCTTTACTTTAATGACTAAAACAAGTGTACAATCATGAAGAGATATGTAGATGTGTTTTTTTTTTCAAAAGTTAAGTAGAAAGATATCTTTTAAGTAAACTTCTTTCTGTTTTTACATGTAATTATTACAAATATATGCACTTCACATGGTTCAGTTGTTGCATTAGTACTTGTTTTCTTGAAAGTTGAAATATTTTTGTTGAAAGAAAAAACTGTTAAAAGAATTTTTCTATAAAATATATTAAGCTGGAACACTGGGAAGAAATAGTACCCTCTCTTCATGATTGTACACTTTTGTCCCATAAATTAAAGGAATGATAATATGTAATTATTATAATAACATTGCATTAGTTTTCCTTCTATCACCTAGCTCTCCAAGAGAGGTATACAATTTTTCTCTTCCCATTGAAGTATTTTCTATAAATATTTCAGTTACACTTATAAATTCAGAAAACATAACTTTTAAATTTTCGGACCTAAAAACATAAGAGGAAAATAATATTGACAAGTCACGCATTAATGAGTATTTTTTATAATTGAACCTAAATATGAAAGATATTTATGGCCAGTTGTCTTTTTATCGAACCTAGTATGTTCAACCTCGATTGCTTTACGGACCCAATCCATACAGGTTGGGGAAGAGAGCAGTCTATGTAAGAAAGCGAAAGTGGTTCATTAAAAATGGAAACCCGTCAAGGACATTTCTACCATCTGTACGCGAGTTCATTGCCTTCATAGGTCGCACCTGACCTTTAAGCTGGGTTTTCACGTGCACAAAAGTGGCCAGAAAACGGCACCTCATTGTTCTGTGCAGACGGCAGTTTAGAGCGCCCCTTGATTTTTATTCTTTATTTATATTTATCATCTCCAAGTATGCTAGTTTTCTCACATGTGACAACACGAGATTTTTCCGACTGCAATTATTTATAAAATTTTTGTACACAGTTTTTAGTATTTGAATACTCATAGGTTATGCTTTTTGTTTCATTTTTATTACTTTGGTAAGTCTTGTTGAGTAGTTTTGTTAATCCAAAAACAACTAGTTCTGAATTATTAGTAATAGAAATGTATACAAGTTTTCTTACACATGGCTTTCCAAGGTTTTTCCGACTGCAATTATGTATAACATTTTTGTACACAGTTTTTAGTATTTGAATACTCATAGGTTATGCTTTTTGTTTCATTTTTATTACTTTGGTAAGTCTTGTTGAGTAGTTTTGTTAATCCAAAAACAACTAGTTCTGAATTATTAATTAGAGAAATTTAGCCAAGTTTATTATATTTTATACATTTAAACAATTTTTTGCTATTTCTCCTGCCCTGTGAATAAAATTATACGTCTTCAACCCTCATGGTTCCCTGCTAAAATGAAGCTGTATGTTATCCTTAGCTATGGACCAGTCGCATATAATTACAGGGTCAATTGGACATGGTGTAAACTTTTTTAGCTTTACTGCAGTTTAGAGAGCCCCTTGATTTTTATTCTTTATCTATATTTACCATTTTCAAGTATGCTAGTTTTCTCACATATGGCAACACGAGATTTTTCCGACTGCAATTATGTATAAAATTTTTGTATACAGTTTTAAGTATTTGAATACTCATAGGTTATGCTTTTTGCTTCATTTTTATTGCTTTTATAAGGCATGTACCTATATTTTCTCGTAAACCTCTGATTTAGAAAATTTTAAAAATTGTCCTTCAAGCGTTTGTAAATTTAAAAATTTGATACAACCTGTGTATAAATTTTATCTATACTGTGTTTTTTACTATTTTAATAAGCATATTTTATGCTTTTTGTCGCTCTTATAGATGTTTATTGCCGCCATGTTAGCATTATTGGTACCAAAAATATCGCCAATAAAACGAGGGGCATCCTAAACTGGATTTTCACCGGATTTCCTACACAGGAGGATGAAGCACAACTACTTAAAATAGACTCATAAGCTGTTTTACAATTATTAAGATAATATGTGTATTTTAATATGAATGAAGAACATTTTTCTGAGAGTTGTGTTCAAATACCTGCCCAATAAATGGTTTTTATCATATTGAAAACTGATATAATTATTCATTTAACCACAGACAGGTATCCTGTTTTAATCGAACATTGTTTCTATTGTTATATGAGGAAAGACAAATAATGCATGCACTTTCATTTTCAAAAAATTATTTATCGCATATTAAAGTTGTTTTCAGCTTTTAACAGCATTTTATATTAATTAGAAAACATGTCTGAGACATATGAATATCATTCAAGGTTTAAAGTACAAAAATCTGTTGAACATTTTACATATTAGGATTTATTTAATAAGAATACAAAATCACAATAAAATAACTAAAATCTTATCATTCTAAAGTAGTATATTTCTAGGGTTAAGATGAACAATGATTTTTAAACTGAGTATGTTTTTAATGAGTATTTTTTAGAAATGAACTTAAATACAAAGACATTTATGACCAGTTGTCTTTTTATCGAACCTAGTATGTTCAACCTCGATTGCTTTACGGACCCAGTCCATACAAGTTGGGGAAGAGAGTAGTCTATGTAAGAAAGCGAAAGTGGTTCATTAAAAATGGAACCCGTCAAGGACATTTCTACCATCTGTACGCGAGTTCATTGCCTTCATAGGTCGCACCTGACCTTTAAGCTGGGTTTTCACGTGCACAAAAAGTGGCCAGAAACGGCACCTCATTGTTCTGTGCAGACGCCTGGGGGCAAAAATTTCCCGAAGTAACTCCATGCCTCGGATGATGTAATCAAAAGTTATCCGATGCCCATTAAAATTACGACGACTCGACCTTTGCTAGTGAAAGGGACTCACGATCAGCAATAATTTTACTCTGAGTCATATTAGTGCCTTCATCTAAAAATATTCAAGAAAAAATAAAATATTTAAAGTTAGGAGCTGGTGTCAGTGAGAAATTGAATCTCCCCATGACATTATAAGCAAGAAAGATAATCGTTACAAAACGCGTTGGTTATGGTGTTTTCGTTTCTCAGCCCGGATTGCATTAATCTGATATTTATTCATGAATCATGGAAAACAAAGACAATGAAAACGATTAGAAGGATAGCGTTCTCTGAAGTTATAGATTCTAAAAGGATCTTTTTCGTGAAGTTATAGTTCACTCAACTTGCATCTGTGTGAGCCTTTAGAAATGAGATCTAACAACAAAAGTACAATTTTGGAGGTTACAGAGAGATCACATATTAGCATAATGTTATTTTACTCCCGATATAATGATCTGTTAAGCAATCAAAGTTACATCGAAGTAACTCTCGTGACAGTTTTATTCTTTTCGTTCACAGAGATGTTTTCAGAAATTCTGACGTTGAAACAAAATTGGTTTCACGCGAACTCCATTTGATTTCGTTAAAATTCTGATCGGATTGTTTTCAAAATATTCTCCGAAACATGTACAAGTAACAAGCATACATTTATTCTGTTTCATATTACTTCGTGGGTGTGTGGGACCATTTATAAAGATTACAAAAATTTCTTCACGTCTGTAGGAGAATATTTTAGGTTTGTTTTTTAGATCGTGATTGGTTTAACCAAGTGGCATCAGAAACAACAACAAGAAATTTTTTTTTTTTTTTTTTTGAACACGTACCATGCTTTTTCATGAATTTTGAAAGATATACCAGTTTACTTAAAAGCAAACTGGTATATCTTTCAAAATTCATGAAAAATTTAAATTAATTCAAAGAAAATATGTTGAATACTGTAAAGTAAAATGACCATTTAAAAAGTAATATAAGCTGCAGAATAACTTGATAAAAAGATAAATATTTTATGAAATATTAGAAAAATCAATTTAAATTCAAATTAAAAGATATATATTTTTAAGAGTATTAATACATTGACTCGGTTTTAAGTATTTACATTTTTAGCATAATAATGTATATTAAAATAGCAAACTACAGATCACAATATTTAAAAAAATCTCATACGGAAAAGATATTTCAAATCGTACCACTGCCAGTATTTAAACTAAAAAGTCAAAATAGCAATTATGGAGACAATGTAATGTACTATAGTCCGCCATACCTTTTTAAACAAATTAATTTTAAAAAGTCTACCTTTTATGCACACTGCTAAAATGTATTTTTTTCTGCTTTCTTTATAATTTTCTATTCATATTAATAGTTTTTATAATAAGTAAATAATTTCTTGGTCCATATGTATTTTTTAATATTCATTTTGTAACAAATTCAAAGATATTTGGTTTAAACAGTGGGTTGATATGAATTTAAATTATGGTTCATATTAGGAATTTTAACAATACGGGGTACAACTTATGATGAAAAATTCCCTTTGTCGTACTTTTTAAACTTTTAAATTTTTTCTACTCTCATCAAATTTTCTACACTGAATATATTATAATAAAGAAGAACGTTTTTTGCTAAAATTTTGGATGATAAAAATATGTTTCATTTTATCTTTGTTGATTTCTTATAAATTCTTGATTTTTTTTAAGGTACGTTTTGACCGACCTACGAAATGGAACTTCAAAAGATATTAATTTAGGTAAACTTTCATATATTTTTTAAATATAAACATCATAGTTTGTGTGTATTTTAGGATCCAATTCAAAACATATTCAAGAAAGTAAAGTCTATTTGAGGCGTTTATTTAAATAAAATTTAAATTTTATAAGCATTTAAAAAAGCTTTTATAATTTTTTAAAAGTTTAATATTTTTTCTCCATATTTTCTTAGATCAACTAAAGCTTTCTACACAAGACTGAGAATCTATTTTAATATATCTCTAAATTTTTATTTTATTAAAAGTTTTCAGTGAAAAAAACAATGAAATTTGACAGTTTCCGATACATACGTATTTGAATATAAAAAAGTAGCTTATATCTAACTCACTTCATACATCGTTTAAGCGTATACATTGCAAAAGAACCTCTAAAATATTTAGAAATCTTATAGAAAAACCTTCGCGTGTTTTATACATATAATTCAAGGCAAATGAAACTTCTATAAAAAAACAGCCTTTTAAAGCTTTTATTTATTGAAATAAAAAGAAGCTTTTCAAATTAAATCATATACGTAAATGACTTTTTAAATGCTGAATAAACAATTTTCACATTTTCATGCATATTTAAAAAGAATAGGAAAATAATTTAAGGTAATAAAAAATCAAGGTTCTGCCTTCCTATTTGATTCCTTCATTACTTCAAAAGGGCTTTTAATTTTAATTTTTCAATTTATAATAAACATTTTTTCTTGGCTTTTCAAATTTTTAATGTCATTACTACTCTTAATTACAAGCCCTTCAGTATAAATGTCAAATTATCGCCCAAGGCGAAGAGAGAGAAAATGAATGAGTGTTTTACTTTACAACTGAGCCTACAGGGCTTTAAAAGGCCTTTAGTGAAAAGTGTCTTTACTACCTAATGATCATTACTCAGTATTCTACAGATAAGTCCTGACTTTACAAACAGGTAAAACTAGGGAAATGCACCATACAGTCAACTTGTAATTTGCATCGAAACAATTGTTACTTATAACACCTCTACGTGCGATAAACTTCATAACAGTTTCACGAGAAAAATTTAGGAACTGATTTGAATACTGAAGATGATTTGAATTTCACTCCATATTCATGCCTAATTTATTACTTCTATTACAGATGTACTATTAATAACAATATTTCTTTATGCGATGAACCCCACTAGTTTGTAAACACTTTTAGACGGTGTGCAATATATAAAAAGTTGAGGACGGCTATCTTGATATAAAGTCTTTTTCTGACATTTTTCCACTGATAACCATTATTATTTCATACTTTTTCTGTTTTTTTTTGTGCAAAAAAACGCTAGTCAAGGGTTTATAAAAAAATGTGGAAGCCAGTCAAATCGTAAGATAGGTGTTTTTAAAGTAGCTTGCCCACAAAAAAAAATGTCTCAAGATATTAAATAGAAGTCACAGAACGCTGAGTTTAAAAGTAAAATACAAATAATAAAAAATTAATAATGCGTGTAATGGTGGGAAATTTCAGAAAACTTGATATGAAAACATAAAAAGAAAATTACGATCATTTCCAAGATATTTTTTTCCTAACGAAAAAGACGATCGCTACGGTTCAGAAATTGGCCAACGTCGATGTAGCCACTTGTATAACTATCTAACATTTGAATGTAATGTACAATTCAACTTATTTTCATTTTACTGTCTGTTTTAGGTCACCGTCTAGATTTAACTTGATCTTTTGATAAAATTTTAACAGCACCTATTTAACCTTAGTTACAGTAACCCAAAAGTTAAAAACCAAGGAAATTTCTTCCATAAAATAGTATTTATTGACTTTTATTACGAAAATTCTTTGATTTACTATTTTACACATCATAATTTATTATAATATAGTGTTAAAAGTTCCTGAAAGAATATAGTAATTCTGTAACACTGAGTACGATAATAAGGGTCGGCAGAAAGATAAAATAAAACTATATCTAAGTGCAATGAACTTACAGTCAGATTTAATCACAAAGTAAAACTGCAAAATTAACTTGACAAAAGATAAAATGGGAAATTTCAGAAATCTTGATATGAAAACATAAAAAGAAAATTACTATAATATCCAAGATTTTTTTTTTCCTAACGAAAAAGACGATGGCTACGGTTCAGAAATTGGCCAACGTCGATGTAGGCACTTGTGTAACTATCTAACATCTGAATGTAATATACAGTTTAATTTATTTTCATTTTACTCTATTTTAGGTCGCCATCTAGATTTAACTTGATCTTTTGTTAAAATTTTAACAGCACCCTGACAAATCAAGGAATTGTGTCCATTTTCATTTTAGCAGTTACGTAATACTGAAAAATTTGGAAAAGAAAAGGATATTGCTTGCTTTAAAACTACAGCTGAAAGTGTAAACTGTCCAACTTACATTTATTATTAGAGCTAACTGGAACTTTTTGGCAGAATATACATTTTTGAAGAAGTTTTTATACGTTACAAACATTTGAAAGGAATCAGAGTTAACTTTTGTTTGTTTTATTTTTGAAAAATATATAAATATATTATATGGTTTTTTAAGAGTGAATAACTGTCCCGGGTGACTGGTTGTAGTGGCTTGGAAAGTCTATTAGCTTCTAGTCTGAAAAGCATAAAGGGAAAGCAACATCTGCTTTTTATTTTCCTTGAAATGTCGTAATATTTAAGTTTGTTTCTAGTCTTCAAAATATTTGCCAATTGCTTCGCTATGTTCTTTAAATAATTGTTTATATAAATAAATTTCTATCTTCCACCCTAGTTTCACTGCCCAAATAATCGGTCATTACTTGCAGGCTGCACTTAAGGGGAGGGCTAGTGGACTAAAGCATTCCCCTTCAGCCCAGAATTGAAAAATTCCAACGTTATGAAAGATAAAAACCTATTTAAGAACTCCAATAGATCAAGAACATCTTATTTGAACTTATTTGAATATTCATGGAAATATTGAAGTCAACATAATTTTTAATTTATACAAATTTTTGGAAATTTAATTTAAATTTAATTTTTTTTTTCAGAACTACTTAGTTTTAGTACTCTTTTATGCATTTCAATTAAACAAGTGCAATCCATAAATGGTTAATAAAATAATAAAGAGGGAATTTCACCTTCAAGTACACTTTCTATTTCTTATAGTTTAGCATCACATATCGAGCTTTGTGAAAAGGTTAAACTTTAGTTTCTAGAGCCTCTCACAAGATAAAATCCTGCTGGCGTGTTTAATGAAACACTAAGGTAGAATTTTCAACTTTTACAAATTATTAATTCAATGTGGGAAAAATGGGACCTATACCCGGTTCTTGTCCATTACAAGAATTGCAAATTCAGCCACACTGTGATCTTATCCAAGTATTCCAATAAACACAGGTCTAGCTTTTTTCAGTTGTAATTATTTTCCTTGCCCATGCAAAACTATAAAGGAAAGTCTTATTTCCATACCAGATTAGGAATAAGAATGTAATATTTCAGTAGTAATGGCTGATCGTCTACCTTCAAAAGATATTCTTCCGCCTATCCACTAAAATAAAAATAAAGAACTAAAAGATTGTTATCGTATACAAGAGATTCTCCAAGCAACGCTTGTTTAGCATGTAGGCATGCGGCAATGTTATTAAGGAGACACGCATGATATATATTCAGTCATTTGCACTTTTTCGGTAACACAGTTTTTATAAATACATGGTAAGCTGACAGTATTTCAAGGTAACGTTCTACTAGGCTTTATCCTCAGTGATACGGATATATACAACTTCTAATTGAAAAAACTTAACGGTGGATAAACAATTTTAGCTTAATTAATGTTATCATGAAATGACACGTATTAAATGGGATTCTCTCAATTAAGGATTTTGCAAAAATAAAAGTTCTATTCTTTACAAAATACAAGAGAATAATTTTTGAAGGAAACTGTGACCACATGCATAAAGTAAAAGTAAACGAACTTGAGAAAAGAAAGCATTTGTTATACGATCACCAGTTCTTCCGTCTCACCATTCCTCAACTGTGTAATGAATTGGAGAATCAAAAGAGTAAATGAGAAGATCAGAATAATAACATGTAAAAAGTTAAAAATTACAGAACTCCCTATGTAATACAAGCCTAAGTTATCTGTTCGTCTGTCCTCGAAGTTCTGATGCGGTTGGACCTGGAATGAATAGAGGCATCCATATTGGATTCTTGATGAGTTAGGGTTAGCAAAATTCAAAGCGAGTAAAGTTTATCTTCTCCTAAACTATCGAACAATTCTAAAATAAATTGGTATAAATATGCTTCATATCACAGCAAAAAATACTGTCATCTTTAAAACTTTCGAAATCCACCTCTCCCCCTCTTTTTTGAGCGTTTAATGCCATTATTTCAAGCCCTATTTTACCAGGATAAGAGCACATGATTAAATTTATCAATTTATCACATTATAAGTAGATGAAAATAACATATTTTTTCTAGCATTATGACGTCATTCCAATAACCATCTCATTTAATCATTTCTTGTTTTAAATTATTTAAATATCGTCTGCATTATTTTCATACGTTTTATCACTGAACTTAGAGATTACGTAAATAATTTTCTTTTAAGTTAGGCTTAAATAATAGATTAGGTACATACGTTATAATTTTAAACTGAATCATCGATTATTTTTTGTTGCAATGAAAATTGCATCATCGGTATTCACCAAAAAGTCTTTTCATAAAAGTCTAGGGGTCTATTTCACGCACTAATAAGTATCTAGGTTTTAAGTTATATAGCTTTGAAAATTAAAATTTTTTTTCGTTTGTGTGTTTGTTTTTTATACATACTCACACGGTTTGCAATCGATTCGCTAAATTTTGGACACCATTCATATATACCGCCAATTAATCACTGCCAATACTAAAACCTCTGCTGTCAATCCTATCACGTAATATGACAAGATAAATTAAAGTTGGCAACTATCAGTAAAGATAAACAAATTATTGAGCATGTACCAGATAATTTTCAGCTAAAAAACAAGCTATCTTTTATTTGCCACATAACGTACTTTACAATTCGGGGGGGGGGGGTTAAAACAGAATAATCAGAGTATTTAAAGCTTTCGGTTCATTCAATGTTGCTTGTATTGCAAAAAGTAGACCGTAGCACTCCAAACCAAACCAATCAATCAATGTTAACCTATGAAGAAAATGAAATTCCATCTTGGCTGGCTTGCATTTCAAAAATTCTTTTCAAAAAACTATACTACGAGATAGAACAACAAATTACCTAGGATGCTATCATTTTTTAGATTTAAACTAAACTAGGCCCTAGGGGGCCAGGTTCTACGGTGCCAATCTCCGTTTACGTAACCAAGAGCCGTGGGGTGCGAAGCATATGTTCCGGTTAGGTGGTCAATCTTATGCGGAACCCCTACTGTTTAGTTTCCAAGCACGCTTAGTCCTTAGTTCATCTACCCACTGAAGGGATGAAAGGTTGAGTCAACCTTGCCCAACCAGGTGATTGAACCTCGGACCTGTGTAGTGGGAGCGCGAAGGGCTACCCCACCGCCACGGGGCTTCAATTTTCAGATTTATATCGGTTAAATGTATTAATTTGCATTTGAAAAAAGTATACCAAAACTTTAAATTAAGTACATTTTTTCGATATTTTTAAAAAGAAAAAAGATAGCATCCTAGAAGATTTGCAATTCTATCACGTAGTATAATATTTTTAAATGAATTCCTAAACTGTGAAGCCGGCCAGCGGGAATTTTCTTTTTCCCGTTTAGTAAACATTGAGGGAAAGAAATCTAATATGGCAAGTAAGAATCCAACTTAAAAAGTATGCATCGTAAATCCATAAGAAGCTAGGAAAATTTTTGAGATGTAAGTGAGTTGCATGCAACTAACAAATAGTACCTAAACTAAATATTTCATTAGTAATTTGCATTTGAAAAAAGTATACCAAAACTTTAAATTAAGTTCTTTTTTCGATATTTTTAAAAAGGAAAAAGATAGCATCCTAGAATATTTGCAATTCTATCACGTAGTATAATATCTTTAAATGAATTCCTAATCTGTGAGCCAACCAGTGGAAACTTTTTCTTTCCCGTTTCGTAATCATTAAGGGAAAGAAATCTAATATGGCAAGTATGAACCCAACTTAAAAAATATGCATCGTAAAAGCATAAGAAGCTAGGAACATTTTTGAGATGTAAGTGAGTTGCATGCAACTAGTAAATAGTACCTAAACTAAATATTTCTTTAGTAATTAATGATGCTTATCTGTAATGAAAAAACTGAAAACAAACTAAGTATCTGATCTGGAGAAAGAATGCATAACGCTAAATAGCTTAAAGATAAATGTTACTATTTTAAATCACCATTACAGTACATAGTTCTGTCTCTTCTTAGGCAGAATTTAAAAAAAATTCCAGAGGTCTATGATTAATAAAATGTCGCCATAAACTGAATGCAGTCAGAGTTCGAAGGTAGAAGAATAATAAATTATTCTTCTAATGCAAGGACATTAAAGATAAATAATTAATCTAGTTGTTCCTTCATAACCTTCAAGCTACAACATTCTCTTTGCCAGGACGAAAATTGACAATAAACACCTTCATCAATCTCCTTGACACCCTCCATCACTTTTCTGGGGTTTAAAAAAAAACTGTTTAAACACGAGACTCCAACAGAATTCGTGGAAGCTTTGATGAAATTGAAAAAATCGCTGGAGGAAAAGAAGGTGATATTACATGTTGTGAAACATACTAAGCCGATAAAGGAGATAATCTCATGAATTAATTAACAATACATTATAAAAACATGTTTCGAAATGTTTAAAAATGTTCTATCAAGATGCCTTAAAAGCTTCAAAGTGAAAGCTGAATCTTTGAAAATGTTTGTTTAATTAAATATTTCACTTTGAGGGGCTGCATGCGTCAGAAATACGAAAAGTTCTAGATTTTAGATCTAAAAAGCCGGTAAACTCCGAATGTTTTGAATTCTATTATTGTTACAGACAAGTCAATTCTAATTTCTAAAAAGTTAAAGGAGGAATAAAAATTAGGTGCTACTATTGGAAAGTCATAATTTTGGTCATGTTTTAGCTTTGATACAGTGTTGTCCTTTGATTAGAGCAGCAGAAGATGGCTTCTTTATTTTCTTTGTAGAAAAACTTGTACAGCTTTCCACTCTTATCATACAAGAATTCTTTAATCGCTACTTTGACATTTTATCTTTAGAAAAAGAATAATATCACTAGGATAACTTTCAGAACTAGGTGGTTAAACCAGGCACATAACTTACAAACTCGAAAGGTAGATATAAAAAGCCATAAATCTTTTTTGGGTTTAGCTTGGAGCATTTCTGACATTTTTTATTTTTATTTTATTTTTATTTATTTATTTATTTATTTTTCTACGTGAAGGAATAAACTAGAAACAACGAATTTCATTCAGAGCTCATTCCATACTTTCGCTTCTAGCTCATACAAGTAAATTTTTGTGATTAAAAAAACTATTCCCGAAATGAAATTAAAAAATAAAATTTCTCTAAAGAAGTAAAATTGCTCTATAAAATTCAAATATTTATTCTTACTAAAGCAGAAAATTTGGAAAGCTCATACGGAGATTAAATTATTATAAAAACCAAAATGGAAACGTAAAAAACAAATAGCGTCAAATGTACTTAAAGAATATCTTACTATTTTGCTGTATATCTCAATGGGATCTCTGAATCTCTTCCTTTTTGTTTTCTTGTTGACTTATGTCTTGATTTGTGTAAATTATAGCATGACATCTAACGAAATTACAGTTGAATTAAATACAAATTTATGGTAAGTGAAAAACTTTAAAAGACTATGTAACACTTCAAGTGTCGTTGATCAAAGTAGGTTCTAGGAAAAAAAATAAATAAAGGATATTTGATTTTTTATACTATTGAGTGTATCTTGATGCAATAATTTTAACATTATTTTTTTTCATCTAATCAATTTTAATTCAGAGCACATTTATCTACGACCTCCGAGATTTTTTTTTCCTAGTAACTATTTGATGAGAAATTATCTTTGATAAGGCTACTTTGATCTTTAAACATTAAAAAAAATTGAACCAATTAATAGTAAGTTTTGGTTTGAGATCTGCCGTAAATGACAAGTACTTACATTAGGGCCTATATTGACAATAACTGTTTTGTAGTTTGTTTGAGGAAATAAGTCTCTGTCATTTAGACTGATTGGTAATATATTCCTTCTCCCTATTTTAAACCTACACTATTAACGTTCCGATTATCAAACATATAAAACACATTTTAATAATGCATTAAACAGCTATACCGCACTTTATATCCAGAAACTAACAATTTATAACATAAATGTCAAGATAGATAAACATATACATATGCGGAGCCATTTTAAAAATCATTTAAATACATTTAAGATTCAAATAAAACAGAACCATTAGAAATCTGTCTTCTGTATTTTGCTTATTTGTTTGCTTTGATGCATTACTAGATTATACCTTTTTGCTCATCTCCATAGCAAGATACAGAGCAGTATGTGAGAGTGGCCGACAGGCTCCTTACAAAGTCAGACAAAGTGTCATTAAAAGATAACAAATTAATATCGGAGAGCAGAGGTGTATGTTTTATTCATCGATTAGTATAATTCGATAAAACAAAAATCACGCGAACTCGAAACGGAAACGAGACCTGGAGCGGCTATTCGTCTGGGAGACAAAAACAAGAAAAAATCGAATCCTTCTCCCGCCAAAATCAACGCAACAAGGAGGATGTTTCCGCTTACCTGTTTTGTTAATAAGTCGGTCATCGAGGAAGACGTACAAGAAAGCAGGTTAAATGACACCGTACCTCACCGAGGAGAAAGCGCCTTACACTCCGGAAAGAAGAAAAAACGAAAGAGAGAAACACAAAGTAGCACTGGTAGAAATGAAAAGCTATAAGTGCTACGATGAACTTCGATGGTATTTACGGCTACCAAAAGAAGAAATACGCTTCTTGCGATGAAATACTTTTTCAACTGTGCAATATAAAAATTATTTATATACATAATATAGCCTCATTTGTGTGGCGCAACATATCCTCACTTAGATCTTGCGCCAGTAAACCTCATCCAACCAACCATACATAATATAGCATACACCAGGGGCGGGCAAATACTTTTAAGCGCTGGCCAAAAGAAATTTTCAAAATGTCTCCCGGGCCGGGGGACTATACCGCGTACGCTGTGCACACGCGAATGTTTTGGGCGGAGTGTTTCTCTGCCCAAGAAATTTTTTCGACAAAAACACTTATAAGTATCATTTTAAAGCATTTGGACAGAGAAATATGACAGTTAATAAAAGATAATACCAATAATGAATTATCTTACTTAGGTGTATATGCGAACAGTTTGTGTCCAGAAAAATATGCCACGTAATTTTTAAAGAAATGTAATCCCTTATATTAAATTAATGGTCATTAAATAAATCAATTAATGGAAGATTTTATTTTGATATTTATTTATATCTTAACGATACAAATTTCATTATTTATATGTACACTACGCATACAAATACTGATGATTTCAACAAAATCGCATATAAGAGATTAAAAAAAATTGCATGCAGGATTTTTCAATGGGCCGGATAAAATAAGCAAAAGGTCCGGATTCGGACCGGGGGCCGGCTTTTGCCCACCTCTGGCATACAAACATACTGATGTTCTTTGAACTAATTAAGCAATTTCACTTATTATCATAAATAATGAGTGGAAAAACAAATCTTTATTGTCTGTTGATACTATTCATGCATAAGAATGTTTAATTATTTAAAAATATAAATGAAATCTGTAAGAACGAGAAAACATATTAGACATTTCTAGCAACAGACAAAAGAAATGTTTCTTACATTACAACTTTTTTCAACCGAGAAACGCAAAACTATCGGTATCTAATCATGTACCTCCACTGATCCAATTTGAATTAATTAGGTTATTCAAATTATTATCAAAAATAATTGGTGGAATAAGCAAATTTTCAAAACCTGCAGGTACTATTTAAAAATACATATATTTATTTAATTAAAAGTAAAAATGAAAATCTATAAGAGCTAAGATTGCTGAAATGAACGTAGAGGTATTTATTTTTAACAACAAACAAAAAAATGCCTTTATTTCGTTGAAATTTTTTCACCTGATCATCACAAAATTTTCAAGTTGTACAGTCATACACGCCTATTCATCAAATTGAATCAGTTAGGTCATCCTATTATAATGTGCAACAGCCATTTCAATTATTATAATAAATAATGGGTGGAATAAGCAATTTTTTAAAGTCAGTGGAAGTTATTAATGAATAACAATATTTAATTAGTTAAAAGTAGAAATGCAAATCTATGAACCTTGGTGGAATTGATGTCTACAACAGGCAAAAGATCTACTTCTTTCATTGCAATTTTTTTCTACAGAGAAATACAAAATTATCAATATATAATCGCACACATCTACTTTATCTAGTTTAAATTAGTTAGGCCATTATATCTTATAAATATAAATATAAGTATATAAATATATTATAAATATATATATATAAGCTGGGCTTTCCTAATATCTATGAAGTGGAATTTCTATATAGATTTTTTTGCAAATAGTAAAATTTCGTTTATCGGTAAAAGAACTAAAAATACTTAAAAATCAACGAACTTAAAAATCAAATGTAGAGATGTAAAAGTAAAATATAACAAAACGTTTTTGAGCTAATATTACAATATAAGAAACTTTATTTCAGAAACACAGTTTTTTCATATTAAGAAAAAAACCCACTTTTTTCATAATAGAAAACTGCATAACTCATAAAATATTTTAAACTCATTAAATATTTTATTTAACCTTAAGATGCAGTAACACAAAAGTTAAAAACCAAGGAAATTTCTTCCATAAAATAGTATTTATTGACTTTTATATAATATTGATTTACTATTTTACACATCATAATTTATTATAATATGGTGTTAAAAGTTCCTGAAAGAATGTAGTGATTCTGTAACACTGAGTACGATAATAAACGTCGGCAGAACGATAAAATAAAACTATATCTAAGTGCAATGAACTTACAGTCAGATTTAATCACAAAGTGAAACTGCAAAATTAACTTGATAAAAGATAAAGTCTGGATGCCCAGTTTGATTGAATTCATTATCAGCTTTCAAAATATCCATTCATAGATTTGAGTGGATGACTTTTAACTTTTTTCTTTAAATAAATTGAGAAAAGTGTCGATAGCTTTACTCAAAAGAGATTAGTTTTAAAGTGGAAAAACTATCTCAGTCAGTTAAGTTCGCGCATTTGAAGCAGAACGTGATTGCAGAATGGGCAAATTTCGAATTGCTGAATGTTGAACCTTGTTAAAGGATAACAGAGTAACTTGCTTAAATCTCTTTTGGCTGTCTTAACCCTCGGTGTTCAGGTGACTGATTTTCTCGATTGGTACTAGTTACAAGTTTTGCATTAAATCTAAATAAATAAAAATGTAAATGTTTGATCTTAACCCAAAATCTCTGAAAATTTTGTGTCGATTGGCTTCAAATTTCGGCATAACGTTGTACTAGAGTCTAAGTATGTTTTTATCTACGCCGCTTATATATAAAATATAAAATCTCTGTGTCTCCCAGCAATTTAATTGGCTGCTATTTGTTTGGCTTGGTGGGAAAGTTCCTAGCACCGAAGAATGAAAGCAGTGATTCGAATCCCACCAGACGCACAAATCTATATAAATAAAAATGTAAATGTTCGTAACCCTAAATCTCTGAAATATTGCACCGATTGGCTTGAAATTTTGGTATGTTAAACTAAAGTCCTGGTATGTTTTTATCCACACCATTTATATCTCTGTGTGTGTCTCCCAGCAATTTGATTGGCTGCTGTTTGTTTGGCTTGGTGGTAAAGTTCCTAACACAGAGGAGTGAAAGCAGTGGTTCGAATCCTACCAGACGCACAAATTTTATGTTAAGTTTAATAATCTCTGTGTGTGTCTCCCAGCAATTTGATTGACTGCTGTTTGTTTGGCTTGGTGGTAAAGTTCCTAGCACCGAAAAATGAAAGCAGTTGTTTGAATCCCACCAGACGTAGAGTGAGTAAATTAAACATATTAAATACATGCGCTCATTTTCTTTCATCTCCTTTTAACTACACTGAGTCACAGCAAAGCGTGGCCGGACACAACTAGTTTTGAATATTTTAACTTTCCCATCTTATTTCTATCGTTATTGAAAGCAGAGCTTCGAACCAAAACTAAACCGAAAGCTAAAAACCAGAAAAAAAACATTACTTTGGTCTTAACGAAAAACCGGAACTGAACCGAAAAAAATTATCGGTTTATTTCGGTTTAATATATTTTTAATCATTTTGTCACTTTAACCAACTATCGATATCTATCTAATTTAACGTCAACTAAATGATTATCGTCATTGCATGCACATTGCTTCTCTATTTCCTGTTTTGATGTTCACTAGTACTTTTCTGTTTTATTTTCACACGAAACTGCTTGTAGAAGGCAGATTTAATTCAGTTGAATGTTCATTCTGATAGAATTACATTTTTTGTTTAGGATAGAATTATATTTCTAATACAAATAGGAATATACATAAAATTATTCAATCAGAACTGAACCGAAAACCGTTATTTTTGGCGGAACGAAAATCGGGCTGAACCTATATTTTTTTAATTGAACCGAAACGTTCACATTGCTGTTATTTTTTTATGCGGTTCGAAGCCCTGATTAAAAGTATGCATAATATAATTTCACATTGTACAGAATGGGCTTTCAAAACATTATTTGTGATTTTTATATTATTTTATGCTCTGAAATCATACTACAACTCTCTCTATTTGTTTATTTATAATGCTAATTACCCGAAAGAGGGTTGGTTGGTTGGGAGCACTACGGTCTACTTTTTGCTACACGAGGGCTAATGAGACCGGGACCTACTGTTTAAAGCCGATTCCGAACGGCTACGAACATCCATGCCTCAGTGGGACTCGAACCCACGAACTCTGGTTCCGAAGGTCAGTGCCCTAACCATTCGGCCATCGTTCGGCACCCGAAAGAGGGCTGAATCAAAATAGTACTGTCTTTTAGTCACGAAGTTCAGGGATTAGAATCCAATTGCTGATGGGATCTTAGTAACGGTTTGATATCCGTTTTACGTAGTATTAACTCTCCTGTAGCAAGATTTATCATAGCGTTCCAGGCGAAATAAAAACAGTGTTAAACCTTCTCGAATTCATAAAAAGAGCAAGGTCATGTAAATGATTGATCTTTTTTATATTAAACACAAAGTTATTGCGCTTCAGATTTAAGTAAGCTTGCATAGATTTCAGATTTTCTTCATTGAAGCCCTTCACCTTTATATCTATCACAGATAATGGCATTTGTGCTAAAAATAATCATTCCATCTGTTTGGATCAAGGTTTCTGATGACTAAATTTGTCTAGTGTTCCGAACATACAACTTTCCATGGAATACTTTCCGTAATACCTCACTGGGCACGAAAGATTCAGGTAAACAGTAAACGGAGCAAAGAACACCACTGCCTAACTTCTGTACAAATAAAATTGAAGTTCTGAAGTTGTTTTATTTAGCCATATTATCAACAATAATTCCATGCAATAGATAGATATCAAACTGTAACAAGATACTTTCGGGTGAGTATCCTTTCTAGAATTCAAATGGATCCGTTTGAATACTTAAGCAGCTTTTGAGCACTAAATATATATTTTCATTTTAAGGAATGCAAAATAAAATAAAATTTTTTAACTTTTTAGGTAATAATGAGTTTAATGATGTTAGTAATAATTATTAGTTATTTTATGCTGGTGCTTCTACTATTAGCATAAAAATATTTTATACCTATTGAAAAAATAAATCATAGTTAAAACGTAAACAAATCCCATCATGTTATGTTAGGTCATTTATCTGCAATGGAGGTTAATTGAACTAAAAAGAAAAACCGTTTTTTTTATATCATCCTTTCATTTTTAGAGGAAAACGAGACAGTTACCTGAAACGAGGGCAACGTATTTGGCTACGAGGCAATGAATCATACTTTTCTCACTAATTAAGAGTGATAAAACGTATTCTTCCTATTTACTTAAACAAGAGAAATTTCTTTTAATGACCTAACATTTGTTCGCGTTCACCTACTTTTGATGGAGGCAAAACAACACACAAAGATGCTAATGACAAGATTCACGCATGAACAAGCTTGAAGGACATGAACACAGACAATCAATATTTTACTTAAAAATATCATAGTAGCAGGGGAGTAAGCAAGGGGGGTCAGGCATTTAAACACCCCCTTGAGCTCAGACAAAATGGCAAAAATAAAAAGTTTAGTAGAAATTATGCATGTTATCATTTTTTAGAATTATGAACCCCCCTCCCTTGAAAATTATGAACCCCTCCCCCTTGAAAAAATTCTGCGTATTCCACTGCATATAGTGATATATATTGACATAAATTTTTCTCAGGGGAGGGATTCTGTTATACAACTGGATATCAATAAGCAACGGGAATAAATTTTACGCAATTAAAAAAGAGTAATTAATGAGAATGTGAATCTAAAATGAAAATATTCTACATTTATATATACATTTACTTATCGACATAACATGTACTTTGTCCCAACGCTGGATCAGTTTGAAAATCCAGGCACTTTTAGCTGAAAATGGAGCCACTGTCGCACGACCCATTTGAGGTCAGTGCTCTGTTGAACAGTTTATATCATCTTTCCATTATTGGTTTGGTCAATACAGCCTATTCTGTAAAATTCTTCCATTTTGGAATGTTATTTCTCAGCCCCAATTTCTTTTGCTAACAGAAATCTTATTACTGCTCAGTACTTCTTCACGGCTTACGATGAAATCGTAAACACCTTTTTAACGGTAGGTAAAAACCTTAGTACACGTAACTTGTATGGGTTTAAAAGACAACGGATTCAATTTACGATTCCTTTTTCCGACACATACAACCTATTCTGTAAAATTCTTCCATTTTGGAATGCTATTTCTCAGCCCCAATTTCTTTTGCTATCAGAAATCTTATTACTGCTCAGTACCTCTTCAAAACTTACGATGAAATCGCAAACACCATTTTAACGGTAGGTAAAAGCGTTATTATACTTAATTTGTATGGGTTTAAAAGGCAACGGATTCAATTTACGATTCCTTTTTCTGACCAAAAACACGCGGATTTCTTGTGTGATAGTGAAAAGTTTTCAGTCAATTAAAGGCCTTATCACATCTGTACCTGTAAAAAATACATCTATTGAAAATTATTCGCTATAACAAAAGAAATCTGCATTTTCTCCATATGAAAAAGAAATCGTAAACTGATTCCGTTGCATTTTCAAAGCATGTAGGTTGACACGTGATAAGGCCTCAATGCAAACTACCAGTGCGTATATCTCTGTAGAAATGGCAGCAGACAGTTTTGCCTTCTATTTTAACCATTTTTACTTTTACTAAATAATTTATTACTGAAAGAAAAATTTACATGTGATGGATAGCCTCCTCGTACAAATGCATAGTGTTTCCCCAAAAGTCTGAAAAGAAACTAAATGGCTACAACTGTTTTGATTATTAGGATATTTTAATGCAATAAGGCATATTGATTTATTAAATAATTTAATTTTATTAAAAGAAATTTTTTGTAACAATACATTGTGAATGAAATGCATTTTATATAACGATCGAGGAAATACTATCTCTTAAAGCAAGAGGAATAATTAATATACTGTCTAACAAAATAAAAAATTCTTTTCGGAGAAATGTATAATTTGTACAAGTTTAAAAAGTGCAATAAATTTAAAGCCGTTTTTTAAAAACTGAGCTACCATACCTATAATCAGAATAATAGTTAACACGGACCACCCACATTAAAGCCGAGAATTTTACCCTAGATCCACAAATTCATAAGTAAAGGGGTAAAAAGAAAGAGGATAACAAAGATAAAAAATTCATGGTGATTAAAATTAATTTTCACACACACACACACACACACACACACACACACACACACACATATATATAATATATATATATATATATATATATATATATATATATATATATATATATATATATATATATATATATATATATATATACATATATATATGTATATATACATATATATACATATATATACATATATACATATATATATACATATATATATACATATATATATATACATATATACATATATACATACATATATACATATATATACATATATACTATATATATATACATATATATATATATATATATATATATATATATATATATATATATATATATATATATATATATATATATATATATATATTAATGCAACTCTAGGATTGATTCATGTATTGTTTTTATAAGATACATTAGTATGCAATGGAAGATTGGGAAAATAGCGAAAAATTATTAGGAGGCCAAGAGAAACATATACTATGAGTTAAATAAAAGCATGTGAAAAATATTCCTTGGTAGAAACCTATCATTAAAATGTTCAAGTTTGTACAAAGGAATAAATTTTCTTCTCTCCGAGCAAAAAAATCATGCTACCTCCAGCTAAATTTGTCTGTGTTCTTTTTTTTTTCTTCTTGAATTCGTTTCTCGCACAGGAGATAATAAATTTAAAAATTCTGTCTTGAGCATATTCTTGGTGACTATTCTGGAAGTTGAAAACAAAACAAAAAAAAATTATAAAAAAAACATCACTTTACTACTCACAACCAAGTTTACGAAACAAGTCTAGGCAAATGTCACTTGCCCAAGGTTAAGCTAAGTGCAGTGCTGTCCGTTTGCAAACAAAGACCGCTGAATTTCGCACGTGCCCTCTGTATGGCAATGGATTCCGTTTCTTCTTGTGGAGCGAAGAAAGAAACCTTCTCCGGTTTGGGCATCAGTGTCACAAACATATTGTTCTAGCGTCCTCGGAGAAGGATTTCCGATTCCTCCTCTCTCACTTTATCTAAAGGATACCTTGATTGTGTCTCGAGTGGTAGCAGACATGCTTTGCGATTCTTCCAATCTGTGCTAATAGAGGATTATTGTTTGATGGTGGCAGTTTCGTAAGCCCCGTTCACACACACACAGGAGTAAGTTTTTTGATTACAAGTAAATCACTGTAATGACTGCTGATTTGCAAAAATTACAAATTTCCATACCAATAACCCCGAGTTTTACAGGGAGATTTGGAGATTATAAATGATTCTTCCGATGTATTTTTGTTGGGCAATGCACATGAGAATGGACGTTTATGTAGGTACTGGAGGAGTTTTTTATTTCTTTTCGCACAAAATAAAAAGACATAATCGTTCTTCCTTATCTATATTATAATGATAATGATTCTGGTTGCAGAAGAAAAAATTAGGTTAGCTGAACAAATTTAAAAGTAGGTAAGTGTTGTCTTTGCTTTCTGGCATCTGTTAGTGGGGATTTTGGGCAAACAAAGTGAGGAGCCTTGGACCAAAATGGTAAAAGCTGCTTTCTTTATAGCACGTGTTACTTAAGATAATACAAGAAAAAGTTAGTTGAAATACTTTTACAAGGCATCTTTAATAAGAATGTACATTATTTCATATATTTAGGAAGAAAAGAAGAGCAAAAAATACCATTTTAAAAGAAAGCAAAAGGCGAATCTTTACTATCATAGATTTGAATTCGGTAATACGCCAAGAATCCTTTATTACTTATTCCATGGTGGGAATTCTTATAATGTAAAAAGAAGACCATAACAAAATATATTACTGTAAATTTGGGATTCCAGAAAGCTTTTAAAGTCTGAATTAAAGAAGGAGAAAGCAAAATAATTCAGATAGAAAGTGATGACACTTAGAAAGTGTCAGCAAGCGTCAAAATAGGTTTAATGACTGGCATGTAAGGAAGTGCATCGCTGCATTAATCCGAGTTGACATAACTGCGGAGCTTTAAATGAAAATATTTTTTCCAAGCATTGTTTTTCAAAAGTGAATTATACAATAGTTAATATATAATTATAAATGAACTTATATAGTAGTTAATTGAAGATTAATTCAGCTTAATATGAAGAAGAGTTTCATCTGTTCTTACCAGTCAGCTACAGATAATTTTTAATTAACTACCACGAAAATACATTTTACTTATAACTAGTTATTAGTTGTAATCAGCCATCTAACACATAGGTATTTAAAACATATTTTACTACTAAGGTAATAGATTTTAATCCTTTTTTCTTTTCTTATACATTGATGCTTACCACCAAAGATGATCAAGTTGGAAGCAGTTCACCATTTCCTTATTTTTTATGCTTATTTTTGTTTATATACCACTATTTTAGGTGTCTACTTTCAGATATAAATCTAATAAAGTACAGTAAATTTCAGTGTTGTAGATTTCTATAGGATTGATGTATAACTTTATGATGATGCATGAAAGTTTGCCCTTCTCTCGGAAAAAAGAAATACCTCTTATAAGTAAAAAAGCATCCAACATTCATAGGAACTGCTCTGCGTGTTTGGAAAGAAACTAATATATTTTCCAGAAAACAAAAGAATGAAGCATTTCTTCCGCAGCATTAACTGAATAAGACAAACTCAAAAACAATGCAACACGAGACATCCCATTCTGTTTCAATGACCTTTAAGGCTGCGGAGACGTCTATGTAGGTAAGAGAAACTACGCCGAGGTCTTAGAAAGATCAGAGAAAAAGATTCGTAAATTATTCTCAAACGAGACAAGTTTGCCCCGAATTAACCTTTATATTTAAAATGCGTAGCATTTCAGGATTCATAATCAATCATACCATATTGAACTCTGTTTTATCGTTCGAACAAACATGAAAATAATTTATGTTAAGCACAATTATAATTATCCAGAATGTGTTTTGGGGAATCCGATCTTATTTCAACAATTAAATGTTTACAACCGTAAAATTATGTATAGATAACTTAACAATCTTGTAAGGCGGAAAAGCTTAAAATTGATATACAATTAAATCTTTAAAATATTTTCACCCATTTGTCGGAAATACTTTACTCCAAAATTGAGTTTCTTTATTTCAGATTTAATCTGAACTTAGAAGCATTTCACTGATGTGTACATTTAAATATCGGCTTTATAATTTTTACTTAATAATTTATTCATCAAAAGACAGTTTTGTTATCTAGATCTTACAAAAAAAAAAACCTCCCAAAATTAGTCCTATGTATTTTATATCAGTTTATGCTTTTATAAAATTGTTCTTAATTAAATTACTTTATATTTTTTCTAAACAAACAGTAATCTAAAACAAATCAAAAAAAGTGGAAAATTCAACTGAGGAGAAAATTTAGGAGAATGTTTATAAGATTGACATCTACAGCTACTAAAAAGAAAAAATCATTCCGATGAAATATAAAAATTCTACAGATTATTTTTAACCGACCTTAAAAAGAACAGAAGCCATTAATAGGTTAATAAATTTCTTCTATAGTACTAAAAGAGAATCAGAAGACGTTTCTCAAAGGTATATTCTAAGCGAGCAATAAATCATTGAATAAAGTCTTATATCGAAGTCCTGAATTCTGGATTTCATCAACGGCATCTTACAGAAATAATTTTTCATACATAACTAATGGAGTTCTTATAGCTACAAAGATCTGTACTTATAACAATATGTTCTGGCTATGATAAACTAGCAAGTAAGCTATTATATGATACTTCGAAAAGATCATCAAGGTATTGATTGACTTCCTCTAAAAAATTAGATAAACATTTTGTCAATGAATGTGGATGTTGATTTATTTGACTTAAAACTATTTATTTGACTTAAGGATTTTATTTGCTGTTATACAAACTTATTTTTACGGTATTTGTTTCAGAAAAAAAAGTGAATTATTTTACTAAGTACTGCTGTTGGCACTAAAATATAATCCATAACATTTGGATAATGTTGAATATAATTCCTTCTAAGCTACGTAAATTTACAAATTTTATCAAAACTGAATCTATATTTGATTTCCAAAGGTACGTATAAGCGTTATATATCGTAACATAAGTAAAAAAGTATACTTAACATAATATTTGACTAATCTCTTTCAGATAAATATAACAAGAGACATTTTATTCTACCCAAAGTAAAGAAATGCATTGTGAATATAGATTGTTAGAGAACTAGCTCTGTAAATTTTCAGACGTAAAGAAATGCATGTCTTGCAATTCATTGAATTTTAGAATTGTGTAAATATGCATTTTCTAATCTATTATGTTCTCCTTTATTAGTTATTTAAGAAAACATAGATTTCACAAACCTTTTGAATC
>CM063505.1:151266207-151293707 GCA_032207245.1 Pardosa pseudoannulata
CAAGATTGCCTGTAGAGGGTAAGATTTCAAAAAGCAACGGGACAGGACTTATATAAAACCGAAGAACTTTTACAATCCCGAAGAAAATCTGGGTTCCTGAAAATCCTATCTGAGACACCTTTCTAGAAAAGACAAACAGAAAATAGCATATAAATGTGTGGTAAACCTAAAAGCATTGTGCCTAGAATTTATACGAAAAATTTGTTCCGACTGCTGCAAAGATGTACTTTGACTATTCATATTTGCATGGAACTTATAATTTAAAAATTTAAGCATTTCATGTCTTTTTGTTTCTTCAGCTATGAATTTTACCAGATTCATAGCTTGCTAATTTGTAGATTTTTCTACTTTATATAGTAATAAAACACGTGTATTTTTATGACAAAAAAATTTTGCTACATTTTTAAAGGGAAAAACATGTGAAAAGAATCAAATTTTCTTAAAATTGTTTTTGTTTAACTTAAAGCTCAAGAAAAATCTAAGTTAAATAAAAACTATTTAAAATAAATAACTAGAATTAGTTTAATTTTATTTTAACACAAGTGGCCTCCTAGACAGCCCGATAACAGTTGTGGGAAACACCTGTGGTACGTCCACAGCAGTTAAAGACTAATCCCATAACTATGAGAAATCGAGTCTAAAGATACAAATCTAGCGAACAATAAATGTAAATAAATATTTTCTTCCTCCAGTAACTGAATCTAAACATCAAGATTATATCATAATTCATGGTTTTGAGAAACACCTTTAATCTCATAGCCTCATAACATTGTATAGAGTAATCCTCCACACCTTCATCCTCGATATTTTGCTACATTGTTATCAGTTTTTAAAAAATGAAAGGCTAAAAAGAAAACATGCGGTTAACGATTTCCACAAAGTATTTCATAGTTTGCACCCATTGTCAAATTGATGAGGAGACCAGCACAATTGTTCTGAATCTAGGTTATCAGCTTTTATACGAGTAATAAAAGAATATGTACGTATTTGATCTTGCTAATGTTTACATACCAAACGCTGGAAATATCCCCTCTAAGTAGAACTACGTTAATCCAAACTAATTAAAGAATGCAATTATGTCGACATTAAAATAATTGGGAAAATATTTCTGATGGCCTTAACATGTTTGGATTCATTAATCGCCTTAATAATAAATGAAATAAAAAACGAATCCTTTAATTGAACTGAAAATTGTAGAAAGACAATTCAAGTTCTGTTAATCCGAAATGTGGTCATTGCTTTAACCCATTCATACCTAGCGTCTCTTTTTAGGAACAGATAAAAAGTAGTATGTAATTTTGTTACATTTGCTCGGTTAAATTTTTCTTTTTTAGCGAAAATAGATGGCAGTTCCACCAACAATTTCTAAAATTTTGAAGTATCTGCTATTATTTTTATTTTTTCCTTTGGATGGATATTTTACTATCTTCAAGCCTCCCACATGAATTTACGTTTTCATTTGGTAGATCAACTGAAATAATGACAAATAGCAATATCTGTGATAAAATTTTCCTTTACACTACTGTTTTTTTTATGTGGTACTAAATAAATCTCACGATTGTTTTCAATTTTTATAAATGACATCCTATGATTATATAAAATGGCATCAGAAAACTAATGGAAATAGACTTTAATATTTCAAGTTGTTAACCAAAATTTAATTATATTAGCTTATATATTACCTATTTCTTACTGCAATTTTTACTCTCAAATGTTGTTGAGGTAATTAATCCCTTGCTTGTGATACCCGAACTTAGTTCGTGCAAATCAAATGCGCCAATTTTGCAATGCCCGCTCTGAATTCGGCCAAGAGAAAAAACGGTATTTCAATTTCGTGAAGCCCGGTTTATCCAATGTATAATATATAATTTGCTATTTTCCCAATAGATAGAGATACCCACAAAAAGTTCAGCAGTTTCAGGCCATTTCTCGCTATTTCTAAGAACTTGTAAACGATTTGTGAAATTCAAATAAATCTGAAGGACATGGAATTAAACATGATATAGATAATAATATTGTTGTATTAGTTCATTATATTTATCCAAAAGAATGATGTAATTTGATTTATTTTGCTGTAATTTGAGTAAAAATTACTATAATCCATTAACATTTCCGATATATGTGAAACAGTCGTTATTTCGTTTAATTTTTTTTTCAAAAATAATCTATTTCAAACATTTTGATAACAATAAGGAATAAAATTAATGAGAAAAAATTCAACTTTTGGCACATTTTTTTTTTCAAATACATTCCACAATCAAGGGGTTTAAGAATATATTGTTATAGTTCTGCTTTTCAATGCAGGAGACTATTTTGCTTTGCCATGTGTTTGATTTCTAGCTAAAAGGATGGGGCAAACTGGCATGGGGGTTAGTTCCTTTTTCCTTACGTGACACAAACACATCACAAGTGGGGGTTTTCTACCTTTTTCAGAATTTCCAGGAAAGCAAAAGTTATCCCCAAAACGCATCAGATGTCGATTCATACCCTGTATTATACGAATGGTAACTGAAATGCGATGAAGAGATCTATATTGTGTAAAAAACAAAATAATGAGTCTTTAGAAATGAATATATTTTTCTCTCCTTACCGAATTTCAAAGGAAACTTAGAAATAATTGACGTTTCAATCCTCAAGATGATTTTAATTTGAATACAAATAGTTGATAATCATCTCGCGTCCAGTGCCCCGTTTGAAAACTAACCCTTCTGGAGAAAATCCATCTGGTAACAATGGAACTGTTGCATAGCAGAGACTTTAAACGAAATAGAAATGAAATAATAGAAAGATAAATGCATTTTCTCTTTGTTGGAGATGCTGACGACACGTTTTTCCGGCGATTACAAAAGATTTCTATCGTCTTCAAAGTGGATGCGATAATCCTCCGCACCTCACTTTTTTTTCAACATTTCAATGAATTCGCATCCAATCTCTAGTCAATTGTTCCCCACCGAATCTGGGTTACTCAGATTCTTGCAGATTATAACAACACAAACTGTTGTGTTCCGATCCCAACTGTCAAACAGGAATTTTACACGCGGGATGAATACAGTGGTTTGGGGTGAAAGAAAAGGGCGTTCTTCTTATCTGTGAATAATACGAGGACATTATTTTCAAATTCGTGCACTTTCCGAAGATTGTTATCTGAGTAATTTTCCACGACGGTTGCAGTGCTGCTAGAAAATTCCAACCTCCCTTCCTCCCTCTCACCCAATCGCTATTTGTATGTACTTTCCCTTTCGCTTAAAGCATTTTTTTATTTTCTTACGAAGTTGACTTCCATTATGAGTCCACTATTGAGAGCTAATTTCCGGTAGTTTTTCGGTACTTTATTGATTATATCTTAAATTAGATTGCATTATTTAGCACAATCGTGCTTTGTTTTGGACTTTTTAGGATGGATTTCATAATCCACAAGCAGTTGAGGAGAATTTTTTTTTAATCAAGCTCTATAATTTCATTTTCTTTCGACTAGTGAAAGTTGTCCTTCAAAATATTATCAAGCAGGTTGCCTGCTATCTGCTTTTAAGGAGAATGATTCACAAGACCTCGCTCTTGTTTTGATCTAGGAGATCCAATCTTGCCCTATGTCTGACAAACAAATTTCCCATAGCTTGATGTCCTATTTTCACACCCAAAGATGACCAATTTAGGAATGGGAACTGATTTTGTCTTTTTCTAGAACTAGAGCAATTTAAATCAAAATATTATCAAACAAGTTAACTACTATTTGCTTTTAAAGAGAATGATTCTTGAGTCCCCGTTACTGAAATCTTGGCGATAGTCTTGCCCTATGATAGACACATTTCCCAGCGTTTAATGATTTATTATCATACCAGAAGAGGACTAGTTTAGAAGGAGAGCTAAAAAGGCCTTTTTCTAAGAACATCGGAATGTTAAAGCGATTTTAGACGACTAGAAAGCATTTAACTTCTATTAATTTTGAATATGATGGTATTGAATGCAATAGTACCAGTTTGGGCTTAAACTATTAGGCAGTTATTAGTGGGTTATACAAATTAGGGTAGAGGATTACTAGTGGTTGTGAGAATAGTACATACTGATATAGATATTTTAAATGCAGAGCAACAAAACATGTAAGCCAAAATTGTGTAATAAGAAATTGAAAATTTATATTTTATCAAAAGTATATAATTGATTAATCATATCTTTTTTTTTAAATTAAAGGAAATTTTAAATGTAGAAGCATTTCAGATACATTTTTAAAGATGTCAGGATTGTTAAATACAAATACATAAAACAAAACTGTTCCTCTTTTGAATTAAAAATATTATATATATTTATATATATGTATGTATATATATATATATATATATATATATATATATATATATATTATGGCTAATGTGATAAATCAGTTAATAATAATAATAATAACCAGTTTTTACTAATACTAACCAATATGAGAGCTTAGTAATAATAACCGAATTTATCACATTAGACATAACATGTAAAGACTTAAATAAAAAGAATATTAACAGTAGAACTGACTAAAAATATTGATGGAATTATATAATTTATACTCTTTGACTGTAAATTCACCAGATAAATAGAAAGATTTGTCATGTATAACTTTTATTGAAATATCTTAATAGAATACTACTAAATAAATGTTGACATTTTATTTGAAATGATGGTAATTTAACAAGTAAAAGTCTAACAATGAACAGTTCTAAATATGGAGATAATTATATGCAACACTTTCACGACAGAAATGAAATATAGGAATTTACTACATATTTATTTTTAAGGAATAGTTTGTACACATAAAAACGTAATATTTTTGCATTTTTATGAAAATGCAAAAATATTACGCTCTTTTTATTATTGAAGCATGTAACCCTTTCTTGAATATACTTAATTCACTAAACACCACAGTTAAAACTTTTCATTTAGTACTATTCACGAACATTTAAAAAAATTCACTGCGCAAAGTAAAATAAAATTATAATTGCTCTCAGTTTATTATGGTCGTTTGCTGACATCTCTTTCAAAATTATAGTAATTGTGTCTGCACTTTTATCAGTATTTCGTGAGACATAAATGCTTTTCGTTCAAAGACTCTAAGAATATTGCATAGAGACAAACCTACAGCTGTAGGAAAACTTAATTGCAATGTTGAAAGGGGAAAAAAAGAAACTGCTCTTAATTTGTGGTTCTAATCGTACGAGCAGTGCTTGCAGCTCAGCCGGGGGTTGTTTTTTCCGAAGAGAATGAAGAAAAATAAATATTTTGTCTAGTAGTGAGTCAGTAATTATACCAGTGACGCATTTTTGAGAGTGAAAGGACTGGCAAATCGAGGTTAGTAATCGATGAGTTCTTTGCAAAGGATAGCTTTAAATCCATGTGATTATTGTCTTACAAAACACACTCTTTTCAACCCAGTCAACGACCTTTAGGAATTACAAGTGACCAGAAGCGTTTATCCCCAAAGCTTACTTATCCGTATAAAATTGCACATTCAGAACAGACGAATCAACTATTTCTTAGTGAAGTGGCTTGAATTGGTAGCAGAGTTGGACTTACACTTCGAACCACGCCGTGTAATAGTAACAGTAGTTTGTACATGCTTTAGCGAAAGTCTAAATAAAACGAGGCAATTTAGTAATTGACACAAATACTTCTAATAGCCTTTCATGAACATTTAATTTAAAAAAGAATTAACAAGAGTACGTGGTAGAGTCAGTAAGTTCCCGGAATGGTCACCTAAATTCACCTAGATATTCGTTGGAAGGGAAATATCTCTTTTGGAGGTTGGCAGCACTAATAGGGAAAAAACACAGCCATCTGGAATTAACTTCTGGTACTGTTGGCGTTAGCGGCAGATCATTTCTGACAAAGCAAATTTTTCATTCCTAGGATTTCGAAATGTCATCTTTAGAGCAGTGTGGAAAGATAAAATTCTGCCTTTTGCTAGAGAAAACAACTGGAAAGCTTGAGATGCTGAAGAAAGCATACGGAAGCGATAGCATGAAAAAACTGCTGTGTACGAGTGGCAAAAACGCTTTCGTGAAGGTCGCACAAACATCGAAGATGACATTTGGACTGGACCTACCTCCTCTTCCATCTCAGATGAGAATGTTGAACGCGTTCGAGAAATTGTGCGCGGATAGATGAATAACCATAGATGCTATTGCCTCTAAACTTAGAATTTCTTAGGGTGTTCACAGAATTCATAATGATTCTCAAAACTGTCAATAAAAAACTTTACCTGGAGATCCTTAAACGACTACGAGATGCTATCAGCCTAGAACGACCTGAAAAATGGGCAACAAACGATTGGTTTCTTTTACACGGCAATGCTTCACCCTTTTGCTCTCTGACTGTGTAAAAGAAACTTGCCAAAATCAGTTTTACCCCACTGAAACACCCTCCTTATTATAGAACCAGCAGATTTTTACCTGTTTCCAAGGCTGAAAATAAAATTGAAGAGACGCCGTTTTGTGGATTCAGATGAGGTGATAAGAGAAAGTAACTGCTGGTCCTCTCAAAAAATGGATTCCAGGAGTGTTTTGAACAAGTATACAAAAGTTTGTACAAGTGTGTGGAAGCAGAGAGACGGTACTTTGAAGGTAAATAAAGTAAAATTATTATCCTGCTTTTTAATAATTTGTAATTGACCTATTCCGGGAATTTTTTTACCCTACTACGTATAATTTGTTTACAAACTGTTAATTCAAGAAATTCTTCAATTCATAAACATATGTGATTGGATTCATGCTCAATTTTAAACGTAGCGAGATCTGTCAATTTTGTTTGAGATTCTGTGCGATATATTTAATTATTTTTATTTTGGGAAAACTAAGTTCCCAAAATGTAACACTTAATGAAACACTTATTGAAGAGACAGAGTGTTTGTTCATCTGGTGCTGATAGCAGTTATAGGCACGAAACTGGAGTTCAGAAAGGTATTAAGCTATGAATATAATTACAAAACTTTCGAGTCACAGCAGTTGAGTTGGCATAAGCGTCGACTCATCCGGCGAATTGAGAATTCTCGGCCCGAGATGGAAAAATATCTTTGTATTAATTAAAGATGGTAGGGGGAACGTAAAATTAGGTTCGTAGTCGTAGTGTCTTCCAAACGGTATTTCTGGAGGAGGGGGAGCGAAGCGTGAGGGTCTTCTGCTTGGTCCCTCTCTCAAATTGCGAGGACTCAATTTAACTGAAATCGTATTTCACCCTAGTGCTGTCTTCAAAACGAAAAACTCTTTGTCTAAATCGCTTTATAAACAACAACACGAACTTTCATTTGATTGTATTAATTTTCCAAAACCAACAATTTCATTTCCTGATTTTTCTTAACGTTTTTCTTATAACTGTCTTTCGCTATTTTCAAATATAAATTTTCTTGGGATAACAGTTTAATTACAGACATTTAAATCTAATGTCTTGTACGTTACGTTTAGCATTATTAATGCCTAATTTATCAAGTAATTGTAATTTCAGACCAAGCATCAAAATAAAACTTGATGTCTGCGGATTATTTTATGGGAAATAATTCAACTGATATGGCACTGTGAGTACCCATGTCCATGGATTCGAATCCAACTTCTGGCAGAAATATGTGAATCATTGAAAATTAATAAGCAAAAATAATTTTTAACTTACCAAAGATTTTAATGCATTTAAACTTAATAAAAGTTATCTAATTAAAACAAATGTAATATGAGCCATACTTTAATGCATATATGCGTAAAGAATTCGAATAGCTCTAAGTTAATAATTTGAATAACCGCTTTGCAAATTCCATCGTTGATTTAACCCTCTCGCTTATCTGATTCTCAAATTTGATTTAGCTATCGATTACAGTATGTAAAAAATTTGAATACAACTTGAACTATTAAGTGAGTTTGATTTTCGTTTGTTTATTAATAATGATATTTTGAAATACCACGTATAACAAAGTAAACTTTTAATGTAAGCATACTATTTATTATCTAAATTCAGTATCTGTTTTACCGACCAATGCAAGCCTCTTGCGATTCTTTTGAATTTTATTGAATATGGGATAATACTGAACAAATTATTTTTTATAAATAATCTAGAATACCGTTTTAAGTTTAACAATTTTTTTTATATTATTAATAATGAGAGATTTAAATAACATAGTGTATCTTTCATGAGGAGATAGCACAGGTTACACCTATTCCACATTCATTACAACTCCAAAATTTTGAAAATGAAAAATAATTAGCATTTGATAAAATAAGTGTAATTACCGAGAACAAGTAGATTGTCAATTCTTGTTTCAGCTACTTAAGTTATATAATTCACACATGATCTTAGATCGAACGAGGGACGAATGGTAGGGTATTGTCTTTAAGTACCGAAGTTTATAGGTTCGAATTTCACAGTTGGCATGGATGTTCATAGCCATTCAAAATCATCTTTAAGCAGTAATTCCCAGTCTTATTATCCTTCTTAAGCTAAAAATTAACTATAGTTCCCCAAACCGTACATAAATATTGAAATAAAATAAACAATGTCTCTACTTTTTTTCATTGAAACAATTATTAAGAATTACAAGAAATCCAAGATGGGTTATTGATGATTGCACTCCGATTTTTTAAGCAACTAAATTAGAGCAAAAAATATTTTAACTAAAGGACAGGCATTTATTTTTCAAGTAACTGTAGTAAGCACTTAATCTGTAATCAAGGAAAACTTTAACTCTTTTAAACTTTTTTTTCCTTTATCATTGTTCTAAGAAAACGTTATGTATTGTTAAAAAACAAAAGAAATGCAATTTAATTTTTACTATTTTTACATAAAAGTCGTCAACATTGTTATGTAGTACTCAATTCTTTTTATGGATAAATAGTTATATTAAAACTGAATACATTACATACCATTAAAGAGGAAAAAGACGATGTTACTTTGAATTTGGTTTAATTTCGAAACCCGAGTCTACAGGCATATAATTTATTATTAAATGTTTCTGTACGTGAGGGTATAATAAATTTTAATTATTACTAAGAAATATCGTGGAAAAAGAAATAAAATGTATTTGTCACATTAATATATTCTTATTAACGTAATAATGCACATTGCATTTATTAATATTTAAATGTTTCAGGAAGCCTCAGATTAAAGTAACCAGCAGTTCATCTGTTTGTAATTGAATGTAATTCTATCTGTAATTATCATTCAAAGATCTTCTGTGTTATTATAAAAAATATTATGTTAACACTAGATTTACGGATCTTGATCATATACCTATTTTTACTAAAGTGAGCCGATTTGACTCATACAAGAAAATTGAAGTTTTTTGCAAAGAAAATAGTTCCAAATTAATTTAAATAAAATGTTTATTATCAAAAAATTCATGGAAAATATTTTTTACATATAAAATCTGTTTTTGAAACACATTTTCTGCAAACATTTCTATTACATTTAGCACAATGGTTTCTACATCTGTTTCTTTTGCATGATTGTTGAACTTGACAATTCTTCCGTGCGTCAATAGCATGAATTTCTGTCATTGGAATGGAAGTGTTCTCGATTTCTTCTCTATATTTACTTTATACTATACTTTATATACTTTATACTTTATATTTACTTTATACTATATTTATTACTATATTTATTTATTTTCATATACATTTTATGAGTCAAATTGGCTCACAACCATGAAAATAGGTATACCATATTTGATAATGCGAAATGAAGGGGTCTGCGGGGAAGAGGAATGAAAGTTTACATATATTTTATTACTTAACTAAAAACCAACGTATGTTTTTGAAAAGTGATATTAAAGTTATATATATATATATATATATATATATATATATATATATATATATATATAGTGATCAAATTTTTATTGAGTCAAATTGGCTCGGTCCGTAAATCTAATGTTACTGCATAGCACATTGTTAAAAGGATATTTATTACATATGTTGTAACTGTATAAAATTACAAAGTTGTAATTGTATTATATAAGCAGTAATTATTTAAATAAATTCTATAAATTGTATAAAACATTAATAGCTGTAATTTGCAACATTATGTACATGATTTAATATGCCGAATAATTTTTTTATACACCTAAGATATTTCTTATTAATAATTAAAACTTTACTATACCTTACGTATACAAACATTTAATGAATAAATTACACATATGTAAGTTCAGATTTGGAAAATATCAAAATATAAATTGAATATCATAACCGCTATTTTCCGTTTCTGGGGTATTTAATGCTTTCAATAAAATTAATAATTTACCCATAGATGGAATTGAGTTTTATACAAGATTGTTGTTGATTTTTAAGTAAAGACAGGAAAAACAAATCTGCATTTGGTTTATCTAACAGGTTATATAGTTATCTTAAAGAAACAATAAATAAAAATAAAAATTTAATAGATTTTAAGTTTTCCTTGCAGCAGAGAAGTGTTTACTACAACCACATGAAAAATAAACATCTATAAACATCTTTAGTTAAAAAAACAACAATGTTGTATCAAAGAATAAATGGAAAAGTTTGTTAGAAATCAATCTGCATTTGTTATATAAAAGTATTTTAATTGTTGATTATAATAATATCAACGCTGAATAAAATAACGTAACTCTGTGTACAGCTTTGAAATAAATTAATCTCATAATCTTTTAACAAAGCCGTTTATGTCGGACATAGTTCCCAAGGTATGGTTTTGCTTGCGGTTAAATTCGGATTTCTTGTTCCTTTATAGCTTTATATATAGTCATAAACCCTGCGGGGTTGACTGAGAGTACGATTCTGTTTCCTTTTTCTTGTAAACTGTAGGAGGGAAGAAATAGAAGCTTGTAGTGGGATTATACAATAAGGGCCTTCTAAAAGTCAAGAAAAGGTGCGGTAATTCGGTATTCTAATTATCTAGAGAAATCTTAAGAAAATAAATAAAAATGAACTTTTATCTCGATTTTTTTAGCAATAATTAAAACTTTACTTCATACTCTCGTAAAGAGGTAAAGTTTGGTGGTATATAATTTTGAATGAACTAGAGATAAATGCTTGCATTATTAAAAGAAAAAAAGAGCAAGATGTAGTAGTGAGTACTATTTACAGGATATTAAATATAAGCTAATATATAAATTTCCAGTTAAGCAATTCTGAATATTAAAACAACTACCAGAAATAATTAGTTTCTAGTAGTACAACGTAAATTACTTTCGATCAAACTGTTCAGTTACATAGACATATACAGATCTTTTCTAAACTAAAAAAAGTTATGTTTATTTAAAATTACATTAGCTATTAAGCTGAGATGCATTTTCTATTTAAACTTGGGAAATTCAATTATTACAGTAAAGGTGATAAAGGAAACATTCATATTCAGCGACCTCTAACTCTAGCTTTGTGTAAATGTCAAGGGCACTTTCAAGAGGTTTTTTTTAAGGGGAAAATCCAGTCTTATTTCACCTAAGTAAAAATTACAGGTCTCTCAGATGGCCTTACATTGAACACCAACATAGATCTAAAAATCTTTAGGCACTTTTGTAAAACTTTAATTTGTTTTTGTTTTTTCGGTCATTACATTGTACTTTCACAAAGAAAGCCTATAATTTCTTTCATTCATCCATTTACCATTATAAGAAACGAAAAGTAAAAGATAAAAGACTATGAACTGTAGAGCTTTTAGAATCCATTGAAACATAGTATTCATTTTGACGAGATGGGGAGGGGAATTTACATTTTTTTCTGCAATATTTATCTGAAGTAAGACTGTCGTTTTGTAAATGTCAAGGCGTTTCGATGGGTAACTTGAATGGGAACCCCCATACATTGCAATCAAAACTATCGTTGAGAAATCCCAGTGAAGCATCTGCACTAAGGTCAAAAGGATATCATTATTGACACTCCACCACAGACATTCTTAAATTTGAAGACCGGTAAGAATGTGAAAAGGTGATGTCGAAGTTAGTCAATGCTTTGCGGTTTCATAAGTAGGGAAAATCCATACAGCTTCCATTAAGAGGAGACAAATATAAAAATATCTATGTTTTAAAATGTACTTCATTCAGTGTAGGTGAGCACTTCAGAATTAACTTTGAAATTCCCATCTTGGTGTATATTTTAGCAATAATGATCCAACATGCAAGAAATAGACTCAACTAATTTTTACTACGCCTTTACATAAATGCAAAAATGAGCCTTTTGAAGGGAAAACCCCATGCAATGCACTTTAATACATGTTAGGAACCATGAATCTTGGATTCGTGCGTACGCACCCAGACAGATAAAACATAAAGCACCGACATCGTCATTGTGGTTTTCTACGTCAGTTAATGACGTCACAGCGATGAAACCAATTACTTTGCAATTGAGAGTTGCATGCGAGACGAGGAGTGGGTAGAATTCTAATCTGAAACATTGTGTTTCCTCTGAATCTCGTTTTGTTGGAGTTGTCTTTTGCTTTTGATAAGAAAATTATACGGTAATTTCTGACTAAAACACAAATAACTAACATATTTCTTTTGTCATACTTTACAACTGTTAGAACATATCGCTATATATCATAATTTCATATCGTTCAGCGGTACTTTGAAAGGGGTCATTCTGAAAAATAACGTTTCTTCATATCGCAAAGAATAGGTTATTATCATTTTCTACAAATGCACAAATGTTAACTTCTCGAGTGTCTGAATGGATACTCAGCTGCTATCTCTCATGGCATGGTATCGAAAAAAAGAGGTCAATGCACAGATTACAGATTGTAGATTATCTCAAATGATGGCATAATCACCGCAAGCATCATGTAATGTTTATGTTCTACAAATGAAGTCGAATGGCCTAGGTGATAATAAATATATGTTCCAGAATTAATCCTTTTAAAATTGTTGTAAAAAGACAATTTATGTAACTCACATTGTATAAGGATTAACATCTCAAATCACCGAAATAGCTGTACTCATTTATAGGTAATCTAGTACCGCAAATTTGAAGTAAAAATCTCACAACAAACACTCTAGCAATCTACAAAATGACTCCAAAATGACTACGGGTTTGAATAAATATGCCTAATAAAAGTGTAGTTTTCTAGAACTTGAAATGACAATATGGACTTATGATATTACGTGTATTCATTCTGTGCAATATTTTTAAGAATAAAAAGAGTTATAAGCATATGTTATTCAGAATAAATGTCTTGTGAATTTTGGTTACAGTAATGCATTGAAAGTCGGTCATAGAAATAATGAGTTTCACAGTACAAAGATAAATTGTTATCTCCAAGAAATGTAAGTTATTTGATCTTGATCAAGACTTCTTTTCGGTAACCTACACTGACAAGTATGTCACATTCCGAGATAAATTCGTGAATACTTCTAGCTTTTTAAAATTGTTAGTTATTATGTCTTTAAAATATTAAAGTTCATTTCACACCATCAGGAATCACTTTTTATGACTGGTTAATTTAAAACCCCAAGAATTCGTAAACAGAATATTGCACTGCAATCATTCAAAACCACATTGGTGAATAAAAGGAGTGGATTACAACGTAAGTGGTTCCATATAACTACAATTTTCTCTTCAAACATAGTGGTTGGACATTTATATCCAGTCTCAATGTAGTTCATTAGAAGTAATCACTACATAAATAAACTAATTTCTGATTAATTTGTAATCCACTTTGGGGCAACCGACATTTAGTCTTGAATATGTATCAAAAAAGGATTCAATTCATCCTGCCGCCCATAATTGTTGGCAACATCTCGTGAACATAAGACATTGAAACGGCTTCAACAATAAAGGAAAAATGGCCGATTCCTTCCTCATTGTCAACGGTGTCAGGGCTAGCGGCCTTGTAAGGAATCTGCCAACGGATCGTTATGAGAACAAATGGATTTTTCTTGGGCGAATTACGAAATCTTCAGCGCGCATCAAAAGAGAACTGTCCTTCCTGTTTCAGTCCAACAGCGTGCTGAAAAGACCTAGATATACAAAACTCTCGTGCTCCAGGCGAATTTCCTCGACTCTGATCAACAGAGTTCTGCAGAAAAAAATTTTAACGTATGCCATACTCGTTTGATCAATCTTATCAACAACTTCTCCTTTCGTTCATCGCTTCTGGTAACATTATAATAATTGAACATTTTCCGCTCAGTTGTAAGGAAAGTGCTTTGCTTTTGAAATATTAGTTATCAATGCGTTACCGTTACCTTCGTAAAAAAACGTCACAAAACAAAGAACTCTAGCTTTGATCAAACGTCTTTCACTTATTTATTTTCAACTGTTGATGCCAACTTTACATGAAGTTGCGAATCACAAGAATCTTTTAAAATAATGTATTTATAATGCATATTGAGATTTGTAATTTTTTTCTAACCCTAACTCAATTTTTAAAAATACAATTTTTGAGTTATGACAGCTTTCTTCTAAGATTTCTAAGGACTATTAAAATTTTCAGTTAAGAATATAAAATAAGATGTCATTGAACATCTTTCAAACTATACAGAATAAATATTATCCATTTAAATCAGTTATCTTTAAGCATATCAATCTAGATAGAGTAAAAGATATAGATGTTGCAATTAGTTCTCTTAACTAGAAAAACTAGATTTATCAGTACCGCACATAAACATCGTAATTAAATATTTGTGGAAATTATAAAATTTTCTTCTTTTTTTGCTGACATAGGAGAATTTATTTATGGAACTAAAAGGGAAGCAAAACTCTTGTACTACTTTAATGTTGCTATACTTTAAACGTCAATTTTGTACATGGGATACGTTTTAGAGTAAATGTAGCCTCATTTTAAACATACAATTCTATCAGCAAGATAGTGTTTTAATTATTATTATACTTATGTAATTCATGCATATTTACTTGTACGAGTGTAGAGGTTATCGTCCAGAAATTAAAAAACAATATACTATAAAAACAGATTTAGATCCATACTCCAAGACATGGCCTCTAAAAACAGAAATTTTCAATCTCAAACTTATTATTATCTTAAGTCATTGGAAAATGAAATAAAAAAGCAACAAATAACTAAAATGAGATCAAATATTTTAAACTTCTACAAACGTTCTAAAAATCCAATAATATTTGTTGTTGTTCCCCATCTCTTTGTTCCGGAAAAGCCTACACCAAATCCAAAAGATTCCACCTCAAGAGAACATCACAAATAGAATCTTGCTCAGTCAAAAATTGACCCATGTAAACAATCATGCAGACCAGAATATAAAAATGAATAATATCTTTATGGGCTACTTAAAAGTGGACAAATTTAAAACATATAAAATCCTACCAAAATACTAACTCGTTATATAGAAATGTATGAGAATAGAATAAACTTTTCTTTGCTATCCTTCTTACCAAAAGTAAGATCTTTAAAAAAAACGTTGTAACAATTGATAAGTGGAGACCCGTATAACACCCAGATAAATCGAGCTCAGGAAATTATCATTGAAAAGCGTTTTTACACGGATACTTTGAATCAAAAACATAATCTTTTATCAACAAGCCGGCTGATAACATTAAATACCTATGATGTTGCCTTTTGGTGTCGTTGTATCTGTGTCCCGTATCGCCTTGATTTCGTGGTTATGTTGCCATTTAGAGTCGGCTTTAAAAGCTCGAAGTCGGGGTTTAGTACCTACAATTATCTGCTAAATCAGTGGTTCCCAACGGGACGTTGAAAAGATCTAAAGAGGAGAGATCTTTTAGAGGGTAAAATTAAAGGATGCTGTGGATCAATCGCCTTCCTCCTCGTACAAGAATATGTTGAAGAGTTTGATTAAAACTGAAAGAAATTGAATGCATTTTTTAACGTTTAGTACTAAATATTTTTGTCAATGGAGAAACGCGGTAATTTAAGATTCCTGTTGGCAAATATGGCCCCAAATACACAAAACTTGCTATCATAACAATAACCTCAGTTCTCTCATTAATGATATATTAATTTTTCAATAATATATATGTGTGCTTATAATTTATTGTTCATAACGTTTAACTTTTAACAACAGTGGTTGTATTTTGAGATGAAACTATCGTTAGTTGTACATTTATATCCATTTTCAACTAGCTTGCAAATAGTGAAGTGATTTTCGTAGCACTGTGCAAGAAGTTGAGAGAATTACTGATCAGTTACGATTTAGGGTAGTTAAATGCTTAATAAAGAAATCTATAAAACTAAATAACAGCAATTGAAGGTTCATAAAGTACTTTTAAAATCTGTCCTTATTTTTACCTATGTAATACAGTAGGATTGACCTATTAAAGGAACATGATCGAATCACCGTTTAAGAAAGAAGAATATAAGCCTAGAAGTTGGAAAATTGCGAGTTACTAAATTGACTTATTTCAAAGAGATTCAGCGTGCTTTTTCTGAATAGGAGACGGTGAGTATTTTTTTCTGATATAGAAGAGGTAGTCCGAAAAAATGTTGGGAGCCTCATAGCTCACTACTGAAATATTGCACTACATCCGTAGGAATATTTTGAGTTCCAGCTAAATAGGAATATTTTGAGTTCCAGCTAAATATAACAGTTAAATTCTCGAAATTTCTGAAACATTTCAAAATAATATGTGGAAATGTTTGTCTGTGAAAAATCTTAATTTTATAATTCATTCTTTTAAACACATATTACATTGTTTTCATTTCAACAACAGAAATTCTGCACATTTATAACAATAAATTAACGCTATCGTGAACAAGCAGATAAGGTTAAAAAGATAATTACTAAAATTTTTATATTTGAAATTTTTTCTGTTAATTCTACAAAAGGTTTTGACACCACTGACTTAAAAACAGAAAAGTAGCTTAACATTCTATAGAAATTTCATTTCTCTAAATATCTAAACAAATAGTTTTATGTATGTATGCGTTACAGGAGACTAAATATGAAGTCGACATTCTCCAACAGACCCCATACAAGACCCCTTAATCGTTCGTATAATCGTGTTGTATAACTACAATGTATACAAAAGTTTATGCTATTTCCACAGAGAGATTAAAAAATTTTTTATAACTGTCGCTATCTTGCAAGAATGCAACAAACACAATTTACTCATACAGTCCTTGTCAAATGGCAATACTTATCCCATATCAACCTGTACGCGTCAAAAAGTAATGGATTTAATTTACGACTCGTCTTTCCGACGATTAATGTACAAATTTCTTGTGTAATAGAGGAAATTTTTTAACTGATAAAAAGCCTTATCGTACTTCAACATGAAACAAAATAAATCGGTTGAAAATTTTTCTCTATTACAAGAAAAATTCACACATTCTTCATCGGGAATAGGAATTGTAAAATAAATGCATTGATATTTCAACGCGTACAATTTGAAGTTTGATAGAGCCTTAAGTTTACTTTTGAACTTTGGATTTTTTAAACCAAAAAAAGGGTGGGATAGTAGATTTTTGACAAAAATAGTTTCACATTCTAATATAGCGCATAATTTTTGTGCTGAGGTATTCACAATATTTATAATGTACCTTTTTTGTAAAAAATACACTTTTTTCCAAAAACAACTTTACTGTTTTAACTTTTAAAATTATTTTTGCATGCTTAATATGATATATTGTAAAACTTTAAGATGCTACGCAATTCAGGGTTGATAAGATACGAAAGGTCTCTCACTTTTACTAGTCAATCTCCATTTAGCAGAATGTTTCCCTTAAAACGCACAACAAATTAAACTTCATAAAACATTTCGGTTAAAATATAATACTTATAAGGAATCTACTCCTTTAAATAAATTGTGAAAAAATCTTGAAAGTATCATTAAAGATCTTTGTGAGGCTATTGCACGTATTACTCTGTGAAATAGCAGCTGGAAAAAAATGACAAATGTCCCCAAACATCACTAACATCATAATTGGGAATAAATTAATTAACGAGATGTAGTTTATTTATACTGAACAAAAAATACGAATTAATATTCCAGACACTCTTTCCTTGTTAATTTGTTGCAAGCGTAAACCTATTCTTATTCTGTGTCAGTTTTAAGCTTATAACATTAGTTATTACCATTTTTGAATCTTGTATATTATTTTTTTTTATATTTATTTCCCTAGAACATTTTAATAAATCATATTCTAAAGGTTTTATCAGCTACAACAGGATTTTAGAATGAGTATTTGAAATAAATGTGAACATACTGCAAATGTGAGATGTAGTAAAGAGTATTAAATAGACAGAAATACAAATGTGAATTTCCCTCCGCCAACGAAAATAAATTTCCTGTAATGCTGTTTAACAGAAATCATTACTAGACATGCTGGAAAATTTGAATAATTGCATAAACTTTCTTTAAATTTTTAAATCTAACTTTAAAATCCACAAAAATTTTTAAATGTTTCCATTTTTTTCATAAAGTGGTTTCTAGAGGCTTGATTTGTAATTAGTTGAATGATTTTTTACCTGTTTTTATTGAGTGTTCTTAGTATTTATACATTTGCAAAACAACTTTTAAAAAATTTATTTTAAAACAAGAAAAGGCAGTAAAATGTACACTTTTATTTTAAGAATGGATTTATTGAAAATTATTTTTTAGCTTTTAACAGATTATGTTTTTAATTATGAAACGTCTTTGAGACGTAAGAATAGCTTTCTACGGTAAAAGCGACAAACATCTATGCCAGCAGTAATAATCGAACACACAAGGTCCAGAATCGAAATGCTGCACCCTACCTGCTCAGCCACCATGCAGCATAAAGCAGAACCAGTTTGAAGCAAAGCAGAGATTTTCAGTCACTGTCAAAATATTTCGTGCTAGAGTTAATAGTAAGATTTAATTTCACTTAACTCCTTGGCTGTTTTGTTCGTACACAGTTCGTGTTCTTCAAAAAGTAATTTTTCTGATTTGTCCGTACGTATCGAACAGTTTATTTAACTACACTACCATTTTTTAAATTTTTGCATCTCAATGTTTGTAACACATGATTGTGGTACTGGTCCTAGTTCTTATTCAGCTTTTGATGTTTCTAACAAATGCTTGTTGTAGTTCAGTAAAGAGTGGGTTGCATAAGAAGAGTACATAACTTTTTAAGGCAGATTTTACTGATTTTTCCTTCACTTAATTAAATAAGCGAGTTTTGTTTCTATTATTTTACTGTTTCTTCATTAAAAATATTACTTTGTGTATTTTTCAATATTATGCCTATTTTAAAAATGCAAAACATTCATGTTCTTTTCCAATGTTTATTTTTAAGTGTACTTTTCCGGTTAGTTTACAGAAAGGAAAACTGTCTTTTAAGTGAAAATAACATTTTCTTTACACTGTAAATATAGATTACTATAAATTAATAAACTCAATACTTGTAACAATTTTGAGGGCCTTATTTGAATTCATATAACCGATTTGAACATAAAATTGTGTTTTAAAAATGTACTTACGAGACTGTATATAACCTATCTGAACGTAAAATTGTGCATTCAAATGTGCATTTTTGAATATATATATAATATGAACCATATTATATTTTTAATATATATAATATGATTTGAACTTTAAATTGTATATAAAAATGTACTTATTGTCAGGCACAATATGACAGAAAAAGAAATTTAAAAGGTTAAAAAACGACACTAAATATTATTACTTATTTCCCTATTACTTCTTGATATGCAGAGGAAACTCGATCCATTGTTTTTTAAAGGGTACAGAAATGGAAAACGATGAATGCGAGGAAAACATTGAAAAAGGAAAATGCATACGCATAAATTAGGTAAATTCCATGATTGAGAATATATTAATTACTTACGAAGTTAATTGGAAGCACTTAGCATTTTTTAAGGTATAACGTTAGAATGATGCTTACCATTTAAAAAAATATTTGGCAATTGATACCTGCTTTGTGCCAATTTTTCACCTGATTTCAAAGTCTGATATTTCTACGCATCTGCCTCTATAAGTACACTGACTACACACGCTTGTAAATAATTTTGATTTTGACAGTCTCGTGTGCTTCAGAAAAACTCGGTACTGATTCAGGTTTATTTTATCCTTCCTCTTACACTTTCTCATAATCTTATTTCTGATCAGTGCTTAGGTCTTACCCCTGTTATCAACGCACTAGCTCTTACGTTACTAATCTTCTAACAGTCTAGAAAAGCTTCTGATGAGCCAGAAATATTTGGATTGCTCACACAAATTTTAAATTCCACAAAAATGGTGTTTCCGGAAAGACAAGGCGACAAGACATATTTTTCAACTATATACGAACGGAAAAAAAAGGAATCCAGAAACTATGAATGTGGGATAAATAGCATTGTTTCTATTGGATTGAATTGGGAACGAAATAAATCAAATGATTAATAAGGGAATGGTAGATCGCAGTTCCATTGTATCTGAACTTTGGATTAACCCTTTGACAATTTCATTTTTTTTTTCAGAATTCGGTCAAAAAAATGTCACATTTTTTATTGCATTCTTTGTTTATTTTACATTTTTAAGTAAAGATATGTTATTAAAATTAACATTTCTAATATTTTTAAGCATTTATTACAACTTTTTTTCTTTCTATGAAAGCATCATAGAACTGAAGTTTACGTTTAGTCTCATCGATATCCAAGTTAATTTTTGGAATTCCAGTGAAAGCAAATCTTTATCACAATTAAAAAATTGTCTTGCTTGACTGATTCCATCTGTACTACTATCAGAGTCACTACTATCCAGGTCATCTAGTAAACTTTTGCTTCTATCATTTACAGATAATTCAGTTTCTGATTCCGAGTCAAAGTTCGAATCCCAAGAAATTAGCTTCATACGCTCTGAATTATCCATTATTTAAAAGTAAAAGTATATTATTCAACTCTTACATCAATAAAATTATCAGGCGGTTAGTAAAATATAACCAGAAAGCTATACACTGAAAGATAACAATTCGTCTTCTGATACAAAACATGCGAAAAAACCCGTTCTTTTGAACCAATCAAAGTAGAAAATACAATAAACTGCAAACTACCATTTACTGGTCATCTATACGAATAGATTGTTACTAAAATTGGAAAAAATACGGTCGAAACAGTGCAAGCGAAATAGAAATCAGATTGCCCGTACGCTGTAAGCTGTGCCCGAAAGCTGTGCCCGTAAGGCGTACGGGCAAAACAGGGAAGGGGTTAAAGCCTATACTGAGAGAAACGACATTCGCGTGTCGATCGAAAGCAGAAGAAATCCTCTTTAGCGTTTGTCTAGTTTTGTATTCACCTCTCGGTTTTGACACCACTAACTTTGCCGAAGAAGAGTCCGAGAAGCACGCCATGCCATAAGGAGTTCACATGAATCTTAAAAAGGACAATGGCGTCTTTTTACAACACATTGACCCTCTTTCACTAACTTTTCCTAGATTAGTGGAAAAGGTTAGTTGGCTGCTTCATTTTTAAGCCCCGCGGTTATTTTTTCACTCATATGCGTAATGTAACTAGATGGACTTTAAGAAGTGAAAATTTGGAGGCAAAGGAAGATTTTTATCTATATTTTACACATTTTATTTCTTTTCAAGCTTTAATCTATAAGTTTAAGTTAGTGCATGCTTCATGACATAAATTCAAGCTGCAAACATTACAGTCAGTTACAATCGCTTTGAAAAGTTACAAAAAGATGCAAAAGTCAGGCCAATAAATTTTCAAAAACATCAGAAATCCAAAAATGGTATATTTTAAGTAAAGTGATGTCAAATATTTAACGTAACTAGTGGAGATTAATGTTTTGAAACTTGTTGTTAGTCCTCCCATTCCACACGAAACTATGAATTTTAAAGTCCATACCGCATCTCGGGGAGGACATAAAACAATACATGCTCCACACTCTGCTATTCCAAATAATAGCAAGTGCAGTGAAGGGAATAAATATAATTAAAACCCATACAAAAATTCATATATTCATATCATTTAAATCAGGCATGCCCAACCTGCGTGAACGATGGCCGAATGGTAGAGCGCTGCTCTTCGGAACCGGAGTTCGCGGGTTCGAATCCCGCTGCTGGCATGGATGTTTGTTGCCGTTCGGAATCGGCGTTAAACTGTAGGTCCCGGTCTCATTAGCCCTCGTGTGCAAAACAGTAGACCGTAGCGCTCCAAACCAAACCAAACCCAACCTGCGGCCCATTTAAAAACTTTTTGCGGCCCAGATGGAGTTTTCAACTGTCTGTATAGTTTTAGTCATTTTGACTATATACAGTTGAAACATAGAATTTTAGTTGTTAGTGTTTGCAATAATAAATATCGCATATTATGTATGTTAAGACTTAATAGTAACCAATGTAAACATGGTCTTAGAATAGGGTTGGACAGGTTAAGTTGAAATTTCAGTGTTCTAGAATATTCTGTCAATCGGCCATTACTTATGCAAATACTACTTGGAACTACTAATCGCTGCCAATCATTTTTTTCCAAACTAAACCTGGTAAAAACGAAGTGTTGCAGTAGGTTGTTTGATAAAAACATGACCAATCAGCTACAATGTGCGTCGACTACATTATCCGTTGATATTAACAAAATCTCTAGTAAAATACCAAAACAAATTTCACATTAATTTTAAAATAAAACATGTGGTAGCGCTTGTAAATAAACTACAATATATATTTATAGTATAAATATAATTATAATATTTTAACTTTCATAAATAGGGAGGAAGGTAAGGTGTTGGAGGTGAGTATAAATACAGTATAGTTAATGTTTATTGTTGTTGTAGTCATGATATATGTATAACACAACTTTTATGAACAGTCGTAGCTGGCACTGTAAAAATGCATATTTTGAATATTGCACGATAATAAAATATTTTGAATAATTTGTTGTTTTATTTTTATATGTGCGGCCCACCTCAGTTGAGTAAATTGTTTTTTGGCCCACCAACCGATTTGGGTTGGGCACCCCTGATTTAAATCATGTTGCATACATGCGACGAAGTATCAATAAGTAACACACATATAAATATTCTTTGAAACATTAAGTTTGTTTGGTAAAAATGTAAACGATCAAAATGGAGGATGCGACTGCCTGCAACCAATATTATGGAGATCTGGATGAATCTACGTGCCGGTAGTCTGCATTAGTCACAGAAAAAATGGCCTTTGTGATTATACCGTCAATTTTGGAGGAACACTGAGCAGTGAGTAGTATCCACTGTAGAACGAAAAAACTTCGAGAAATTCATTCGGAACTGGTTGTTTACGGAACAGACTGTTTTGATCGTACTAATTTCGGAAAAGGGTGTAAACTGTTCAAAGGTGAGTGAACGACTTTGGTCGATAAAGCCAGATCTGGGAGTCTGAGTAGTCTGCAACCTGTGAAAATGTTAATCCAATTGACTATGTTATGAGAGAGAACCGACGGATAACGTTGAAGGAAATAAAGGTATATTTAAACTTTTTCTAGGGAATTGCTATTTGCATCCGACATAGTCATATGGGACTAAGATTTTCACTTGAAAATCTCCAGCACAAAATCCAACTTAATAGGAATGTCTATGTCAAAAAGTAAGAAATTGTAAAAACTTTCACATCCGTATCATATCTTCATTAAATTAAACTTTTTATCCTTGTGTTGAAAATTGTATACAATACTTACTGATATTCCGTCATATTACATGCCGATTTATTTATTTTGTGTGTACATACCAGAGTATAAGCTACTTGAGGTGCACGTAATTCAGTTTTTTTTTATAATTCAAATTAAGATCAATTAAAATGAGAAAATATTAATATGGCCCTACTTTTAAATTAAATAGTTCATCCACTTAACACTAAAACTATCGGACATTTTTTATAAGGGCAAAAATAACGAAAAAAGGGGTCATTTGACCCCTCTTGGTAGATTTAGTGTTAAATAAAAAGCAGAGTATTCATATGAATTAAAATTTTCTATTCGTTCAAAAAAATGTTTTTAATATGCACGTACTCTAAAAGCATTACTTTATATAATTGGAGAATTGCATAAGTTTGGAAAAGGTTGTTCTTAACATAAGAAATCACATATATAAAACTGACAGCATTCATTAAAGAAAAATTCGATTTTTCTTTTCATGCTGCATGAACAGTGTTACAAGAACTGTTTCAAGGCATTTTTGGAGTATTCATCAATATTCACTAATTTGCTTGTTTATATGTATGTGTGGGCAAATTAGTGAATATTGACGAGTACTGCAAAAAAAAGCCTTGTAGCTATAAGTCACTATATATGAGTGCGTGTGTGAGTGCAAGAAACCTTGAAGACCAAAAAACTGTCACATGACGCCTTCCATAAAGCAGTTCAGATAAAACAAGAATTATATTTTAGTATCAAATTTACATCTCTTATTTTTAATCGTATGTAATGTTTCATATACTTTTTAGTCATTAGTCCCATTTCAATTGTTTTTTTTTTCCTAATTATAATTTGTAATTGTTACAACAACTGTTACATAAACTTTTTTTTTTTACCTTAAATTTGCCGAAAATAACAGGAATATGAGCAGGAAGAAATAAACGGGTAACTGGTAACGTTTCAGCTTAGTTACTTCGAACATACATCTTGCATTCCGCGTAGTTTCAAAAGCATGCGTTCTCAATGTGAATCCAATGACCAACAGATGTTCTAAAGCCACAACAGCGTTGAGACAAAGATTTTGTTCCGATGTTCCTGAAGTATCCCCCCAAACATCGTTTGCCGCAGAGCAGGACCCAGGCCTGTTGCGTCACGGGCCGAGGCCTGGTGATGATGATGGTGTTGGCCTCGATTTGCAGCCAGCTTTGAATCGGCCTCGGGTGATCTACCTCTGTTCCCCTCCCCCCAATCTTAGAGGCCGTCTTGCTGCCTCGCTTTTGTGGCTTGACGCTGTTTTGTTTCACTTTCGTCTTTTTATTTCCCTTCTCCTCGCTTTCCCCTTCTATCTTTTTTTTTTTTAATATCTTTTTGCTTGCACATTTTCACCTGTTTCTTTTCTACTTTCGTTCTCTATTGGGTGCTACTAAACTATTTGCGCGGATTGCGGGAGTTTCCGATAATTAGCATATTCCTACAAACATTCATAATTTAACTATGAAAGGCTCAATAGTTGGGACATAGAATATAGTGTTAAAATTTAAATAGATTCACTGACTTAATATAAGGGGGGAAATTTAAATTGAAACTAAATTAATACTAAAAGCATTTAAGAACTTAAAGATTTTTTAAATAACAATGTAACTGCACTACGTCTTTTCTATGTTGATTCTCTTTTAGGTACTATTAACGCCTTCGAGCGGATTGCAGAAATTTGTGATGTTAAGGAAAAAAATATTTATTTATGATTTATTTTGATATAGTACATTCTAAATATTAAAATATACCTACAATTATCAATACTAAGAAATAAAGATGAAAGAATAGTTTGCTTTTGGTATAGTATATTCTTGCAAGTAGTGGTGGTCTAACAATGTTTCTGTTCTTAGTACAGAGTTTGTGGGTTTGAATACCACTGCAGTCATGTATGTTCGTAGCCGTTCGGAATGGACTTTAAACAGTACTGTAACATTAGCAGTCGCAAGATATTAGACCATAGTGTGCTAAACGAAATCAAATTACGAAAGATTCAACTGTTGAGAGATAGAATATAATTATTGAGTATGAATGCATTATCTTACTTAAAACGATAATAGTACTTTTCGAGCTAAAAAGTCTTTATTATATAGCCTATTTTTGAATCAATATAATATAAAATGTTCTGTTCATTTAGAAAAAAGTTTTCCTACATCATTAATAATAATTTAGCTTTAAAAAATTATTTAATGTTGTTATATGAAGCAATATAATTTTTAAAAGTATAAATTATGTACACCCCGGGAAAAAAGTATAAGTCCACTTACCCGCAAAATACTTTTTGAAATTTGTAAATTACAAACTAATTTTTATATCAAAGTGAATCTAATTATTATTTTTATTCCATGAATCCAAATTATATTGAAACGAGAAATATATTTAATATTATAGCATAATAGAGGTGACTTTTTTAAAAATATTTACAGCTTTTAGATTTATTAAGTTTTAAGTTTATGGAATAAAATAAATATTTTACTTCAACTAGATATAAAAATTTAATTTCTAGCATCATATTTAAAAAAATTATCTTTCGATTAAGGGAATTTACTAAGGAAGTGTTTACATGTTATTTAAAAAAATATTTTACTTGTAATGAAAAGGCCAAATAATTTTTTCAAGCTGGAGCATTATTAAACAACTTGTAAAAATTTATCCTAAAAAGAAGAAAACTTTTGTTTTCGATGAACAAACAAAGGCCTGTTACAGTGAAGATATTAAATCTCGAAAGGTACTTTAACATACAAAATCATTTTTTAAATGATGCTAAACTAATGCCAAAAGTTATTGAGTCATTAATGAAGCCCATTACAGTATAGCTGAACTCTGACAAATAATAATTAGAAGAATTCTTTTTAAAATAAGAATACTGTATAGAAGGTAACCGTTATTTCATAACTTAAGATAAAATCCAAAGAGCTATTTTAATAGATGGATATCAATTGATCAAAGTTGTTACTTTCTCCTATTTAGAGTAACCCCCTTATCTTACGTTTAGTATACTACACACCGAAAGTTTAAGGGTAAACCTACTGAATTGTAGTTGCCAAGATAAATATATCATTTTTAATAAAACATTATCTTTTATATATTTTTAAGAACTACCTTACAGTTGGAATTATTTTCTTAGATCGTAAGGAATGAAACTATTATAACTTAGCTTGATTATCACACTAAGCAAGGAAATGTATTTATAAACTTACTTTTAGAATTAAATATAAACCTTTTATACTCACTTGTTTAAACCACATAAAATTTAGTAAATCACAGACACAATAGCATAGAGTTTTATCACAGATTTGATCCTGTCTGAATCATTATAGGTCATCATGACTAGAGTCTAAGATTTTCTTTATGTTTAACACACAATCTGCACAAATTTTTAAATTTTTGGTGTTTCGAAGAAAATATCTACCCATTTTTAGAGACCGAGTGTTTAAGGATTAATTTTAAATTATTTTATCATACTTTTCCTTCGTTTATTTTGTTGCCGTTTGGAGATGTGTGGTCTTCTTTTATGTAACTTAATAACTAATTAGACGTAAACCTAATACTTAAATTTGGTTCCGAAAGGCTGCGTATGATCACGGCAGAATTCGTGTTTCGGTACAGAGCATTCGGATTCAAAACCTCGAACTCTGTACCGAAACACAAATTCTGCCTGTTCTAGCCAGCTTCCGGTCACAGTTTTAAAGATCTCATATTCATGCCAAACAGAGATAGTGGACTATCAATGAAGCTTAAAAGTTCATTGAAAGCTTAAAAGAAGCATGGGATTGGTGGTTTTGTAGTCAGATTGAAGATTTTAATATGAAGCGTGACCAGTGTTGATGAATTTCTCATACTTTCATGTTTTCTCTTTCTATAGGTTTGAAGATTACAAATGCATTTCCAGTCAGAAAGAGTAGGTTATCATTGGAAAAGTAATGAAAGTGTATTGAAGACTTAAGAGAAGTATGGGTACAGTTTGATACGTATTTTTACAACA
>CM063505.1:151298707-151321207 GCA_032207245.1 Pardosa pseudoannulata
TCTCTAAAATGCAAAGACACCTTTCAAACTCTAGAAAAATATTCACTGTAATGCAGTATTTTAAAACATTTTGAGAGGTAGTTCAGGGGGAAATTTGACAATTTTTAAATTAAAAACTACAGCACGTGTAGAATATTGCTTACTAAAATACTCAATTTTAGCTGCGTTTGAAAATTAATTCTATGACTATAGGACACAGAACCTTCAGTAAATCAGTTAAGCATTCAGTGTGCAAATTGTATAGTCATGAGATTCGTGAAGAGATTTTATAATATTAATTAAATTTAAACTTATTTAAATTTAATGTTCTCTAAAATGCAAAGACACCTTTCAAACTCAAGACAAATATTTACTGTAATGCAGTATTTTAAAACATTTTGAGAGGTAGTTCAGGGGGAAGTTTGACAATTTTTACAGTAAAAACTAAAGCACTTGTAGAATATTGCTTACTAAAATACACACTAAATTTAGTTTTTCTTTTCATGTCGATCTTGACACTATTTTAACTGCATTAAAAATTTCTTGAATAAAGAACCCAAATGTTTACATAAAATTTGTTTATATCTTGAAATCGTAAAGTTCGTTTTTAACATACTTATTTAAAACGTTTTTGGGTCCATAAAAACCTGTATTCAAAATTTGACCACTTTGATATGGGAAATATACGATTTGTCAGATAAGTTCATAATGAAGGATTGGTTAGTTTTTTAAACATGGAGGACCACTTCCTACGGTTATACGTAGGCCTCAGACCGCAGTTATTAGTATCAGGGGGAAAGAGAAGAAATTTATGTTTTTGCTTCCATATAAAAATGTATGTACAACACGTAAAGATTGGATGAGACGTTTAAAACTTACTTATTTTAACAGTTCATGAATAGAAATATCTGAAACAATATAAACATGGTTTTTTAACATTTTTTCAGAATAAAAAAAACAGAATTTATAATCCATTTCAGTGTTTGTTAATTATTTCTTATTCAATGAAGGCTATATGTGCTATATTCAATGAAGGCTGTACCTAACTGTATATTAAATAATTTGTTAAATAAAATTTTTCCTCAATTTATTCTTTTTATATAGAAAAACGAAATCATGGCTTCGAGTCAGTACAGTCTATATTGGGGACTTACTGAATTTCTGAATGTTTAAAATCAAATTGAAAATTAGGAAACATCGAATGCAGTTTCACATTCGATAAGAAAAACTAAATACGGCCTGTTAAGTCATTTTAATTACGTACGTACCGCAGAACTAAATGTTTTATACTTTTTTTCTATATAAGAATCGAAACTTTCGTCAATAGGGGAGCCTGTTGTATCTTAATCCTACGATGCTTTCAGGGCTATCTGTTGAATATTTTCAAAAATTTGAATTTTATTTACAGACTTCATTGTACAGTGTGTGTTTGCATAAAAAATAAGGAAAATCTCTCTATCAGTATAGTTCATAATTACTGATCTGAACAGACTGCGTGTCATAATGTAAGTATTTTGATTTTGCGTTTTTCTAGGGTAAATTCAATCCTTATATAATTCTCGGTAATATTTGTTAGCAATAAGGTACTATGTACAAGTGTATTAGTCCTACATTCGTTACATAACTTTACCTCAAGATGAGTGTAACAAATATTGACAGTTCACCTGTTGCACCCCAGAAAGTTTTTGGTTTATCACAGTTAGGTCCATAATGGAATAGCTTTCATATCAAACTTTGCCATTAATTTCTCTTTTTTAAAAGATAAATCAATTATCGGTAACAAGAATTTGAATTTTTTCTCATTTAATAAATATCCCAGCGGCACATCGAATGCAAAACTGTCCTATATATAATTATTTTTGTTTGTATTGTAATAAAGTTTGTTTCTTGAAACTAAATCTTTTAAGTATCATAATTAGCTGTTAAACTAAGTGTTAACGATGATAGTGAACCGGAAGTTCACAACAGAATTTTTGCCGCTTCCAGATTTTTTTTTTTTTTTTTTTTTTTTTTTGTATCCACAAATATCTCAAATCTAATCTCATAAACAGAAGAATAAAGTTATTGCTTTATAAGACACTAATTTGACCAATCCTCTCATACGCTGCTGAAACATGGGCATTAACTGAAAGAAACAAAGACCCTCTGGCTGTTTTCGACAGAAAAGAACTCAATAGCATTTTAAAAGGTTTGAAATGCAACGACACCTAGAGGAGATGAACAAATTCCGAAATCTATAAGATTTTTAAGGAACCAGACATAATAAAATTCATTTCTATTCAATGTTTGAAATGGGCAGGACACGTGATTGGAATGAATGACGACCGAACCACCAAGAGGATCTTTGAGGCCAAACCATTGGGAGCTCGTAAAAGGGGAAGACCAAGAATTCGGTGGATTGATTGCCTTGAAATAGACTTAAAGATCCTAAAAATAAAAAAATGGAAGAGTTTATCCAAGAGACGCCTGAACTCGATTCTGCGGAAGGCCATGGCCCACCCTGGGCTGCCGCGCCATTGAAGAAGAAGAAGATTTAGCTGTTAAAATAGCAACAATCAGCTATGTATTTACTGGTTATAAATTACAAAAAAATATTAAAATATAAATCAATAATAAACAGATCCAAGGAGCATAATAGCATCATACCTTTGTTTTAATTAAACTTCAATTGATAAATGCTCAGAAATATAATAATAGTAAATATAAAAATTATAATTAAATTGCATACATTAGCAAGCAATCTATAGTATTGAAATAATGCCTCAGATATGTTTTCCTTTGAGAATTAGTAAAAAAAATGCAACAATACTTAAAAATATCTTCCAACATATATAGGGTCAGTTGAACAACTTACCCTATATATATTTTTTAAGGGAAGATACTCAAAAAGAAATGTATTTACATTTCTGATTGCCATAAAATTCAGCCGTCATTCATTATATTTAATACAAGATATAGCAGATACAGTGAATCAAAGTAATACTTGCATACTATCCTTTTATTTTTTTTTTCAATTAGATATTTTAAAACTCAAAATGTTGACTTTGTTTTACTTAAATAACAAATAAAACTGTTAGTTACTATTTTTATAAAGCTTTATACAATATTTAAATAGCTTAGCTGTTAATGAAATGGATGTGGAAATCACAGTACCATAGTAAAACAATTATTCTATACAAAATTATCGATTTTAAAAAAGCTCCTAACTGGGTTTTCACTTTAAAAATATCCAATTGAAAAGAAAAAGCATAGTGTACGGTTTTGTTTCGGCTGACTGTAAAAGTACTAGACAAATTATCGTTTGAAATGAACAGGAAGCAACCGCGATAGGGTCAAACTTACGGTTAATTCAGAAAATGGATAAAAATGATGTTACTCTAAAACATGTCAGAGTTTTATCGCTTGCAACAGTTTTGACACAAGAAGTGATTCAGCCAATAAAACCCAATTCCAAGATCTGTTTCACTGGTTACGTACATCATGATAACGTCACCACAACAAATGGCATTTGCTCAGAGCAAAATATTTAACTCAGTAGGTATATACCTTGAGGATATAATTTAACTTACAAGTTTTATAAACACCTTACTATAAACCGTCATCTAAGCTATCTTTGATTCATTTCCTGAAATTTTTATCAAATAAGCTCTAGAGACATTCATATTATCAATCATGCATAGCGTTAAAAAGGAAAAACACCTTGTGAAAATGACAGAACCACGTGATATCAATTCATAGAACCGTTACGAATTAGTTATATATATATATATATATATATATATATATATATATATATATATATATATATATATATATATATATATATATGTATATATATATATATATGTATATATATATATATGTATATATATATATATGTATATATATATATATATGTATATATATATATATATATATATATATATATATATATATATATATATGTATATATATATATGTATATATATATGTATATATATATATATATATATATATATATATATATATATATATATATATATATATATATATATATATATATATATATTATATATATGTATATATATTATATATATGTATATATATATATATTATATATATATATATATATATGTATATATATATATGTATATATATATATATATATATATATATATATATATATGTATATATATATATATATGTATATATATATATATATATTATATATATATATATATGTATATATATATGTATATATATATATATATGTATATATATATGTATATATATATATATATGTATATATATATATGTATATATATGTATATATATATATGTATATATATATATATATATATATATATGTATATATATATATGTATATATATATGTATATATATATGTATATATATATATATGTATATATATATATGTATATATATGTATATATATATATATATATATATATATATATATATATGTATATATATATGTATATATATGTATATATATATATATATATATATATATATATATATATATATATATATATATATATATATATATATATATATATATATATATATATATATATATATATATATATATATATATATATGTATATATATATGTATATATATGTATATATATATATATATATATGTATATATATGTATATATATATATATATATATATATATATATATATATATTGGTGCTGCAAACCTCGGCGAGGGGTAACCTCAGAATGTTTCCTGTATACCATACTCTGTATGGAAAAATTTATTTTCAATTACGTCATTTTTAACAAAGTGTACTAAAAAGTGAACATGGATCCTTATAAAAATATATATGTTTTTATTTCTTTTCCTTTATAGTACATTTATTTCTTCGACAGGAATTATATCGCTAAATTTGGTGACTTGGGGCTATTACAGGCACCTATGCTAGGTCACGGGACATTTCCGTTACACATTTTCGCTATACAATTTTGCTAATTAAGGTCGGTCTAAAAATGACAGATACATTTTAGATAAATATATATGTGTCATGTGACAGTATGTTGACGATAAAATAATTGGTTCCAACAAGGTTATTTAGTCTTTTCTTTCAAAAATAACCTGGTCTAAAATATGGAATGGAAATAAATCTATGGCAATATGAACGCTATATTTTCGCAATGATGTTTACTTGTGCAACTGTGAATAAAAATTATCTAGGATTTTAATAACATTTTTTGTTTACTTTTCAATTTAGTTGATTATATTGGTTTGGAGTGCTACGGTTTACCCTTTTTTATTCTGCTATACGGAGGCTAAGTTGTCTTTTCATTAGAGTAGTCACTACGTATCTAAATAGTCTCTAATTTAGAAACGTTTTCATGATAATATTTACAAAATACAAATTTTTACAGGAAAAGAGATATTACATATTTTAAATTGAAATATATCGAATTTTCTGAGTACGAAAAAATAAATAAATTTTTTAAATATTTAAAACTTGGAAATTTAAATTAAGTATAAAATACAGTAAATTCATTTCAGTACAATTTGCCATAAGGTTTTTGTTTAAAAACTACCAGTAACACTTTGCATTTTAATAAGCCCTAAATAAAAAAATATTTATTCAAATGTTAGAACGTATTATTTCACACATGTAAAAATAATTTAAATAATTTTTAAAAATTTAAAACATGGCATTGAAATTTTACCGACGAAAAATTGTATTTTTTCTAAACAAAAAAATATACATGTATTGTAAATTATTTTACACAAAATCTGTCTTTACATAAAGAATTTTTGTATTAAATATTCTTCTGAAGTAACCGGTATTATTGTTATTATTTATTATTATTATTATTTTAGCGAAACCGGAATTTGGTTTTGTTAAGCTAAATATATAGCTTAAGAAAACCGAATTTCATTTCAGAAATGATAATGTGTGTCTGATCAAATGATGGAGGTAACTTTGATTCGAAAATAAAATTTAGCATCTCCAATTAGCGCGGATAATATAAACAAATAGTGTTAATTGCAGTGTATTAGGATGTTAACCACGTTTAAAAGTTCTCTGTAAAAACTCTCTGTCTGGCATCAACTTTGGGATATATTTCAGATCTGCAATACAGGATTTCAAAGGGTTAATGTCCTTTTTAACAGAGTTTTATTTTTAAAATTGAAATGTTTTACTCCAATAAAAGTTAATTTCCTTTGTTACGTTTCAATAAATGGTGTTCTTGAAGTTCTAAATCTGTAGTTCTCAACGGGAGTTATGACGCCTACTTGTAGAGATCTGAAAGTGCTTTATCGCAAAGTTGAGAGTCATTTAGGCACAACCGCCGCCCCCCGAGAGCTACTTAAAAGAATGCATGAAGAGTTTTATAGATACTAAAATCTTTCGAACGCATTTTAGCAGGAAATACTATCTCTAAATACTTTTGTTAATAAGAAAACAGGGTGGTGCAAGTTAGCTGAGGACATATATGGGACTAAATACCCAAAAAGTACTGCCATCATAGCAATCTCAGCCTTCTTGCAACTAATAATTTGAATAATGTATATTTTCTAGTCAAATATTGAACAATCGATGAATATTGTTAAATATTTTTAATAATCTTAAAATTTGTGGTAGCTTTTAAGTATATAATGTAACACTGTTGTTACAAAGCTCCGTTGTCTAGCAGAGCTAAAGGAGAGTCCATTCTCGCAAAATCCAAAACCATTAAAGAGTTATTCAAAATGTCTTCCTATGAAAGCCTTGGACAGTGAAGAATATATTCCAGTGATGCTTGCTTGAGAGGACATCTATTGCTGGTAAAGATATTTTCCCATTGTTGAAGACTAGAGATCTAAGGTAACCGTTGACGATAACGAGATAAATAAGTTTGTGTCTGTCCATCGCATTGGAGAGAGTTAGCACCACATGGGTACTTTCCCTGATACCAATGATTCACGGGTTGTCATTCTTCTCCATGTTTATTATCCGAATTTTTTCTCTTACAGCAAAGTTCTGGGTAAATCAGCGAAGGAATAGACAGAGTCTCTTCAGCTGCCTCCACATTCAGTGTGTCAGTTACGTCGTTCCCAAAGTTATCCACATGGGAGTGTATCTAAGGAATATGTACTGAAATAGTTAAAGGGGTTCAAGTTTGTGCAGTATTGCCAATCCAGTTGTATCGCTAACTAAGTGCCTATTGGGCATATTCTGGATAGCAGTAAGACTATCGGATATATTACAGTATACTTTTTTAGAGAGGAATTATTGGACTAAACTTTTAAAAAGGGGAATTTGAGCTTAAAAGTTAGAAAATTATAAGTTACTACATCAACTGACTTTAAAAAAATAGAGTTTGAGTGTACGTGTGTATACGTTGTTTTTATAAAGAGGGAGGAAGCAGTTGGACACCAAACAATATTAGGTTTTAAATTAAGGTTTCTATTAAATGCCACAAATTTTAACATATCATTTCTTCCCAGAAAGTTTGAATGTGTAACTCGCGGAATAAACAGCTTTAAGTTAAAAAAAAAATTGGTGTTAAAAGTATAGAAAACAGCAACTTCAGAAAAGCTTAAAATTCCATAAATATTCATATCCTTATTAAGTATTGTTTTTTATGGCGATATACCGAACTTAAAAGCAGTTAGTTACAAGTGATATCTGTGGGAAAATGCATGAATGCGGGCACTGTTTATAACAGGAGTCTCCAGAAGATTTCGTAACAATGGAGCACCTAAACTCCAATTATGTTCCTTTTCTTTATGCACCCTTCACTATTGCGAAATATTTTTACCAGCGGATAACGTGATGTGAGACACATAACACGTGAAGAATGAGAAATTTCTCGAAAACAATTTCCGTTACACAACCGCCTCTGTTCGCCTGCAGCGAGGTGCTAAATATTCCCGTGACCCCAGCAACAATAATGTTTCTTTTCGGATGACGGACCTCTGGTTGCTTTGGCTCCTCTTTGTTGTTGTCATCGCTTCTCTCTCTCGCTCTCTCTCTCTCACGCGCGCGCGAGCTCGGCTGCAGGTATCCCAGTTGCGAGAGTAGGCCGAAGAACGTAAAGAATCTGTGTCACGTTGACCCCTCCGGGGGGGACCCGCTTCCTTGTGAGCGCAGAGTGGTCATCACGTGAGAAATCTTCTTCCGGGCTTCCCCCGTTCCTTTCTCCAGTTGCTGACATACTTGGCCGATTCGGGCCTCTCACTCTCGCTTGGCGAGCGACACAATGCCTGGAGATCGCACACTCACAATACTTTAAAACTAACGGATTGCTTTCGAAGGGGAGGGTGCAAGATTCCCACCAGGCACTCATCATTTCATGTAGTGAAGCAGAAGTCGAGACTTGCAAGCTACTCATGAGAGCTGACGATGCAATCTTGCTATTATTTTTATAAAATTCTTCCAACTTTAAAGAAGCTGTTTCTTTTATGCTAGATTAAATAACTCTGTGGTAACTCATGGGATAAAATATGGGCGCTTTTCCCTAAGAACATTTTCTTTAGAAATTTTATTCATTACTCTGATTTTTCTATCAGAACAAAATAACTTAGTTTGTTACTGCTCTCGCATCATGTAAAATCTACTGAACGTATTGCTTTATAATATTTTCATATTCATCTGTTATCCACTTAGGCTACTCTTTGTCCCAAATTCGAAGCAATTTTTATTAATTAATGTATCAGCTATGTTTCGTGTATTTGTCCCACATATTTCTCCGTAGGTATTGAACGAAAAATTCTATGATCTTACTCTAAGTGTCATATTCTAACTCAGATATCATTGATATCATATCGATTCTCACTTCTGGAATACACAGCTAACTTAGAATCTACTGTCTACGCTTGATAGTAATTTTGATGAAGTTTTTTCAATCAATAAATTAATTGTTGTTGTTTTTTAACATTTAAGGTGAAGAATATTTTATAAAAAAAACCAAATACTAAAGAAATGTTTTGTTTAAAATTCATGTCTTAATCGACAAATCTTTGAAAATACATCTAATTTGAAAGCAAAGTCTACTTTAAATATGTAATTACATATTTAAAAATTTTACTACTTTAACCTTAATCTATTTAGTTTTGCCTAGTACAAACAATCTCAGATTAAAACTGTTTTATTGTATAAAATAAAAAATAATAATAGTTTCAATAAAAATGTATACAGAATTTTCTTTCATAACATACGTACACTTATCGTAACCATTATCATAAAGTTTTAATTATTACTAAGATATAATCCAAATATCGAATAAATGTTATTCTGCATTACAATTAATTAAACCAAAGATGTTTTGTTTAAAACTCATGTCTTAATCAATAAATCTTTGAAAGTACATCTAATTTAAAAGCAAAGTCTACTTTAAATATGTAATTACATATTTAAAAATTTTACTACTTTAACCTTAATCTATATAGTTTTACCTAGTTTAAACAATATTAGATTAAAACTGTTTTATGTATAAAATAAAAAATAATAATAGTTTAAAAAAAATACACGTATTTTCTTTCATAACATACGTACACTTATCGTAACCATTATCATAAAGTTTTAATTATTACTAAGATATAATCGAAATATCGAATAAATGTTATTCTGCATAGTAGTTAAAACTTATGTACATAATGTTATTAGTTACAGCCGTTGATGTAGATTTGTTTGGTTTCGGGAAGCCGTAGATGAAAAGATCCACATTATGGAAAGATAGAGACTTGTGTGATTGTACACCGATGGCCTTCAAAAGGTCAAGGAACGGTGCGAGAAATTTATAACTCTGGAAAGTGGCTATGTAAAGAAGTCTTTAATATAAAAATTAATAACTAAGATTTTCTCTTGATTATGTTTTAGTAATAATTTAAAATTTGCGATACGCGACGTAATTTTAGTTTCCTGGATCACAACATTGTTTTTTAACAGAAACAATTTTTATATAAACTTCATAATTTTTTCTTGTTGAATATTAAGAGACTTTAGAGAATTTATAAATAAAAAAAACTATTATATACAAATTCATAAGGGTTTTGTACTACCTAGGATTATGCCTGATTTCTGATTGCAAAGCATGCTAGTGTGGGAGTCAATTTAATACTGTTTTAATTCGAAATTTTTCAAAAAATGGGATTTTGTTTCATTTATAATGCCAGTGAAGTAAAATCCTTAATTAATCTTGACTATAATGCACTTTATGATGTATTCTAAACTGAATGAAGTAAATCAATGTCCAAATTGGAAAGACGCAGTCTTTCGGTAATCTAAATTCGCAAGTACAAACCTCACTGCTAGCATAAAAGCTCTTAAAAATTGGCTTTGCAGTAATATAAGATTAAGATTGGCTGTGAGAATACTGCTCTCAATGTGTTGCCATATTCATTTCCACAGATATAAGACTCTTGGTTAGCCGAGTGTCATAAACATTTAATTCCTAATAGAGGGTACGAAATTGGTTAATGGCCTTACAATTTATGTTATGGATGTTAAATCATCTTTTGCTGTACTGGAATTTGTTGAGTAACGTAGCACTCCAAAGCTTATATACAAAATTCAAAAATGGAAGAAAATTTGAATTATCATATAATTTGACAGTTTCTTACTATTGACTGATTCTATTATATACTTTTGAATTTTCTTATATCCTATTAATAATTGAAAGGATTTTAATAATTCAATATTTCATTTAATATTATACCTCTGAATGAATCTCGAGACTCCGAATACTTTATAAACAAATTCAGTCTGGGAAACGGACTTAGTTGTTTTTTAAATAGACTCATCTTTTTCAGACATGCGCAGATCTGGCAAGGGATCTCTGATTGGTGGCCAGGCTACATGCGATTAAAAATGAGAATGGAAGCAATATAGGAAGCTGAAAACATCTGGACAGTGTCCTTATTTAAGAAAATGTATTTTTAATACCATTTACTGTTTTTCGTGTGAAATCTCAATTAACGCAGTCAATATTTTAAAAATATTCTCATTAAACAAAATTCCCAAAACCTAACATGCATTACTTCAACATTCGACATAATGTGCTATTTTACAACCATTATGTTTAGTATTTTATCCGTGTGTTCCGACAATGATTATGTTAATTTAAATAGCAATCAATATGCACACTTCGCTTGCATACAAATACGTTTGTTTTCCAAAGCCTCTACCAGTAATCGAAATTCTGCTTCAATTCGTAGGTCATAGGACAATGTGATTGCCGTCTGTTTCCTTTCGTTGCCTCGTAGTATTTACCATCGAGGGATATTTACGAGCAATGAACGGACCCACAAACTGGGTGCTCAGGTCAGCGTTCCTAATCCTAGGTAGAAATTCCTCGAATCTGTAATGGGCGTCGTAAAAGCCGCAATCAGGTTAAAAGCAGGAGATTAGCAGAACGCGAAAACAATAAACTCTATAAAAACAGTTAGACTAAGGTCATAAAACTATAGTTTTTTTCACTTTCGCTTTGTATTGATTGAAATGAAGATAACTTTAAGAAGAAAAAACTTTAATAATTACGCTGGTTAGCCAAAGGGTGTGTGTAAAAGATAAACTATCTATCCATTTAAATCTATTTAAAAGTGATCAGTTCTACGCTCTGCGCCTAGGTCCGTCTGGAGCTGCCTGAAGGCGGTTAGCACTTACATAATGTGCCCGAGATTCGTGAACAGCTAAAGGATCTGGGATAGATAAGTTAAAATTAATTAAAGGAATATTTTTATAATACACAATAGAAGCTGTGATTTTTCTGATTAGGTAAAATAAACTTTAATGTTGCATAACTATAAAATAGTCTGAATATTATCTACGGATTGTGTTCTAAAGAGCAATTTTTCTTTATATACATTTAACATATAACCAATAAGAAGATTTTGTTGATCGAAAGCGCTGAGGTAAATGTTTTGCTTAGCGACGATACATTAGGTTGGGCCTACTATATGATTTTGTATCTCACGACAAGCTTCCATGTAAGACGGACTGATGGGTGTAAGAAGTTCCTCATTCCACCCCTAAAAACCACCCCAATTTCCACCATTCTCAAAAGGAGGTATTTTTCTTCCAATAGGATATTAAGATCTACAGATTTATCTTGCAGCTTCTTTGCATCTATGCATGCAGATTTGAACATGGTACCCAGAGAATCTGACCATTATCTAAAGTTGATCCTGAACCCAAACATCTGTCATTCCGTTAGGCCATGTTATTACTTAATGATAGCTTTCGAAGCTAAATCTCGAGGAGACGAGTTCAAAACTCACAACAACTTGGAACATTTTCTATATACACAATATTAAGTTTAAATTTCTGCTTCCCTGCTCTTTGAAATGTCTGCAGGCGAGAAAGAGGCCTGAACTTACTTCAAGTGATGATCCAAATTGAAGGGCATCTTCAGAGTTCTATCAGAATCTCTTCCACTCATTAGGGTATGAGGCACATTGAGGTAATTCAATACTATTCTTACTAGATTCTGAGTCAAGACTAAATTCTGGCTCTTCGGTCCTCATTTGACAGCGAGGTGGATGGTAAATTAAATTAAGCGATAAAGTATTAAAAATTGGTAATTTATCGAGTAAATATAGTCACAAATCGCTAAAATTTATATTACATTAATACACACTTTAAACACTATCAGACGAATTGACTTCATTAGAATTTTCAATAATTACTGCACGTTCTTAATGGAAAAATATATCAAATCATACCAAAATACACTCGCCAAACCCAGTAGAGATAATACTTTCATCATCCCCTTGACCGTACTATTCTCCGTACTATTTGACCTGCCCCAAACCTCTCCACGGTTTAACTGAACCACCACGCTAGGTCCAGCTATTTCGGAATATACAGCTAGCATATACGTATACAAAGATTTATATATATATATATATATATATATATATATATATATGTGTGTGTGTGTGTGTGTGTGTGTGTGTGTGTGTGTGTGTGTAAGAATTTAGTGCAGCGCATTCTCGCAAGGTCGCGCCCTCATCACTGAGTGGGGTAAGTAAGGAACGACAGTGAGGTAGTCGAAGTCAAGGAGAAGGAGTGACTTGATCGAGTCAAGGATCCGGGGCACTCAAGCTCCCTCAATTGATTAAACACCGAGTAGGCTGTATTTTCTATGTTAAACACCGAGTAGGGTGTCTTGCCTATGTTAAACTTCGAGTAGGAAATCTTGTCTATACCGCGTCTTCACCGATGTCTTATTTGTCTTTGTGCTAAATATTTTCTGTGTTGTTACGTCATTAAATGTTTGTTATTGTTAATTTAGTCTGTCATCGAATTTATCTAACGATACCCCTAGACACCGAACCCTATATATATATATATATATATATATATATATATATATATATATATATATATATATATATATATATATATATATATATATATATATATATATATATATACATATATATATATATATATATATACATATATATATATATACAAACACACACATATATATACATATATATACATATATATATACATACACACACACATATATATATATTATATATTTATTTATTTATATATACGCATATTAAACTTAGAACATTAACTATTTAAGCTTTGTATTTGAGATTTTTTTCCAAACATTCAACAATGCACTTTTTCTTTTTTTTTCCTCTGTGGACATGACGTAGAAAACAAATACCTCCTATCATCGACTGCGATTCAAACAAGATTATAGTAAATTCACCGGAATATTTGCTTGTTGGCCAAATTATTTTGCTATCACAGTAGGTATCTAATGCCTGATTGCCGAAATTATTTTAAAATAGCCTTAATGTTGATACTTTCTTCCATTTTTTGAAGAAAAAAACTGTCTGCAGTATGCGGCAGGTACGCAACCCTTCCTCCAATTAGCCGTCCATTGTTTCCTGTCGACACACATTCTATCGGTAATTATAACGCGTTACCTTAATATTTTCTTGGGGACACCCAAGGTCGGAGAGGCACCGAATTGAGGGCCCCAAAACAATCTGTGGCAACTGTGCTCGGATCGCCGTAGTTGTGTTTGGCAACAAATCGGCACTTAGGAGAACGAGGAGGGTGCAGACGATCAAGCGTGCAAACAAAAGGGCGAAATACCGACCTTGGGTGGCGAGGTAGAATGCGGTCAGCGGGTCAGTGGCGGAAAATCAATCGCCGTGAAGTAGATGTCGTTTGGACCCTCAACCTACGACTGAGATTTTGATAAATTAAGGGAGAGAATGTGTTATATCATGCTTTCAAAAGAAGCGACGAACAATGTTTCATTATTCATTCGATGCGAGAGAAGAGGAAAAGCGTGAGGTTTCAAGCAGTTACCTACCTGGAAGAGGTTTACAAAGCTTTCAAGACAGACGACACTTCGAAAAAATATCCTTTGAGCTAGAAAATCCGAGAGCACTCTTCTCGAAAGGAAGATTCGTCTGAAAATATTATTACGTATGCCCGATAAGACATGCGCATCAGACATAGGAACATGCGCAACAGCTTAGAGCTTAGCTTAAGAAACTTCCTATTACGTTGTGAGTTGGCGAGGAAATCAGGTTCCTGAACAACTGTGGTATCAAAACAAGGAGGGAAATTAGACATTTGCTTTAAAGTGAAAAGAGATCTCAATAGTTAAACTATCATTATTAGTTCACTTTCTTTGAATGATGGAACATTTAGCGTATTCGTACGTTTTATTTCAAGAAATAAAAACATTTTTACTTTTTGGCTATAAAACACAAGAATAAATTGACAGGATAAAATAACAACAAATAAATGTTTGTCAGGGTTAACAAAAGTGGTAAAAAGGGTTTGCCATGATCAAAACGGGGTTTGCATCTTGTATAGTTAGTATTTTACTATTTATTTATGGTTTATGAAAACTGACATTATCGAAAGGTACATCGAAAATTCCTTCCACTGGGAACAAGAGGCCTTTTACTTTTAATACAAAGAAAATAATTGAATAAAATATGTTGTAGTAAATTCATTAAAAAATGTATTGCAAAATACTGGTAGACAATAAGTTCTTTTCTCTGAACCCGTTCATTTCCGTACAAAAAGTTTTGTGGTCCACTAGTAACGAACAGAAAACTAATAACTAATGGATTACAAAATCATCATTACATTCATCCGTATTTTTTACTTTATAAAGTTCTAAAAAACATTGTATTAACGTATACATAAAGAGCTTATAAACCTTATTTTACTCATAAAGTAGTAATGATTTTCAGTGGACAGTGGAAGTTTATATTCTGTAAGAAACTCGCACAGTTAAGGTACTTTCAAACGCTTTCATATTTCAGAACAAAATCGAATTTTCTTAGCAAGTCAAACTGTCGGTCTTCTATCACTTTATGGTGTTTTTATATTATTACAGAGGAGTGAAACTTTTCTTTGATGGGACATCTTTCGAACATATCCTATCTTTCTTGAGGTGGGATTTGTTCTAAAGATAAAGAAGTGAAATTACTTCTTAATATAAATGGTCCATTTCGGTTATTTAACTATAGAGAATTTATATTTTTAAATTTCAGGTATTTAATTTTTAACCTTTTGTAACTTCCCAAAAAATATATAAACTGTAAAATTCAGCTATCTCCATCTATGTATATGATCTATCGGTAAACATCAAATCCTATCTTTATCCTATCAAATCCTATACTAAACATCAATTCCTATCTGATTAAACATTTGTGAGTAACTTTGTGTTTCTTTTCAAATTAATTCCATTCTAGGATGGATTTCGTACACCTAAAAAAATAGTTTGGAACGCTAAAACTTAAGCCTTCCATTGCTTATCTTTATTTTACATTTTGACCTTGAAAAGTATTTTAACATATTATTTTCTTGTTAAATCAGTAGTACATTTACGACAAAAGTGGTCCCATCTTTTTCTCTTCAGAAGTCAAGAGTTTTCAATAAATATTTTTCTTTACTTTAAAACCATTAACTAGATAAAGATTTTTTAACAACCTCCACGTGCATCAGTTAGATTTATATATACATTCAGTGCTCCAACTACTTTGATCATGCAAATTGCGTCGTAAATGAATATTTAAAGTGCCAAATCAAATCTCATGAAGAGCTTAACCAGCAGATTACGGCTGCTTTCGGCGACTAATCCGGACTTTTAATCCGACGATATTCATCTTCAAGTCCTTTTCAATGTCAAGGAAAAATCAGAAAAGCTTTTTTTGGTCATTTCTGTGTCTTGTGTGTTTTTTGATAGCATTATTGTCTCGAATGGACTAAAGGGAACTTCTTTAATCCACAAGCGAAATGAAGTTTAGTGAGCCATGTGTAGTGATAGATAGATTAACAATTTTCAGCCCCTTGATAATAATAATAAACTAAGTATAAAACTGTATACTAAGTTTTTAAAAACTTTAAATGGCAATAAAGTATCCTATCTATGCCAATGTATTATAAATAAATACATCCGAGAAAATATAAAGATTATATTAGAAGTATTACTGACACAGATATAATAAGGCAACATAATTTCACATTTAAATAATAAAAGTTGACTTTTATGTATTATAAACACAAAGAATAAAAATTTTTAATTCATTTCCCATCGCACTTTTTACATATACCTTATGGGTCATTTGGCCCGTTATATGGTTAGTTTAGCGTTAATTAGAAATTATGAAAAATGACAGAAAAACGCAGTAAAGTAATTTATACTGCTTCCTAATCTTTTAAAATTTTCTATAATCGAATATAAACGATATTTTTTATGAGTATTTTACAGATAGAAAACAATGTAGATATATTTCTTCATTCTAGTACTTCTTAAAAAAATTAATAGATGTTTTCCGAGAAAGAAGTGAACAAATTACAAGTTAATCCAAAAACAATCCCGAGAACAGAAAAAAATAAAGAGGAAAAATTAAATTAACAGTGTTAAAAAATCTACTATTAGAGAATCCTTATATCTGCAATTAAAGTAAAAATGTTATTATTTTAAAAAGAAAGTCAGAACGGGGAAAAATCTTTCACTAAGTAACAGCAAAGCCTCGAATCTACGATTCTTTGATCTGTACTAACCTTGGTTAGATGATACTCTCTTCAACGAGAGAGATCTCTTAGATAACGAACGAGGCTTGTGCTCGGCGGAAATAATACCCCGAACATGGGATTTCTGTGACTTCATGTGTAACATAAATGTGATCTTTCCATTCCTACACACTTTACGAGTAGGATACTCTTACATCTCAAGTGAACCATTCTACTGAGCAACTAACATCCAGTCAGGAAAAATTTAAAAAAAAAAAAGGAAGCTATTATACAGGCTTTATCGAAACATTTTTGATAAACCTCAATAACAGGTTTAGTTTCGAGAGCTGTGGTCTACCTTTTTGTTACACGAGAAGGATTGAGATTGAGACCTACTGCTTAAAGCCGATTCCGAATATCTTCAAACATCAATGTTAGAATTAAGATTCAAACCGACAAATTTGGATATCGATCAAATCTCAGCGCTCATTCTCAGGAAGAGAGAAAAAAGTCTATTTTATTCAAACTCTTTTAGTACGTTGGTGTATATAATTCAAAGACTTGTCAGTAAGTCTGCAAATAAATTCACAAAGAAAGTTAAATAAGCAAATGAATGACAGGACTAGAATCTCTTCCCTTAAAACGAATAAGTAATTACTGGAGTGGAAGACGATGCTTTCCCTTCTTTTTAATACATCCATAATGAATGACTTTGAGCATAGGCGATTTTGATAATCCCAGTGAGAAATACATTCCATTATCTACTAATCTTTTGGCCAAAGTCAAGAGTTCCGTTAGCATGTTGGTAAATAAATCAATTCAAGCGGTTAGTTTTTGATTTCACGCCTCGCCGATTCGTCTGCCTTTGAGGCATAGTTATTTATTGTTTTTCCCACCCATTCGCAGAAAATTGATTTGTCCCCGCTGCTTAAATGCATGTTAGTCGGCAAACCACATATTTAAGAAATCGCTGTTTCGTGCATAGAGAAATAGCAATTTGATATGTATTATTCACTAATAATATCTTTTAAAATTGTCCGTACAGTCTGAGTTTATAGAAATTAAAAAATTTTAAGTAACACTAATATTGTATATTACCTATATAATTTCAATTTTGAGAAAAATCATAAATGCAGTTATTATACACAAAGGGCACTATATTTTTGGCCATGTTTTACAGAATACTATTAACGAACTTAATGTATATGGCATTTATAATGCACAGATATGAACTTTTTAAAATAAAAAGTCAAAATCTGTTACATGCATTTTTGTTTTCATTTTTTAAGTAATGTGATTTAAAAAGAAGCCGGAATACTTGTTTCACTAACAGAATTTTTTTCTGCATGACAGTTATGTTCAATAGTCGGTGTTAGGTGGAGAACAGATATTTTGTTATGAATGTATATAAATTTTACTACCAAATTTGTATTACATAAAATCAAGTCTTTAAATACAACGAAAGATTATTGTAATCGGTTGTAATTTTGAGAGGATGCCTTTTTTTCAATTATTTATGCTTAGTTTCATAGGAATATCTCGTGGTCTGTTTTAGAAAACGTATATTGCATGATAGATGTTCTTGCAAACAGAATAAAAAGGACGTCTCTTTATGCAATCGGTATCACTGTACTTTACCTTATGGCACTTCTTTAGAACAACATACCGCGATTTTTAGTGAGGTGGATTAGTATTCATTTATCGAAACAATACTCCAGTGAATAAGTAATGAAAATGTTCTAAAATCAAGATAAAATGTATAAAATATCAACTTTTCACAGTCTCAAATCTATTTTAACTAAATTTTATAACGCTGGCTCGACATTCAATAAATATAACCTTAAACACCGAGCTAACGTAAGTAAAGTACAAATAGAAAGAAAAATTACACATACAGTTATTTAGAAGCTATTAACTAGCACCGTAATCAATCTGAGCGAACTCAAGGTCTGAAAATAGCAGACTGAGCAAAGAGACAGAAAATAAACGCCTTATATAGGCTACGTGCCGTGAGTTATTCTTCCGGTCGAATTAATGTTTGGTCAATGGTTTTTCCACTGATGCGTAACTAGACTTAAGGGATCTATCTCTACAGGTTTTCCATGAGAGCAAACCACTCCGTATTCGAGAGTAATGGAGACCTACCAACTGTGGTATAAAATCTAATACTAAATGCAGTGAAGTATTCCACAATACAGGCTTATCTCGACGAAATGTAATATGTTGACTTCGTGAAATAAATTTCTCTTAACTTTGAAAAACTTTGGAAAAATTTTGTTAATTTTGTAAAACACACAAAATTGACATAAAAACTTCATCTTCCATTGGTATGAAAGAGATCCATCTAAAACTCCTTTTGGATAACTACCGATAACTATGATAATCAAAATATCGTACGGCTTTTGAAATAAGAAGTATTATAAAATTTACTTTAAGCTTTAGAAGTATTATTAATCTTAACTGGCTAAACTGCCCTGGTGTACAGTTCAGAGAAATTCTAATTGTAGAATAATAATAGAAAATATGAACTATGGCATTTTCTGTTGAAACTGGATCTTTCATGTATTGTTTTAATCAACATAAATCAATGGTTTAAAATATTCTCAAAGTCTTTACTCATCCATTCAATGTAAACAACCAAGTTATTGAGTTAATAACCTTAGAGTGTTTATCATAAACACTGAAAACAAATGAAAATTGATAACTAAATAATGAAGACATTTGATATAGATCATATTTTCCCTTCATCTCATATTAATTCTTTAGAAGGTCTTATAGCTAAAATAAAAAACTCAATGCTTTTAAACTGAATATTGATAAGTAAGAATTATAACTGCAGGAAAAAAAAACATTTCAAACAGTTAGCAGGCTCCATATTGTTACAAAAAACTTTCATCCATTCGCTAAAAGGTGAACATGATATCCAGTAAATAAAGAAAATAAATGAAATTAACATATTTTTTCGCCTATAAGCTCTGAATGTCCTTTAGAAATGATTTCTTAAAGAGGAGAATTTGCAAATTCGAGGGTGACTGAGAGAAAATTTAATTAATTTATGTGACACACATCGGTATTTGTGGAAAGGATGGCTGCAACATGATTTCTTTTCCTCTTTAAACTCAATATCTCATACGGTAGAATTAAGTCGTAATAACTGGTTTTCCTCAAGCTTCCAGTCAATGATAACAACTTAAAGCTATTAGACATAAAGCCAGATGTTCATGAAAAACATACAAATCATTCACAGGGATTCAATCGGAATGGAAAAATCAGTGGCTAGAAGTGTTTTGTATTCAAAACAGGTATGCATACGTTTTTATAATCATCGAGGTGCTTTAAAGGCAAACAAATTAAGGAGCTGATTCTAAGAGTATGGACTTTTTTTTAAACTCATAATTGCCAAAAATGAGTATTGCAGCATCTGTCGATTCATTTCGGACAGAAAGTAGCATTTGTGTGTTAGGTATAGTAAAGAAATGTAAAATCGAAAGAATTTTATTCATAAAACTTTGTGATAAGATAGACATGAAGAGCGATTTTTTTCTTAAAATATTGATAGCACACGGCAATTAAAATAGCATTGTTGACAACAATAATGATTCAGAATTTTGAAGCATCTACTATAAAATTAAATAAAATATTGAGTTTAAGATGAAACATTTAATAATTGTATTCTAAACAGTATACCATAACTCCATTTGAGGGAAAATGTTTATTCGAAATTTAGTATCTAACTTATATATCCCCAAAATTGTCTTGCCAGTAATTTTCGCCTTGTTACTTCGTTTGTGTGTATATATATATATATATATATATATATATATATATATATATATATATATATATATATATATATATATTTGGTTTGGTTTTGGTTTAGGAGTGCTACGGTCTACTTTTTGCAACACGAGGGCTAATGAGACCGGGACCTACTGCTTAAAGCCGATTCCGAACGGCTACGAACATCCATGCCATAGTGGGATTCGAATCCACGAGCTCCGGCTCCGAAGGCCAGCACCCTAACCCTTCGGCCATCGTTCGGCATATATATATATATATATATATATATATATATATATATATATATATATATATATATATATAAATATATATATATATATATATAATATATATTATATATAATATATAATAATATATATATATATATAATAAATATAATATTATATATTATATAAATATATATGTATATATATACATATATATATATATATATATATATATATATATATATATATATATATATTTGTGTGTATTACAACTTTGGTCATTTTTAGTTGATCCCAGCCGTTAAGAGATCTGAAACATCCCCTTTATCAAAAACATATAGAGTTAATAAAAGGGAAATTATCCCTACTGCTCCTGTTAAATAATGTATTTGATCAGTCTAAAATTTAGATATCAATAGTTATTACTTATTTTGTCATAAAATTAAATTCAATTGTTAGCCGAACGATAGCCGATTGGTTAGGGTGCTGGCCTTCAGTACTAGAGTTCGTGGGTTCGAATTCCAGTATGGCATGGATGTTCATAGCCGTTAGGAATCGGCTTTAAGCTGTAGGTCCCGGTCTCATTAGCCCTCGTGTTGTAAAAAGTAGACCGTAGCCCTCCTAACCAAACCAAACCAAATTCAATTGTTAAAATACAAATGCAATAATAATAAGGTATATGTAAATAACATTTTTCTCTTCGCTGACTGGGAGTAACTTCTACGAGTGTAAATACTTCCTACAAAAGATACAATATATTTGTTTAAACAATAACCCCAGACAGCAAAACCGCAGAAAGCAAACAAATCCAATTCATATTTTATAATAACCTAGAAGCGAAACCGAAAATTGCTACATCATAAATTAATAATATATCTTTCTGTATTAAAAAATAATTTTTTTTTTCTGTAAAAACTTTTTTATTTTTAATTATCTTTCTTCAATTGATTCTTCTACTGTAAAAAAAAGTTTCCCTTTTATTAATCCTTATTTTATAGAATGTAAGATAGCTGTTATATGATGAAACTGAATACCATTCATAGCATTTCAGTACTAGTATACGAAATTGACAGGAATAATATCTTTTTAGTTAATTTTTATATGCCCTACTTATAAAAACAGTGAAATTATACAACTGTAAACTTAGTAACACAGTTATTACTATAGAATTTCTATATTGTCTGTTTGAAACATTCCTATTTTATATCTAGTATAAAACTGTCTTTATATTTTCATAGCTTTCTTTCTCTTTAGTTGCATATTCTAATGGAATTGTAATGAATCTGCTTCCGTTATTAATTACCATGTTTAAGCTTACTTTTAACGAATCACTAAACAAATGTCATTCCTTTCAATAATGAATGTACTACAGTGAGAATCCCCAATAAAATATCATTATAGTATACTTAATAACCATTGTAGGAAAAAAACATTCTTGCAAATATCTTTACAATTTCGAAGGTATAATGAAGTATTTTTCCAATTTTAAAGAAGATTTTACCCTTTTAGTCGGGATTCGAAAAGTTCTGCTTCGTCTACTTTTTTTTTT
>CM063505.1:151326207-151361207 GCA_032207245.1 Pardosa pseudoannulata
AATGAGAGGTAACGTGAATAATGGATCACAGTCAAAGAATAAAATTGGAAATTTACTTAATTCTGGATTAAATACGGCTATTTACAAAGAATGTTAATCCCTGAATCACGTTAGAACTGCAAAGGATGTTTGCCGGTATAACTTCTTCACGAAAATCACAGTCGAAAGAAAACAAGAGATTTAATAATCTCTTACAAGTGGGGAGGCTTTTCAGGGTACAATCAAACCCAATTTATCCCCCGTTCGGTATCCGAGATTCTGCCGCTCCCTATATGAGCGGACTTTACGAATCTCCCGAACTAGCAAGCTCTCTGGTAAAAAACGAAAGCCTCCACGAGGTCAACACACTTCCGAAAAAAAATGACGAAAAGCCCTGAGTCGCAAAATTGTAGGCTTTTTATACCTGGGGGGTCAGTTACGGTTCCGCCAATTGTTTTTGGGGTCAGTTAAGATCCCAGTTACTTGAGAACTCCAGCTAAAGTTACAGTTATATTTTTTAGCTGAATTCTCATTCGCTGGCTGTTCCCTCAAGGAATTTCCGAGCATTCATTAACGAGATCCATCAGGGGTGTATTCGTCTATTCAGTCCGATTGTCAAGATCCCAGACTCTGCGACGCCACTCTATTGTGTAGGTAAACAGGTGGGCTCTGGTCAGCTGTTTTGGAGCGTGCTCGGACAAAGGGGAGTCTTCACAATGTGAAGGAAGTATAAAAAATTAAAACAAGCAATATAAAATTAAGCAATTGCATTATATTTACGGTGCATCCAGAAAGTAAGTTTCTCGATGTTTTCCCCTTTAAAGTAAACGTAATTAGCCGGGTCAATTGCGCATGCGTAACAGATCTATGACATATCAATCATATGCCAGCTGGACAGGCACCGACTCCTGCCAGTAGCGTGGTAACAGTGATTCAAAATGGAAACTCTAATTTCTTCTCACCGCCTGCAATGTTCGGTTGGTGATCTTGTATGCACAAAGCATTGCGCCCATAGAAATTCATCGTCATCTCTGTCAGGTCTATGTGCCAAAATTGACACCCGAACAAAAAATTCAACGCTTAGGAGCAGTACTGGCATTTCTACAACGGTATCACGATGACGGCCACGAGTTAATCGACAGGATTGTCACGGGCAATTAGACTTGAATTTCGCACTTTACCCTGGAAACCTATCAGTAGTCAAATAGTGGATCTTATGTCAGGACTAAATTCAAAAAGACATTGTCGGTACGGAAAGGGATGTCCACGGTGTTCTGGGACAGAAAGTCTGGTTCCATTTACAGGCGGCAGAGTTCTACGACAGAGGTATACAAAAGTTGATCCCACATTACAAGTGTCTCAATTCTGCTAGTGGCTATGTTGGAAAATAGCTGAAACATTGCTGTATTTGTTGCCAATAAATATGTCCCTGAAAGTGTGAGTTCATTTTTTTTTCCCTTTTAAGTAGAGAAACTTACTTTCTAGATGAACCTCGTAAAATCAATGTCATAAATACATTATTTCTGTAGTATAGCTCTCTTTCACAGGTCTTCTATAAAAACACAATTAACAAATGATGTGTCAACAGAAAGGAAATTTTCCGAACTCCATTTTCAGTCGATAAATATGAACCAATTATTAAAAAAAATTAAAAGTTTCTATAAATCACCGAACAGTTGTTATCCCCCTTTCTTTAAACCTATGCATGTGTGTCGGATATTCGTTGGTAAGATAAGCACTTATGAGCTAGCGGCCTGGATTTGATTCTATGACAATCCTAATGAGACATTTTTAGGGAATTTTTTCTTTTTTTTTCTAAGTTTACAATATATTTTTAATGTTGAATTTTAATACAAAAGAAAATAGAATTTATGCCATGGTAATTACCTGCATTTTATTACAAAATTTGCTTTACATCTATATATTTAATATTTTAATTATAAAAACAAAAATAATTATGAGTACATAAAAAATATTACCCCTTTGTTAAAAATTTCAAAGTTTTAGAAATTCTCGAAATTTTTTATTTTATTTTTGACACATTTACATTTGCATATATGATTTGGTGATAGAAGAAAATATGTAACAAAAGTATAATAAACCAAATTAAAGTTTGGATGTGAAGAGATTAGAGCAGTAATTCTCAAACTTATTGAGCGTATTTAAAATCCTACAAATAACTGTAGGCACTCTTATACCCATTTCTGGGGAATATTTCATGATAATTAAGTCCAATAGGGCAGAAAAAATTTCGCTTTAAAAAAGTAGAATGAAGGACACTTTTAGTATATGGTCGTAAATTATCTGTTCTTTATATTCATGTTAGATGCGTTGCCCAGCATAAAATTCACCAGTCAAACATAAAACTTCCCAAATAAAAATTTAAAACACTTTAATGAAGCTCAACTTAAATAAATCACACCGACCTATCGTCTTGTCTAGCTACTCACTAACATAACACTTACCACTGACGACACATTTTACGAGAGTAGTAGAAGTAGTAGTTCTTTTCAGTCTAATGGGAGTAGTTCTTTACAATATTCTTTATTGTGTTTATGGGAAATATGAACACCATGTTTCTTAGCGTTCTATTCAATGTGTGGGAATATATTTGAAGGGCAATATCTAATTTCCTTGTTAATATATTTAAGAATCCCTCTATTTACACTTTAAAATTATCAACAGCCTGATTGTGTACCACTGGATGATGGCTGTCTGCAAGAAAAACCGCTGCTGGTCCATCTATAAAAGATGAAAAGAGCGCTATATATCTAATAGATGGATAAACTAAATAGATTAATAATAGATTAACTAAATTCATTTTTATATCTACATACATATTTTCTGCTATACCGTAGGGGGCTCCTTTGAGTCCTGGAGTAACCTCTGAGGACCAACAGATTAGAGTAATACAGTATGAAAACCAGAATCATGAATTAAAGGCCTTTAGGTCTTGCTCAAAGGCATTTCATATGACGAACATCTCACTCTAATTTCTTCAACGTATGTTTAACAAACCATACCTGGATTTTTTAAGCCCTAAAATGACATTTCAAGCGAAAAATTTGGCAACTGACCTGATTTATTTCATTATGTTAATTAAACCTCTGAATTACTGTCTAACTGCTTAAGTGTGTTAAAAAATGTAGACTCTCATCAAGGTCATATTACAGTATAGTTACGAATAGTGATAATGCCAGATAACTACCCATGATTGTCCACGTGAAGGAAGTTGTGATGTCATATCTCATGGATGCTTCAGTGCACACCAGTCTTTGTTTCCTGCGCAGAGTTATTAAAGATATCTTATTAATAACCTTTAAGCTACGTATACGAAATGAATTGTGTGATAACTGCCTTCCCCACCTCAGGCACGATGCGCATGCAAATGCTTCGATGTTTTAAAAATATCCTCATTCAAATGCACTTCTAGTCATTAGCATTCCAAATAAATAACAGAGAATTTGAATTTCATTTTAATATCATCTGTACTTATCAAGTTTGTTGCATAACGGTGCGTATGGGAAATAAGAATTTTTAAAAAAACTTTACGTCATAAACCCTTGTTTAATATCTTTTTCACGTTTCTATATAAAAATGTATATTAGAAAGTATGTTTAATACTTTTTAACTGAACCAGATGCATTCATTAAAAATTACTTGAGAATTTAGGGGAAAATAAGGGTGGAAAATAAAAGCGAACATTACTGTATATCGATGGATGGTACAATACATATGTATTAAGTTATTTGTATGCTCACCTGAATTAGGAAAATTATGTAATGAAAATGTGCAATGGAAATGTGTATTGATAATAGGTGACACATAACATAATATATAAAGTCACGATATATGACACATTATATCAAGGATCCCCCCCCCCCGAAATTTTGAAAGACCATGTTGTAGATAGGCAATGTCCCACGTTTGTGTGTGTGTGTGCTATCTGCCTAGCTGCTCATGAATATAAACAGTCATTTTCTTTAAAAAATACCCGCTCAGACCATAAAAGTCTTCCTAAGCCGGTGGCCGGAAATACAGCACTGTATTTCCGGCACTGTATTCTGGAAATACAGTGCTTTCCATTTCATCAGTTGAAGTATCATTCAAAATAAAGATGTCTTTCTCCCTTGGTCCCCCTCCGAGAATAATTTCTGGCTACGGTCCTGCATTATATAAGGAAAACTAAAAACTGAATCTAAAACTTAAGAAAAATGAAACCGATATTAAATAACGAATTCAGTCTAAATATAGTACTTCTAATTTCATATGGATAACTTAAAAAACAGGATAGCAGAAAACTATAATATACAAAGGAAATTCACAGGGTTTTTCGCAGAGAAATTTTGCTCGGCTATCTGTGATACCGCAAAGAGAAAAAAAGCTGATATTAAAATATCCTTCCTCAAACTTGTCGCGTGATATTAATCTTTAACAGATTTCCGTCGACTATAATGACAAAACAAGAAAATTAATTAACATTTTTAATCATAGGAAATAAATGCATATGAGTGCTTGTATGTATATATGTACATATATCGGTAATGCATTATTTTTTCATTGCTAAATTAATATAGTATTCTATTACATACAAACACTATAAAAAGTACGTCCAACGCAGGTTGTCCCTTAAGTCATGCATTTTAAACTGAAAGGGGTAAAATGCGATAAAAATATTCAGTATTCAATAATATCTCTATAAAACATGTTTATATGTCTGTTTTACACGGTTTTCCTGGAACTAAATCTTTCTCTTAAACCCAATCAAGGGAAATGTTTTACACAGTAAGATATCTTTCACTATTCCCTATTCCACAATGAGTTCTTAAATACAAAAAGGTTTAGCTAGGCAAGCAGGAAAATTAGTAAAAATGCAGATACAAATATTATGTTTTGACCATTTTCGGTAAAATATATTGCCTTTCATTTAAACAGCTAGAGTTTTTTAAAATGAAGAATAAGTCAATCACGTATTCTAGATAGATTATGGAACAATTAAAGGTCAATGGCTTCAAAAATGCTCCAAATCTGTCAGACGGTTCTCAAACAAAACCATCGCGACAGAAGTTGACAAAGTACTCTAAAAGTAGTTTAGATAAATATCTGAAAACTGAAAGAGAGAGATATATCCAGAACATGCTGAAGTGGAGATACAAGAATGAAAGTAGAAATATTGAGCGATAATACTCATAATCACTGTCCCTCACATACTCTCATCAATAACAAAAATTAATGCATCGTATTCGTGTTGTGACAGAAACTATTCCTCAGAGCATAATTTGTTCTCCGATTTTGTAACAGTCCTATAGGTGCTATTTAAGGGATAACTTTTTCGCGATAATAAATTTTGTTATCACAAGAAATTTCAGAGATCATATTTCAACTCAAATACACGTTTTGAACATACCTGAATCAATTTTGAAGAGTTTCGTTTTTAACTTTGAAAAATTTTTAAATATTGATTTTGTGCATCCCTAAACAAATTTTTACATTAAATAAAATAACTTAGTGGCTCTTGCCTATTAAGCATTCACCCATACAATTCGAATTTTGTTGCCCATTTTATTATGGAAGCACCATACAAACAGACAACATTACTCCCTAGGACAGCATATACAAGCAAAATGGGTCCTCGTAATTTAAAAGCAGAGGCAAAGCCGAATACACCTAGGCTTAGCCTGCCACGTTCAGAGGTATCGTTTCAGAACTTGGAAGACCACCACGAACCTATTATACGGACCCCAATCACCATTAATGAACAGAGCAGATCTTTGTATAGTGGCTCGATCTTCGATCCCACAACCCTCCGGTTAGGAGATCGATGCCTTTGCCGACTGAGCTACCGTGGCTCAAATTTTGACTAGTTTTGACAGGACGTATGTACATATCTTGTATAACTCAAAAACCATCATCTGTATAGCTGTATTTTTTAGGACTGTCGTAACAGCTAGTTGTGCTTCTCCATTTTTGATGCCAAACAGCTTATTATATAACGAAAAATCTCGATGTATAGGATATTAATTTCCACCAACATGCAGTATTTGAACTCTGCCTAATGGTGGACTAATACATACTACTCATTATTAAGTAAAATTATACTCATCATTGAATTAACATTGTATCAGTATTCGATGTCATTAAAAGGTAATATTTTAGAATTTGTGTAACTGTGGCCCTTTACTGAAATTTGGAGAATCACATCTCATGTTGAAATAAAATAACTTTAAGGGAAGTGCAGCAAAAAATATTTATAATTTAACAAGCGCACAAGGAAGTTATGTAGTGTCCATATTAGATTTATTCATTACATTTCGGCAAACAGGAAAAATAAATCAATTTTAAAGTTGTAATGATACTCTTTCAATTATATGAGTATAAAATTCCAGTTCTTTAGAAATTCAGAATTAAAAATTTCCAAAACCAAAACATACAAGAATAATTTATTCTTTAAGTAATAACATTTTTTCATTCGGTTTCAATCTTTTTAAAACAAAAACTGAATCTTTTAAACAAAAATCCAATGAAAAAGGAGATGTTTAATTCAGAACTTAAACCTATAATGAAACGTATTCTTAGATACAGTTATGATGTCATAACTAATACTTCTAAATCATGACGTTAGCAAATTCGTTTAGCTACATAAAGTAACTCTACTTTGAATACACATGTTAGAATCAAGACAAGGAGATTTTTAAAACTATAATGAGACGTATTCTTAGGTTCAGTTAAAATGTCATACCTAATACTTCTAAATCCTGACGTTAGCAAATTCATTTAACTACATAAAGTAACTCTACTTTGAATACACATGTTAGAATCAAGACGAGAACATCATATTTCTTTTTTAAACGCTAGCAAATAATATATACATTAAGTAAAATAATACAGCTATTTTAAAATTATAATGAAACCTTCTCGGAAATATGCAAAATGATCTTACATATTAATCAAAACAGTAAATTATGTCTTTTATCTCTATAATTAAATGATTTTTGAGTTTGTCAAAGAGAAAAATAACATATATTTAATCGAAATTAATTTTGTCAACAAGAAAATAATTGAATTTGCAAGAAACGCCTTAACCACGCAAACAGAAAATTTCTTTCCCAAACATGCCTCTTAAGAAATGTTCAGGGGATCAGAAACAAATAATAAATATTCATGAATTATTTATGCATTGTGTTAAGATAAAATGTAGAGCTAGAACGTTTCTCTCTGACTTCTTGGAAAAGTCTGCAAACACTTCAGATTATAATCTATATTCTAAGCTTGAGAGCAATTGCTGTTACGTTATCGATGGGAAATCAAGTAATTCAAAGCAAAAAATAGAAAAAATATTTTTTGACTTAAGCTCGCAAATCTATTTGCTTCATGAATAGTAAAGTTTTTTTCTTGATATTACATAGCTTTTTGAGAATAAAATACATAAATACCATTTATATATAACCGGTGTTTTCCAAGATGTCGGACAACTGTACCATTTCTATAATTTTTGTAACAATAAATATCCCTGGCCCAAATAATAATAACAATACTAATAAAAATCAATATATATATATATATATATATAGATATATTCTTTTAAGTACATAAAGTAATAACAAATTAACTGCGTAGCCCGGCTTTGCTTGGAACATCTGGAATAATGCGTAATTTCCTCGCAGAGAATAAGAAAGGAGATCACATTATATAAGAAAACTAAAAACTGAATCTAAAACTTTAGAAAAATGAACCCGATATTAAATAACGAATTCAGTTTAAATATATTATTCGTAATTAAATATGAATAACAGGATAGCAGAAAACTATAATATACAAAGGAAATTCACATGGTTTTTCGCAGTTGCTCGGCTATCTGTGATACCGCAAAGAGAAAAACAATTGATATTAAAATATCCTTTCTCAAACTTGATGTTAATACTTAACAGATTGCCCTCAACTATAATGACAAAAAAAATTACTTAACATTTTTAATTTTGGGAAATAAATGCATATGAGTGCTTGTGTGTAAATGTATACATATATCGGTAATGCATTATTTTCTCATTGCTAAGTTAATATAGTATTCTATTACATACAAACACTATAAAAAGTACGTCCAACGCAGGTTGTCCCTTAAGTCACGTATTTTAAACTGAAAGGGAGAAAATGCGATAAAAATATTCAGTATTCAATATCTCTATAAAACGTGTTTATATGTCTGTTTTACTCGGTTTTCTGGAACAAAATCTTTCTCTTTAACCCAATCAAGGGAAATGTTTTACACAGTACGATATTTTTCACTATTCCCTATTCCACAACGAGTTCTTAAATACAAAAAGGTTTAACTAGGCAAGCAGGAAAATTAGTAAAAATACAGATACAAATATTATGTTTTGACCATTTTCGGTAAAATATATTCCCTTTCATTTAAACGGCTAGAGTTTTTTAAAATGAAGAATAAGTCAATCACGTATACATCACGTAACACATGCCCAACTTTCTCTTTTAAAAATAAGGAGAAATTTCTGTCGTGTAGTCCTCGTTTATATTTGAGTATCAACCTGTGATCAAATGTATAGTGGTGATTTATTTTTAATTGCGTTGTGTTAAGTATTTTTGTACTAAATTTAACCACAGGTTCTGAGAAACTACAGACATAAAAATGAAAATAAACTAACAGCTAAATTAACAGCAACCGAGACTAGCTTAATATTAAGAAAAAAATAAATTTATTATAATATATATACATCTATTTACATACAAAAATTGATGCTAATTTTCATAAAATAAGCTTTGTTAACATCTTTTAAAATTAGTTCTGACAAAATTTTTTTATTTACTTAAGTAATTTTGTAAATAGATAGAGGACCTAATCTCAATTTCAAAAATGTAAGTAAATTTGGGGTACCTTTGTGGGTCTAAAATGTTGGGCCCGGAACACTTCTGGTTGAAGGGTATCTATGGCTTATCAGGAGAGGGAATCTATATATCATCCGTTGGTCTCGCCAGGGGCTTCCTGAGTCTTTGGGGTGCGGCCGTACTATTTGGTGGAGAAACACTTCCTATCGGATTTGGTTGGACTCTCCTAGTCTGGACTATCGAGTACCTTCTCCTCTGGACTCACGAACAACTTCCATCGGACCCGACTGGACTCCCGACTTTCGAACACCCTTTTTTTGGGGACCTCCGAACCTCTTCTCTTTTTGATTTTTCGTATTTAATTATTTCAACCTTGTCCCCTCCTCATTCTTGTCCTCCAATCGGGATAGTTGTAAGAATTTCATTCACCTGCTTCAACCCCGCCTTGAAACCGCCAACGTGCCAAACCTTATCCCTTCTAATTGGGCACTGTCCCTTAGGGACTCATAAATACTCCACAAAGGTACATTTTTATTTAATGTCAAGTACGGAGACAGGATTCTAATCTGGGACTGGGATCAGAACCCCGCCCGAGACCACCGTACAAGACAAACATATCCGTTGAATAGAAATTTATGATCCTCTATCTCTTTACAACGATGTGATGAGATCAGATTTAGATCCCGAACATTTTACTTCATGTATGAATGAATCAATTATATAACAGATCTAAATCGCCTCATCACAATTTCGAAACCGAGATACCTATAATAGTGTTAACTTTAACACTGTAACAGTGTAACATTATATATAACAGTATTTCCCAAGATTTCGGACAATTGTACCCTTTCTATAATTTTAATAACAATAAATACCACCTTGTTCAAAACATAATAATAATAATAACAATAACAATGAATATATATATTTTTTTAAGTACATAAAATAATAATAAAATAACTGCTTAGCCCGGCTTTGTATGGACTATCTGGAATAATGCCTCATTTCCTGGTAGAGAAGAGAGGTCTCGTAGCATGCCCAACTTCTAAAAATAAGGATAAATTTTCGTGCTACCGTGAGATAGAGGGCTCTATGAAGCTTTAGATTTTTGAAAGGGGGAAAATAGAAAGTCCTAAATTCTTCAGCGATAATAATTACATTAACTTATAATTTAAGGAAAATGTAAAAAATCATATAGATCATGTAAACTTTTATGGTAATTCTTTAAAGATTGTTAATCAGTATATTTTAATTAACACTAAACATACCCTAACCGGTCAAATGATCGGTAATATATATGTAAAAAAATGCAGTGGGTAGTGAATTAAAATAGAAATAAAAGAAATGGATATGCACTAAGTGAATAAAATAAAGAAAGAAATGAAAATAAAATAAATAAAAGAAACAGGTATGTATTAATTGTTGGTCTGTTTAGTGTTAAAAAATGTATTCCAGATCTTTTGATTCTTATTCTTTCTAGTATATATATATATATATATATATATATATATATATATATATATATATATATATATATATATATATATATATATATATATATATATATATACATATACATATACATATACATATACATATACATATACATATACATATATATATAATACATATATATATATATATACATATACATATATATATACATATACATATACATATACATATATATATATACATATACATATACATATTATATATACATATACATATACATATATATATACATATACATATACATATACATACATATATATATATATATATATATATATATATATATATATAAAATAGAGGCTTCTTTAAAAGTGTACTGAAGCGCCAAGGAGTAATGAAAATGAATTCCTGGGATTTTTTTCCATATTGATTCTAAAAAATTCAGTTTATTATTTCTATCATATGGTCTTAAACACGTAAGACATAAAAAATGTTTAGCCACTTGGCTTGCACAATACATACGAGTTGGTAACATTCCCTTATAATTAAAGCCTTGTAATAAAAATGTTTACAAAATACGCATGTAACTAGCAACGATGACTTCTTTTTCAAATAAATGGCTACTGTAAAAACTTTAAATGTTAAAAAATAAATTACTTCAGAATACTTCGGATAAAAGAGAAAGTAGAAGCATATTATTAATCAGTTTTGAAAAGTTCTTTAACCCTTTAGTGGTTTTGTAGTGAAACCACCTGTAAATTCTTTCTCTACTTTAGAAAAACATATGATGGATTTTTTAGGTCTTCTAGGTTTATGACATTTCCTAATCACAAAAAAGAGTATACAAGGCTCTATACTTAATTTTTTTATTATTTGGAATATACATGTTTAAACTTACTTTACCTGGAAAAGTCCGTAATATGATTTTTTTCACTTCTAACCCCAGTGAAGCAATATCTGTCCCAACAAAAACCTTATTAATTGTTTATGTTTGGTTTGGAGAGCTACGGTCTACTGTTTTACAACATGCGGGCTGATCAGACCAAAACCTTCAGCTAGAAGCCGATTCAGAATGGCTACAAACATCCATGCTTTCAGAGGGATTTGAACACGCAAATTGCGGTACCTAAAAGCAGCGCTCTACCATTCAGCCATCGTTCGGCTGTTAAATGTTTAGTTTTTTTCTTTATAATACCCTTTTTATGATAATAATCATTCTTCCCCCAGCCTAATTAAACCTTTAAAAACAATTTTTCACTCCGTACAAGGGGCTGGGTTTTGCACTTTAACCCCCCCTCAAATTACGCCCCAACCCCTCAAGAAAAAAAATATGCATTTACATTTATAAAGTTCATAGATACCATTTATGAACTAATTCTATCAAATCCTGAAGAATTTGTAATAGTGACTCTTAAAGGGTTAATTTGATATAGGTTTCAAATAAGTATATAACAAAATATAAATAAAATAAATTAAAGCTATGTTAAAAATAACATTCATTATAATTATTACGAAGAAGGGATTGGAGAAGACATATCATCATAATTTGTTTCCCTTGTTGGTTAATTTTTTTTCTGAGATCCGGTTCTGAATCCAAAAGCCGGTATCCTTTATTCACTTAATGTCTACAAATGGCTGAAAAAGCAAACATACATATGAATTAGATTCCCATATATATGACGTTGGAAAAGGCAAAATGTATTTGAGAATTTTCTCTGTTAAAACTTGATACACGTGTTGCATTTCCAACGAAAATGATGTTGAATTACACTTATTTCGTTTATTTTTCAAACATGCATCTGAAGCTAATTCCAACAATTGCTCTTCTTCCGCATGCGATAACCTTCTGGCATGAATACAAAATAATAATAAACTCTGACATACATACAAAACCCCACATATGCAATGCTAACAAGTAACAAAGTTTTTTTTTTATTAATATTATTTTTCTATGTAATCGAAAAAAAATCTGTACATCAGAATTAAAGAGCACTGTGTCCATTTTTTATAAATTGAAATTTCTGCATATTCTTATACGATTTGTTCTCCTCTTTGTTTCTCCACTTTGATGTGATAATAGAGTTGCATACATTTTCTTAAATTGAGATAATTGGCGAACTGGAAAAGGCACTATAAACCTACACGGTTTCAAAGTTTAAAACAAATGGAGTTTAAATTTATATTTGTATAATTTTCATAAGTTTAGAGCCCTTATGGTTTTTCTATTACAGCAAAAACGTTTGTAAAGCTTTTCACTAAAAACGGCCTGATTCAAACAAATCTGTAAAAATTCTTTATCCTGTAAAATTTGAAATTTGTGACGTAGACTTGTTGCACTATTGTGCAACCGAACTCCTGTGCAGCGCATTCACTCACCAAACTTATCCCCAGGGGGATCTGTACCACACTTTGTGGAACACTGATGATGATAATAATAATAATGTAAATTAAATTAAATGTTTTTTTTTAACTTTTTCCATACTACTTTTTCTTATTTGCATAATCAATCATACGTATTCCATAATATATGCGGAATATATTATTATACTTCCTCTTTAAATGAAGTGGCAAGCATTTAATTTCAGATTCAAATCTTTACCTGAGCCGGACTAACAATATTCCTACAGGCGTTAGCGCTAACCCACGTGAGTAAGTAAATGACTTATTTATAACGTCAAATAAACACGTGGGTGTCTGTTTTCTTTCTTCTGTGAGGCCGCTGGAATCACAACCTCTTAACCTCTACGTTTGCCATTTCAAAAGGAAAAAAACAACTCATCTCAACCTCTCGATTCAAGATAACCATCAAATTAACTTGAGAGTAACCGGAAACCCTGGTTAAAAAGACGTTTTGAAAGTCCTTGCCGTAAAACATTCCTTCTGAGTCATTCAAAAATTCTCCCGTAAATTAAATGGAAAAAGGGAATATAAGTTTATTAGCACAGTTAACACATTTTTAAATATATTCTAATAAATATTTTATTTACTTTTTAAACAAATAACTGCTATTATGTTTTAGTTTTGATAACTGTTTTAAGGATACTTTCTTTTCTACAACAGATCTGATCTGGAGTATCATAAGTATACGGTACCAAAATCAACGCTATTTCTACACTAAGATTGGCAACCGTAAACATTAGCGTAGGCGATTTGCAATAGAGCAATTTGTCGCAACGTCATGAACTACTCTAATGCCCTTCCCATTCAACTACAACCAATAGACATTATTTACAACCATTTACAACAGCCAATAGACAAACAATAAACTGCCATTCCGTTTGAAACTAAAGCCAGAATTGTCTTAAAGTGAAATGCGCCCTACTGCATGAAATCGCTTTATATTGTAACATGTGATTTATATAAATATCGCATGTATCAAATTGTTTAGATGTAAGGACATGAAAAGTTAAATAATGATAACAAACATTTAGCCTGTGTAGGGTATCCGAAAATGTTTGGAGAACTTATTATAAAACATGCTTAATACAACTATTGTAATAATTTAATTTCATTATAGATTAATTAATATCTATAAATGTTTTGTATATTTATCTAAATTTTTTCAAAATCTCATTTATCTATTTTTACTGAAAATTTGAGTAAACTTCAAATTAAATTGAGAAAAATCTATCAGAGTAATCCATTAAAATTATTACTTTAATAAACTACATATAATTATATAGAGAATAACTAATTACATTGCATATTTAACAACAAATAAAACTGTCGTTCACAGCCGTCACTTTCTCTTAAGTTCAGTTGTTTCGCAAAGGAAAATATGTAACTAAAAGAGACCATGCTGGGCTCGCAGCGACTAGAAATTAAAATATTGCATCAATGCAAATTACCTCGAAAATAAGGTGAGCATTTCTTTCAAACAATAACAATAATAATAATGTAACTTTGACTAAGAGCATTGTCTAACAGCTCCTGTTAAAAATCTTCTGTGTTACTTAATACCATCACGTCTATGAATTCATATCACGGATGTAAAAACAGTAGAACCGAAAATTAAGAATGTTCTAAGGTTGCAATTTGCATCTGAAGACGATATTCAATCAAATGCGTGTACCCGAGCAGAAATCTTCTACATATACCCTGTACCTACCATTCTCCCCACATCCGTATGATAGGAACATTTTAAAGTTTTATAACCATAAATATTTAAAAGTACAATTCACCATTGCTCTAGGAAATTTTGTTCCTTTTAACACCTCATAGTTGTGATGTTTTATAACAGACCTATAAAAATAACTACACTAGAAAAATAATAAATATGATGATGTGTTCTACCTCTGAATTACTACAAATACACATAAACTAAACTCTTCGATGCAACAGCCCATAGGAGGCCAGGGTCTATGGTGCCAGTCTCCATATCCGAGACCAAGGGCTTTGGGATGCGAAGCATGTGTTCCGGTTAGGTGATCAACCTTTCGCGAAACCAACAGTGTTTAGTTTCCAAGCATGCTTGATCCCAATTTGTCTACCCATTGAAGGGATGAAAGGCTGAGAGAACCCTGCCCAATCCGGGGATCGAACCGCAGGCCTGTGTCTTAGAAGAGCGAAGTCACTGGGATTTACAAATGCACATGGTAAGGGTTAAAAAAAGATAATAACATTTCGAGGACATCTAAAATTTTTAAGTTTTTGACAAATTATTAATATTTTCAATAAACTGATATGTTTATTGATAAAATTAAAACATCAAATATATAAATGCAAAACAATTTTGAAAAAAAATTTAGACAATCATCATAGCATAAATTCTGTTATCTTTTCAAGTAAAAAACAATACCAAAACATATTATAAACGAAGAGAAACATCAATTTTCTGGACTGGAATCGAACACTGGTTGTGGGAAAGCCTCGAATTTTACTATCAAATAACTCGCACACATGAAAAACGTCAAAGAAAGATATTAACAGTTACGATAAATTATATAAATATTTTCCTTCTTTTGACACCTAATTTATTACCGATGCTACTATAGGAGATTTGAAAAAGGGATTTACAGTACAGAAAAAAAAAAAAATATATATATATATATATATATATGTGTGTGTGTGTGTGTGTGTGTGTGTGTGTGTGTGTGTGTGCACATAGGAATGACTACGTTATATTTAGGCGCACTTGCATTAAGAAAATTGTGTAACGGAAATATGTAATGGAATTATGCAACGTAAATGAGTATCAAGTGACATGAAATGTGAATGTGTATTTACATTTCAAGTCACATTTGTATATGTATTATCATTTCATATTTTATCTTTTATTTCACTTTGTTTAAAAGGATATAGACGATTAAAACCTTTTTCTCTGTCTAGAGTATAAAAATCTTATCCTTTTACTCTGTTTTAAGACTTTATGTTCAATTTTTAATGTAGATTTTAGGTTCTGCTTTTAATTATCCTAAATAATTATCCTATGAATTTACATGTATACGTATATGCATATGTATATATATATATATATATATATATATATATTATATTTATATATATATATATATATATATATATATATTTATATATATATATATATATATATTTATATATATATATATATATATATATATATATATATATATATATATATATATATATATATATATATATATTATATATATATATATATATATATATATTATATATATATATATATATATGTATATATATGTATATATATATATATATATATATGTATATATATGTATATATATATATATATATATTTATATTATATATATATACATATATATGTATATATATACTTATATATGTATATGTTTATATGTATATATACATACATACATATGTATACATATATATATATATATATATGTATATGTATACATAAATATGTATATATATACATACATATGTATACATATATATGTATATATATATTTATATATGTATATGTTTATATGTATATATATATACAAACATATGTATACATATAAATATGTATATATATACATACATATGTATATGTTTATATGTCTATATATACACATACATACATGTGTATGCGTATATATATGTATATATATACATATATATATACATATATATATACATATATATATACATATATATATATATATATATATACATATATATATACATATATATATACATATATATATATATATATATATAGAAGGAAAGAGATAGATAGATAATAAAGACTATAGATTATAAAGACGAATATACTCTATTGAATTCAAACAACATTTGAGGCCCTGATGTACAAGAAATTTCAGTTCAGACATAATACCTTTCGAGGCTTAAAATTTGCATTATAACAAGCTCTTTTCTCCTTTTAAAATAAAATGTTTACAAGTTCTTTAATAAAGCACTACCTTTAAAAAATTATTTATTATTTTTGTCATTTCAAGTAGTATACTTTATTACATAACATAAAAATATACACCATAAAAATTCACATTAAATTAATTATTATAAGTCTTTTTTTCCGATTCATCATAAAATAAAAAAAAAATTTTCCTTTTAGACCATTTTTTACAACTTAATATTTTAACTCTTTATCTGTAAAGAATTATTTAGTTTTGTTATTTTATATATTCTATTTTTCAAAACAAAATAAAATATATACAAGAAATGAAAAAAAGGATTTCTTCTACCGGCTAAATATTTTTTGAAGCATGTATATTGGAAACTAAATTTTTATATTAAATTCAAACTAATTATACTTTTTACTCTATAAATCTAGATCAGGACAGATATCTAACGTTTTAAATAGAAACAAATTAAAAACTGCCTAGAAATTGAAAATTAAAATAACAGCTGTTATTATTCTGTAAAAGGAAATATATCGGTTGCATTAAGGTATCCGTCTACGGAGAATTTTTTTATTTAAACGTAGAAACTAGTTTAGGTTTTTACATTTTTAGATTTATTTTTTATGTTATCATAGAGAATTGCACTTAAAAAATTTATTCCTACAGAAGTTTTCATAAAATTTCTAATAAATGAAGAAAATTTAGTAAAAAAAATCTGGTTTTTCAAAACGTCTAATTTTTTAATAAATTAAATTATTTCAATATTTTTTTAAGCAACACATTTCTTATACACTGGACTAGTGAATCACCTAAAATTTTTGCTTACATTTGGTAAAAAATTTTAGTCCTTAAAAATCATACACATTGAATTTTTAACGAATTTTCATTACCTTTATATCTAACTATGAGTGTAACATCATTAAAAATTATCCAAATTTAAAGCTTTTAGGTCATTCACTAGCAAATACTATCAAAAGCATTCATAATAATATTCAACAAAATATTTTAAGAACTTTTTGAGAAATCACATTTCAAGTTTCAACATTTTATTAAAATTACCGTTCTGAGAAAAACGCATTTGAAGTTTATGAAAGCAACATTAACTATTAAAAATTTAAAATACATGTTTAAAATTCCCCACATTTTCTTGCTTCAAAACATTCTAATTGCCAAGTTGCTAATTATTAAAAATACTAGAAAAATGTTTAAACTAATCTTCATGAAAATTTAAAAAGTTTTGTCCAAAAAGTGCTCTTTAAAAGTCTTTAAATTCACAACTTGCGGTTGTGAAGTCGATATTTGCGTTTTGGTTTGACAGCTGTGACTGATGTTTAAACATCTGTAACTTTTCTTTAAAATGCCGTAGAAACAAAACAAAAACAGATTTAGAAGCCTAAACGTTGAAATTTTACAATAAAGAAATAAAATATTATGAATTTTGGTAAAAAATGACGTTTTCAACGTAGATGATACCTTAATATAATTGAGGTTCACATAATGAAAAATATAATAAGCTTTTATTTAGTAAGAAAAAATAGTATCTTATTTACCTATTTTAAAAATTCGCAGGTGAGTGGATTTGTATATTTTTCACTCGCTGTATATGTTTTAAGCTTTATAAAAATATATTACTTCATATGAAAAAATTAAATAAATTTTTATAAAATTTTGATCTTGTTTAATCATCTACAAAAAATTGAGTTCTAAACAGAGCAGAACATTTTATTTTATAATGATCCAAAACTAGTCTGTTATAATAAAGACCTTTAAGCGTGAATGATACTAAGTTCGCTTAAAATAAAAGTTTCTTGAAAAGTTATTTTTTCATTATTTAGATTTTGAACCACCTAAGAGGTTGTGTTGGCCGAGAGGTCATATTTCGTAGCAAGAACTTTCCTTTTACCCTAGTGTACATGACTTATCTCCTGCCCATTTTGAAACAGTGGTAAGAGCTACCGGAGCTTGAAAAGGAAAATATCCTCTTGCTCTTTACTACATGCAAAGCGTAACGAAATTACTCGAGACTCTATTGCCAAACGCTACTACTCCATCTTGTTTCTTTTGAACCAATTTTTAGTTAGACAGGTAAATAACCAGTGTCGTAAGCTCTGGATAAAGGAAAACGGTATAAAATTGAGGCAGATATTTTGTTCGCGTTAGTTGTTTTTCTCCTTTCTTATATAACATAGGCCTTTTATGTGCGATAACAATTGTTTGTTTGTCCGAAAACATTGAAGAACCAATTCCAAGCATTGGAATTACGTGAGCCGCTTCGGTAAGGCTTTCCTTTTACTCAGAAAAAAAAGAGACGTGATTGAATATGAAAAGGCGAAAACAGTTCATGGGTTGTTTTGTGTTTTTCCGAATATTAGAGGTAAAAATAAGGCTTCGGTTTATAAAATGAACGTATTCATGAATGTAAATTATAACAGCTGCGATGAATCACGCACTTGGAAAGACAGACGTGATTTACCGTTGCAGGAAAAAAAGGCAAAAACAAAGAAAATCATAAAAACTCGCAAAAAAACTTTATTTGTAAAAAAATTTAGTATTTGTATTTTATAAAATTATTTTTAATAACGAGGGGGCTTACAACGGCGTAGATTTTGTAAACCATTTTATTATGATAGCATCACGTAGGTGGTCAGCAATGCTTCGTAGGACATCACAAAGTTTATCCTCGTACTTTAGAAGCAGGGAGAGATCAAAACACTCACATACTTGCCTGCCACCTTCATAGACTTTGTAAAATATATTACAATCTTACTAGTAATGATGATTGTAGATTTTATAAAGTAAAACAATAATATTTAAACAACTGATATATTATTTTAACTAGGCTTTACATATTAGCTATACAGGCACTGATAGAATAGACAGAAAGTGTTTCGGCTATCAATTAAGGAACCCGTTATATAAATCACGGAAAAAAAGGTCTTAAGTTTCTGGGATTAAATGAATCTCAACCGGTAGAGATGTATCAGTAAAGGGGAAATTTCTTCCCTGAAATACAACGATATCGAAACCAACCCAATTAAATTATGGACTTCCTTTTTTTCCTTATTTTTCATTGTGTGAGTCCTAATTAAAAGTTGGCTGATTGGTTGGAACACTATGGTCTACTTTTTGATATACTAGGGCTAATGAGATCGGGAATGTTTAAAGCCGATAACGAACGGCTATATATATAACTTAGCTCGGTCTTTAAAGTCGTCAATACATAGCCGGGAGGTTGCGACGCTCGATCTACCCAAAGATCGGCGTGTTCGCTAACGGTAGCCAGGACGCGTAAAAAAAATCATGGTCGCGATGTTCTGCAAGTTCAAACTATACCTCAGGAGGACGCAAGTGAAGCCTCATGGGTATGCTTGGTTCCTGCTTACAACTTACGAGGGCCCACTCTTAAAAGTCCAATCTCTCGAGACAATGTCAACGATCTTTCCATAAGAAGTCATATGACTTCTAGATGGACACAACATCAACCAACCAACCACTAATATACACCTAACGCCTTATTAATTTTTTAAAAATAGAGATTAAAATCAAATTAAATTAGTTGAAATACCACTGTCCTTTAAGCTACTTACAAACTACATTAGGATCTTTTTTGAAAAAAAATTGCTTGATTAATCTATAAATAAAGCAATAAAAGAAATCGAATTTGTAAAAACAATTTTTTTTTCGTATAGAAGCTAAATGTAGCGTGACACAGTGCTTAGATGTTGAGTTCGCTAAATACAAAATAATGCGATAGTATAAAACTCGACGGAGGAAATTCCTACGAATTACGCAGAAAGAGGTTTGGGAAAATAAAAAAGACAAAACGCAGTAGAAATTACAAGCGTGAGACTTTGAACACAGAAAATCACGTTTAATTCCGAAGAAATGAGAGTGCAAAAACTAGTTTAAATAATATTGCACTAAAAGAAAAGAAAGAAAGAAATATTGTAGAAGAACAATGATTAAAAGGATCATGATTAAAAATAATTTGAATGGTACTCTTTTTTTAAAATAAATTATCCGCAAAGACTATTAAGTAAATTATTCTTCATATTATTCTTACTTCCAATTTTTCTTGTTCTTTCAAACCCGAATATCATTTATGGTTATTTTTTTTATTATTATTTTGCCATTCTATTTGTCAGCCTTTCTATACACTTTAGGTTTTCATTTACGTAAATTTCATAATATTATGTAGGCATATATATATATATATATATATATATATATATATATATATATATATATATATATATATATATATATATATATATATATATATATAGATATGTATGTATATATATATACATGTATATATATATATATGCATATGTATATGTATATGTATATATACATATATATATATATATATATATATATATATATATATATATATATATATATATATATATATATATATATATATATATATATATATATATATATATATATTTATATATATATATATATAGATACGTATTTTCTTATAGACTTTGTCTCGCATGAAAAGTAATGCAGAAAATTCATAAACATTCCAATACTGTACTACTAAACGAGAAACCTCATCTGCCTATTTTGCTATTTTTTAAATGATCAGAAAATTTTTAATTATCTAAAATATTTTTTGACTGTTTTTAACTCTTTGAAATTAATTGTGTATGAAGTTTTTAAAAATTCTTCTAAATTGTTCAAACCCGTCTACCGCGGATGCGCTGACTCAACGGAAACTTAAATATTTGCTTGGTAACACCTAAGGATCTTTTTTTTTGTGGTATTTCTTAGAAATATAGTTGGGATCAATGGGCCTAGGGCAGATCCCACCTAAACCTGGTCCGAAGTTTGAATGAGAAATGCATAGCAAGGTAATGACTCAAGCCCAGAAAATTTTTACGTTTTTAAATGCAGATAATTTAGGTGATTTCATTTCGAGATGGTATTTTCTTGCAGACGAAAGACTATTTCTTCTCCAGGAAGCAACGAATCTGTGCGCCAGAATCTTAGATAGCCGAGTGGTCATCGTGCTGAACTAGAATCATGGGAAACCGGAATCGAGCCTAGAAAGTGCACTAAACATTTCCCTGTATATCCAGAGAACGTGCACGTTAAATCTGTGGATCTAAATGTACTCTAGATGGGAAGTTAACAAGAATGAGAGAGATACAGAAAATTTCCCTTCAAGAAGATGATCAAAATTAAAGGGATACTTCACTGTAGCATCACGAACGTTTTACACCCGTCAGAATAGACAGCCCGTTGCAAGATATTAAACCCTCATGGCGAATTTGAGCTTACAGCTTCCTGCATGGCAGATGAATATGCTAACCAGTAGGAGGAATTTGTATTAAAAAACTCTTTTGAAAGAAAATTGGAATTCTGGGTGTAGTAAATTTTTGTGTCCTGAAATAATGTTTAACATGGTATATAAATAATATTTATTTTGTTGAACATACTTTGGTAAATATTCTGCCTAAACCTTTTTAACTATACGTTAAGATAACTACATTCCAAAATTTACATAAAAAATAGTAAACATTTAATAGTAGATATTTAATAATTTTATAGTCATACTTTAAATTAAAGCTTTCAAAATCTCAATGATTAATTCGTGGGTTTGGTTTGAAGCGTTACGGTCTACTGTTTTGTTCAAAAGAGCTAATGAGACTGGGACGTACTGCTTAATGCCGATTCCGTACGGCTAAAAAACACCTATGCCATAAGTAGGAATCGAACCCGCGAACTCCGGTACCGAAGAGCAGCTCTCTACCATTCGGGCATCGTTCAGCGATTAATTGGTAGGGAGCTAGTGGTGGTTATTGGGTATTAGTTTCAAATTTAGAATTTTCTCTGGTAAATTACAAAAAACAATAATTTAAGCTACACAAATTCAACCACTAAACGTCAAAGAGTTGCACTGTTTCCCTGCTCTTGCAATTAATGTAGATTTGAATGGAAAAGTTATTCCTCCAAGCTATCATCTCTCTTCTATACTCTCTATGCCTTGTCAATGAAATTAAACTTATATTTGTGGTATAATATGCAATAAAACATACGTGAGAACTCTGTTAAGCTTTTACAACTTATTGTGAATATCACTGTGGATGATTTTAAAGTAAGTGAACTTCTTTATCAAAACTATAAGGATAATAATTCAAAAGTAGTGGTCTGTGAAGCATTCAAAAAATGCTGTATATACTATGCATGCATGTATTCCTAAAATTCTGAACGAAACTCAAAAAAAAAATATTTATGTGATAAAAATAGTGATTTACATTAGCTATTTAATATAAAAAGGAAATTCAGTCTTTGTTTTATCGAACGATGATAGAGTGGTTAGGGTGCTGACCTTCAGAACCGGAGTTCGTGGGTTCGAATCCCACTGTAGCATGGATGTTCTTAGCTTTCGGAATCGGTTTTAAGCAGTAGGTCCCTGTCTCATTAGCCCTTGTGTTGCAAAAAGTAGACGTAGCGCTTCAAAACCAAACCAAAATCAGTTTTTGTTTTCCTTTGCAATAAGTACTTGATATATGGATTATGTTAGCTAGTGCAATTGAAAATATTACCATACGGTTAAAATCTCTGGCCTAAAGTAACTGGTCCGATGTACCTCTGCATATTTGAACAAGATGATTCTGTTACAAGAAATGGAACAGGGTCCTCACGGTCTGGCTATAATATTGTTTTATGTATGTCTTCTGAATCACGTTTTGAATTTTTAGTCTATATTTGGAACACTTAAGAATACCATTCTCTACCCAGATATCATAAAGGTTTCGTGCTTTGCTTAGAAAGGTATTCTTTTTTGACAAAATCTGGTTTTACACTGATTTTGGAACTAGTGACGACAACAATTGCGTTCCATATGTGTTCTTAATCTGCTCTCTGACAGCCAGATCTAGTAATGGGAACAAAATTAGCTGCTTGGAAAATTTGAAACTGAAAGTTTAATGCCTTTCCCCCTGACACTTTGCAAGCTCAAATGAGCACGGCGTTACAGTTTTAACTGTTTCGCAAAGTTAACAAAGAATTGCACCAATCACTATAGTATTTAAGGGGCTTTCGCGGATGCTTGTGCCTGGGCACACGACTTTGTTTTTAACAAGAAAACGTTCAAAGTTGTTTTGTTGTATGACCTTTCATAAAATTGTCTTTCAATAAAGTAAAATAAATGTTAGCAGGGAGACAATTTCGAAAAAAAAGTGTTTATTGTGTAAGGCATATGTGTAAAGTATTGACCTTTAACTACTGTGGATGTATTTTGTGAGATAAATTTGTCTCCAGTTATTCAATTCATTTTTAACTAGCTTGAATTTTTGTGATTGGTATGGACAATACAGGTGCAGGAAGATAAGGAAAATGTCAGAAATCAGTTACAATTTGATAGGTTGAAATATTTAGAGATGAAATTTGACTAAGGAAATTTAGTTTGCTTTGGTTTGGTGCGCCACGGTCTACTTTTTACAACACGAGGGTTAATGAGACCTACTGCTTAAATACGATTCCGAAAAGCTACGAACATCCATGACACAGTAGGATTCGAACCCACGAACTCCGGTTCCGAAGACCAGCACCCTAACCATTCGGCCATCGTTCGACCTACGCAAATTTGGAACTTTCGTATTAATGAAAGCATTACAAATGAATGAATATTCCTTTTCACCACTATAAAAGGTATAAAAGTATGAGCACAACTGTAAATTATTTTTAAATAATTTTTCAGTTGGTTATTTTTTAAGTAATGGCTTAATTGGATTCAAATATTGTTCCTGACTTAAAGTATCAAAAATAGAGAATCGGTGGTTATATATCTTGCATGTTTCAGATGCGAGTTCATTTGAAAGTTAAATAATGTGTTTAGTTTATTTAAACATTGCTGAGTATTGCAACTGAAAAATTTGAAAGCCATAATTCCGTTTACATTTTTGAGCATTTTTTAATACTGACTTCTATAAGTGTTTAAATAAAAGTTAATCAATTTGAAATTTCCTCTCTTAGTACTGATCGGACAAAGATTCAAAACATTGAAAATAATCCTATAAAGATAAATATTCTTAAAAATTTATTATAAAAGAAAATTTATTTTGGAGTGATAATAGTTATTTATTTATTAAATCACATCCTATATAAAAGTTCTGAGCTGTCACGTTCTAAAGTCGGAGAATTGCTCAATAGGAAAAAGTCCATCCCCAGCATTAAGAGCGACCAAATTAGGATTGGGCGCTCATATGTCTCTTAAAATTGGTTCCACTTTAACACAGTGATCGCAAAAACGGCTGCCCATGTTCGGGAACCCTAACATGGGTCTGCCCTAAATAAAGCCAAATGAAATAATCTTTGGTAACAATTTTTCCCCATTGTTCACCGGCACTCATTTCCTCATTCTCGTGGTAAAACTAAGATTGTAAGTCAGCTGTACTCTTGCCGTTACAGAGAGTGCAGTTTTTCCTTTTTTTTTGGGGGGGGGGTCTATTTAAAATGTAAAGCAACTTTTTGATAAGTCCGATCAAAGACAATTCCGATGCGCTTGCTTACCAAGTGAGCGAATCTGATTATTATGAAGTGACATATTTATTCGCTCGGTTGCATTTAGAAGTATTAATCAAAAATTATAACATTAATTTTTCCTTTCATTTATCGGACGATGTTTATGATTTCGTACTATTTCCTTGTTCCCTGAAAGGGCTTTCTGTTTTACGTTCTATCCATAAGGACAACTGGTGAGAGTTCAAGACCTTCACCAATTTTTTAACGAACTATTGATACATCTACGTTAATTGTATATATCAAGTTTTATCCAAGCGGGACAAGTTCCAAATTAACAGTAAAGCAAAACAAATTACAGAAATGATACTAAAAATACCCCTAGATTACTCTTAAAATAAATATGAAAAAGATAATCCCATCAACTGGAGTTGACCCTCAAATTCTTTTGATAACTGGACGACTCAAGTCGGTGTACCTGTCCTGATGATCATACAACGATAGCACACCTGAGAAAACATATCTATTTGTTTGACAATCTTCAAGGACTTTTTTCCCCCTGATTCAGTTTTCTTTCACCGCACTGACTACCTAGCGAGAGCTCTTTTAGACAACATTTTTTATGCATGCTTCTCTCATACAAGGAATTATTTTCGGGCATCTGCCAGCCTTGAGCCAGACAGCTCAAAATTTTATCTGGATCTGCTTTACAGCTGTTTCGAGAAGCCCTATGATCTTTCTTATACCTGAAACGACTATTATAAATCAAAAAAGTCTTTTTTTCTTATGCTTTTTAAAAATACAATGATACATATACACTAAATGTGCTTTAATCCATTTAAGCTATGTAGCACTTCCCAAAGTAAGCTTTAATCCATTGTAAGCAGTGTAATCATTGTAAGTAATGTAAGTTTTAATCCATTTAAGCTATGTACCACCTAGTGATAGGGTCTGTTACAAAATTTTGCAATTCCTGAGAGAGGTGAAATAACTTTTCTTGTATTTGGTCTTTTTCAACAGTAGCCGATAATTATGATTATAGAAATATACTGATTTATGATATGCCACATAAAGTCACTTACCACGTTCAAAACTAATATATTTAAATAAGATTTTGTATTTTTCTTTAACTTAAAAATTTTCTTAGGTTATTGCAAAATTATGTTGCAAAGCAAAGAAAAATATGAAATTTATATTATACATTGATGTATTTCCACTGTAGTTGAAATTTCGCAAAAATTGAAAAAGAAGTAGCTGTGACTTTACGGAAAAACTCATAACTAAAAGACATGTGAAACGTATCCAATTTAGTTTCATAAATGTAGAAATATATATTTTATGTATGCCTTGAACTAAATAGATTATTAAGTCATGTATAAACAGTTAAATAAGAAAAGATTGAATAATTTAAGGCAATAAATGAAAAAATGTAAAGTTGTCAGCAAAAATATCTATAACTCATCTTTGACCGAATATATTTAACATATTTTTGTTAAATACATACATAACATCATTATAAGTTAAGTTTCATTTAATTCGAAATATTATCTTAGCAAGTATAATCGTTATTGTAAGGGAAAAAAATATCGTAAATTTAATTTAAAGATTTTTATACACAAATTCAGTACTTTATATAAATCAACAGTTATGTAAAATTCACGTACTTTGTAGCATTACAGTCATTTAATTCAGCTAATAGTGATTTTTTTATTTCTCAGAAATCTTTCAGAAGTTCTTTCAGAATCTGTTAAATTGTGATTTGAATGTAGGCGGTACCCTTAAAATTCGCAGACCTGATTTTTTTTTTCTTTACAATGTTCCTACAAAAAATCTTCTTTCAAAGCCTATGTCAAGTCAGTAAAATTCATGTTACAATATTTCGGTAACATAATTTCTGCAGATTATACAAGAAAGCATAACAGATTACAAAGCAGATTTTATGGGAGAAAGAAATCTCAAAATTATGCCCTACAGTATTAAATATTTACATGCATCATTGCCATTATCCTAACTGCAAAGACAGATATCTCACTTTTAATGAAGTACCATCTACATTAAGTATGCTTAGTTAGATGCCTAATGAGAGTTAATATTTCGTTACGATAACTCTACATACAAATTCACCTCACATGCAACAAAGCATAATAATAGAGAGAATAAAATATGAATTTCGTATGGTTGATTGATTGAAAATTTACAACAATTTTTTTATGCCCTACGAGCAAATTAGACCTCCTGTTTAAAGCCTACAGCGTATAGCTATCACCATTTTTGCCGACAAAAAAAGATAGTCGAATGGTAGGAAGCTATTCTTTGGTAACGGAAATACAGTTTGAATCCCGCTTCTGGTGTGTATATTCGTAGCCGTTCTGAATCGGCTTTAAGAAGTAGGTCCCAGTTTTATTAGCCCTTGTGTAGCAAATCAGTAGTCCATAGATTCCCAAACAAAAAAGACAGTGGAATGCAAACTTTATTACCCAAGCACTGAAAGGAACACCCTATACATTAAGGGAATCGTCCAGCTCTGTTCTGTATCCCAGTATGCGCTTCGTACGATATATGTGTCAATTTAAAAGTTGCGTGACAAAGGTCTAACAAAAATCTTTAATTTTGTATAACTGATAGTTTATCCTTCAAAGAATTATATATATATACATATATATATGTGTGTGTGTGTGTGTGTGTGTGTGTGTGTGTGTGTGTGTGTAAACCATTAATTATAAAACTCCTTGACAAGGAGAAAGCTCAACAGCTAGCAGTAATAAAAATGCAGTCGGGCCGACATTGAAGAGAACGGCACCAGTCTAATTGAAACTTTATTCCAGAGCTGCTAAAAAGGAAATATTTTTTACTTAAGTACAAACAAAAGACAAGCCACAAAAATCACTCTGCTCGAACAGAGGTGCACCCAAGAGCGAAGACAGAAAGAATTTTCCCACGGTAAAAAAAAACTTACTCAGCGAATTAAGTGCAAGATCATGAAAAACGCGGAGCCATTTGCCGGCGACAGCTGGGAAACGTGCTGAATAGATAGAAAAATTACATTTTTAGAATAGAAAGTTTGGGAAAAAAATTTTAAGCGGAAAACATTCTTTTTATTAAACTATTTAGAGGCTGAGAAAAAGATTTAATGAAATTAGAATGAGAGAGAGGAGGTTTTTAAATAAATATTAAAGTTAAATGATTTTGATAGATTACATATATATATATATATATATATATCGTAAAACAGAGTGTACAACAGCTGCAACAGGTTATTTGAAGTCTTGGCCAGTTGGTATGAAAAAACAAGACACCATCTTTAGTCACGAAAGATATTTATTGCCAAAGCGTCGGTTGGATGGTTTCCCACTTCATAATATGGATGGGATAAACTGAGAGCTCAGCCTCTCCTTTTTGTTTATAATTTCCTAAACTAGCTGCTAGGGCACTATAAAGCTTTAATTGGCTAGACCCCTTTCTTAAGAGCTTGTAGCCCTAGTGGTCAGTTTAGATTAGGGGTTAAAAAGGGGAAGGCAAAGATACGCGGAGTTTTTGCCCTTAACCTTAGATTTAAAAACCACTGAGAATTTTCTCGGGTAGTAATGATGGCTTTCGGCTATATTTTTACTTAAATACAATTGCTTTCTGACAGTATATTCCGTTATGGCCGTCCTCGAGGTTTTATATAAAATCTCTACGTTTGTTTATAGATTTAGTTTACTTTTCCCATACATAGATATGTGTGTATTTGTAGTTCTTTGGATAACCATTTTAGAAGAGCTATAATTATCCATTGCAATTTATTCAAGTTCCATGTTAATTCTGAAGCTAGAACAAATAAACTTTGTTTTCGAACGTCAGTAACTTAATTTAATCCGCGATCATTCAATAATATATTCTTTATCTGTATATACAGAAATAGAAAGAGAGATATTGTAAGTTGGTAAAGTGAGAGATTCTTCCACGTGTCAATTGCATCTCTAGATAAGAGCTAAAATATTTTAGCAAGATTTCAGCTTTCCCCTTAAAGTTCAGTGGTTGGTAGAGTCGAGTTACTAATTAATTTATTGATGACGTGTATTCTTTGATGTCTCAAAAATTTTTTTTCACGGAACAACGGCTTAGGTTTTTAGAACAAAAAATTTTCAACAAGAATTTATTCACCCCTTTCCAGATAAAAGCCTACAGAATAACAAATCCCAGCATTGTGATTCCTTCCTCGTATCGTTTTTATAAAGCGTAGATTCTTATAAAGTTTCCACAGACACGAAGAATATTTACGACATCTTTGACAATGTTTGACCCATTCTAAGAAATTTAGAACAAAAGGCAAATTTTCAATTGCAATTACAAAAGTAAGACTGTCTTCTACGGACAACTGCATTTACTCCCTCTTTAAAATCCCATTAAGAAATAAAATAAATAATGCTTAAAAAAAAGAGGGAAACCACTGACAATGACAATGAATTTGTAGTTCTTTCGATAAAGGCTTTTAAAAATTCAGTATTTTTTTTATTCACTTTGTTCTATAAACAAAACAAGGCAGGAAATCTGCGACACAGTGAGGTAGGTCTTTTGTTGAGAAATTACGACAGAAAGGTCGATTCGTACAAGAAATACGGAGAATGGGCTCATTAAGTTCCAAGAATACATCAACGGAGAAAGTTTACTTTCCATACCGGAAGTCACGAGTCTTTTCTTCTGCCGGTGGCGGTTTTGTGTGTTCAATAAATTCAAGTCTTCATTCATTGCAGTTAGATATTGCTAATGTTAAAAAAACTAAAATTACGATTCTCACCAAGGGCATACTTAGGTTTTAAAAAGTGCCCTCTAGCAATAACTTTCTTTTGTTTGAATTTTGAGAATTCGAAACAAATATACATTAATTTCGATATATATCATTTGGTACATAGTTACAAGGAATGCATATTCTTGACCACATTCACATAACGTGGACTTGAGTCTGAAAACTTCTGCAAGACAAGGTTTTCAAGACAGATTTGTTTTTCCTCTGAAAGTTCAAGGGCAAGCAGACGTAGAGATTCTTACGACGCTTTTTCACAGTTAAGTTTTAGTGCCTTTATTAGACTAGAAGATTTTAAAAACTTAATCGCTCGATAAAATTTTCCTCAATGCACGGGGAAAATTATCCATGAATGTTCATAGTTAACAATATAATTATACTAACAAATGCAAAGCCAACTTACGTAAAAAAGATTGGACTTAACAATCTTTGTTTTTATTTATTTTTTTTTCGATTTGTGGCTCACTTATTGCTTGTCTACCAAAAGAAAAACTCTTGGCAACTTTTACAAGTTTTCCATGGCAACAGACGGGCACAAACAAATTGGTGGTAGCTATCTCTTGGGTCGACAGACTTAGTATGATGGGCTGTAAGATTTATTTTAAAGCTTTAGTAAGTTGCCAGGGACTATTCTTGTGGTAGAAAGGCTATACGTTGGCTTTGCAATTATTGCTATAGCACCAAAGTTTTACTTTCTTGTATACAATACTGTAACTTTTAACACAGGCGCCTGGAACCTGGTTTTCCACTCGGCTTGTGATTGGCCGGTAAGTACATTGGCAGCGATTTTTAAAGTTGGGGAAATATCTTGGCAATGCTTTCCACGATTGGCTTCTTATCCATTGATTTAGATTGACTTCTTATCTATTTATTTATCTTTATTTATCCATTATTTATTCCTTTATTTAGAAGAATTTGAAACCTACAAAGAATGGAAATTGAAAGTTCTAATTGTAAATATTGCAGTTCTGTGTTTTCTCAGAAAAAGTATTTAACAAAGCATGTAAAAGTTTCTCTTTTCGGTAAACTATAATTAATTTGATGTGTAACTTAACTTTAATTAAATACCAGTAAGCCTTTAATTAAATATATAATCGCCCCCCCCCTCCCTTTGAAAAACAATTCTATGTACAATCCTGTCTCTTTCTGATTGTTGAAATAATATACAAATTCACGGGAACAGTCGCCAAGATATTTCCCAGTTTTACAAATCGCTGCCAATGTACTTAGCCAATCACAGTCCTAGTGGAATGCCAGGTTCTAGGCCACTGTATTCAGAAGCACCGCATAGACGTACCAGAGGAAAGCCATTTGAGGTAGGCCACAGTTTTTATTTCATTCCAAAGGAGAAGAATTCCTTGAAGACTGACCTCCTTCTATTCATCCCATGAGCTATTCGCATGCCATTTTATTTTCACATACGCTACAATATTTGTCTTTAATGACTGGATCTCTAAGTAAACACACTCTGCTTCGACAAATCGACAAGTCTAACCACTGCAAAAGTTGCTGCCATAGTTACACGATATGTTAGCTTCAGGGGCTTATGCAAGGGAAGTTTAGGGGTTTAAACACCCCCCTTGAGCTCAGACAAAATGGCAAAAATAAAAATTTTAGTAGTAATTATGTGGGCTATTACTTTTTAGAATTATGAACCATCCCCTGAAAATTATGAACCCACTCCCTTGAAAACATTCTGCATACGCTACTGGTTAGCTTGATATATGGGGATATAATTGAATAGTATAATTAATTATGTATCAATATTAATATAACTATATATCCTTATCACAGCTTTGAAGACACTTATCATCATTGATCATTAGTTTACTAATAATTAACATAAAATTCATTGAATTTGATTCCTACCGAGTTTACTTTTTGGGCTCCATTATAGCAATCACAGCTTTAAAAAGAACTTCATGTGCATTTATTTAAACATGAGAATAGAACAGAATAGCATTTGCATAATTGAACGCCTAGATGTGTCGAAACGTGATATCCCATCGATATAAACGAAGTGGACATTAAAGGAAAAAAGGAACCTTTTGAAGGTCATCTGACTGGAGAGGCCGATCGGTGGTTGCTAATTGCGGATTGCCGCGACCAAAATTCCCTAACAGTGACGCAACGGTCCATTATGTAACGTTCGCCGCACCTGTGGGGCCTTTTCAGGAAATGCTGTTTCGGGTTTTTAACCGAAGGAAGTTAAGTTGATCTGGGCTTTCTTGCAATACGTGCCATGGATAGACAACAAGCTTCGAAGTAAAGAGAAGAGTAAAATTACCATTCAAATCGGTTATCGGCTCTTTCGAATGCTTAAAATTTAATAGCTCTCACTGGCATCAAGATTGCATATAAGATTAAAACTGGCAAGTTCGATTTTCGTTCCTAAACAAACAAAAAGAAATAAATAAGCTTTTCTCATTTAAAAATTTCATTAATTATAAATTAGTAGAAATTTACCAGATAGAGCACAAAAAAAATAAACTCGCTGCTAACCCAATAATACTTAGCATCTCTTTTTAGGGATTTCCGAATTTTTATGTTTTCTCGGAATGAGATTTCCTTTTCAACGAAGCTAGATAATAATACTAAAAACAATCTACCAAATATTTGAGAATTTGCTATTGTTTATAATTTTGTCATTTGGGCTGACATTTTAGGACTTTTCCACACTCCCGAATAAATTTACCTATTAGGCAAGAAGGTCGACTGAAATCATGAGAAATAGCTGTATCTATTTTAAAGCTTCACTATGCAAAACCTATTATTGTTGTAAAATCCAATATATATATATATATATATATATATATATATATATATATATATGTATATATATATGTATGTATATATATGTGTGTGTATATATATATATATACATATATATACATATAGATATATATATATGCATATATATATACATATAGATATATATACATATAGATATATATACATATATATATACATATAAATATATATATATATATATGTGTGTGTGTGTGTAATGGGACGGACTTCTCGATGGGTGGTTGCAGTCATGGCCATAAAAATGACACCGTTTTAGCTAAAAACCTTTATTAAGATAACGTTGGAGGACGGGTTCCCACTTCATCATAGGGACAGGACAAACTAAAGGGTCAGCTAGCATGAAGTTCTATGTACAAGACCCGTAACACCTGGGTCAACATCTGTGGGAAAATATCTCTAGAAAAATCTGTCTCCGACAGCGTGTATCTCCTTTTTATTTGGAAATTTCCTAAATTGTCCGATAGGGCCATGTAGGATTATAAACTGGTCAGGACCCTTTTCTGAGGGCGTAAATTTATATTAGGCAATTAGGTTAGAGGTTAAAAAAGGGGAATGCAAAATAACACGAGAATTTTAGCCCTTGATTTAAGTTTTGAAATCCCCTGAGATATATATATATATATATATATATATATATATATATATATATATATATATATATATATATATATATATATATATATAACAACAATAATATGTTTTGCAGAGTTGCAGAGGAGCTCCTGAGATCGCAGAGTAAAGAGTCTGCAGTGATGAAAATTACTTTCTGTAAATTTTAAAATTTAAATTTTAAAATATCAGTAATCTCTATCTTTTTGCTTGAAAGCCAATTTAACATGCTTAAAATAGTTCATAAAGCTTTAGATAATCCCTTTAAAAGATCTTTAACAGAGATATTGAATATGCAGGAACAGTAATAGAACATATGAAGGTGTTACCATTCAACTTTCGAAAATGTCTATATACTTGTCTAAATTTTTACAAACATTTGGCACAAACATTATTCCTTTTGTTTATCCAAATGTACTTTCTATAGAACAAGTAGCTAACGAAAGTCGATTTTACTCCCAAAGTTTCTGACTAGCAATTATGAAAAAGAAAACAATGATATGTAGAACGAAAGTCATTCGACCATTACTTCCTTCTCTATAACATTTATTTTATGTTCAAAGTGAATCATTGTACTTTCATTGCTCAATTTTTTCAGTCATGTAATACTTGATCTTGTTCTAATCTATACTTCTAAGCAAATAGTCAATAGTATTAAAAAAGATTGAATGTTAATGATGTATGATAAAAGACAGCGGTTAATTTCTTTGGAACGATTAATTTCAAATAGAGTTTTTGCGTTATAATATTAATTCTTGTAAAGTAAATCTTTATTTTTAAGAGAATTTCAGTTTCTTTTTAAAAAATTAAATTAAAAAGGATTTAATTGTATCTTATAAGTTTGAAATTAATGATGATTAAGGATGATTAATGATGTATGATAAAAGACAGCGGTTAATTTCTTTGGAACGATTAATTTCAAATAGAGTTTTTGCGTTATAATATTAATTCTTGTAAAGTAAATCTTTCAGTTTTTAGAAAGAATTTCAGTTTCACTGTTTCGCTGGCAAAAAAATTAAATTAAAAAGGATTTCCAATTGCTGGCATCTTATAAAGCTGGTGAAATTAATGATGATTAAGGATGATTAATGATGTATAATAAAAGACATCGGTTAATTTCTGTGGAACAATCAACTTCAAATAGAGTTTTTGCGTTATAATAGTAATTCTTGTAAAGTAAATCTTTCAATTTTTAGTAAGAATTTCAGTTTCACTGTTTTGCTTTGAAAAAATTAAAATTAAACAATATTTCCAATTGCTGGCATCTTATAAAGCTGGTGAGATTAGATGATTAATGAAGTATGATAAAAGACATCGGTTAATATCTCTGGAACGATTAACTTCAAATAGAGTTTTTGAGTTGTAATATTAATTCTTGTAAAGTAAATCTTTCAGTTTTTAGTAAGAATTTACGTTTTACTGTCCCGCTAGGAAAAAAAATTTTTAATTAAACAGGATTTCCAATTGCTGGCATCTTATAAAGCTTGTGAGATTAGATGATTGGTGATGTATGATAAAAGACAGCGGTTAATTTCTGTGGAACAATCAACTTCAAATAGAGTCCTTTGCGTTATAATACTATTTCTTGCAAAGTAAATCTTTCAGTTTTTAGTAAGAATTTAAGTTTTACTGTTCCGCTGGGAAAAAAAAGTTAAAATTAAACAGTATTTCCAATTGCTGGCATCTTATAAAGCTGGTGAGATTAGATGATTAATGATGTATAATAAAAAACA
>CM063505.1:151366207-151417314 GCA_032207245.1 Pardosa pseudoannulata
AAGGAGATCTTTCAATTTGGAGTTTATCTACTACCTACGGTTAGAATCTATAACATTGTAAAGTGTAAGTAATACACTTTCAGGGTGTCTTGCACCTTTTTATACAGGACCAAAGAATAGTTTGCTTTAACTACTCAAGATTTACAAAATGCTATTACTAACATCTCAAACAAAGAAGAATTTTTGTATATGCGTCAAACTAGTAAAATGCAACTAAATCCTAAAATTTTTGTTAAACTTTTTAACAGCTTAATTTCTACCTAACAGTATTTACATAGTGAATGTTTATTGTAATTCTTGCTGGGTTAAAAAAAATAATGAACTTTTTGCATTTATATATTTAAAGGTATTAAAAATAGATTTCTAAATACGCATATTTCTTTCTGTAAGCACAACCTTTGACCCAGAATTCCAGAAATTTATATCTGAAACAAACATAGCACTAGTCATAGTAAATATAATAATACTCGAGTGATTTATTCTTAATTATTGATATGATTATTCAATTGTAGTTATAAAAGATTACCCTTTCTAATGTTAACTTATGAATAATAATAATAATAATAATATAATAACAATGTAATTTTAAACATAAAAATGTTATATATTATATATATATATATATATATATATATATATATATATATGTATATATTATATATATATATATATATATATATATATATATTTATATATATATAAATATATTATATATATATATATTTATATATATATAAATATATATATAAATATATATATATAAATATATATATATAAATATATATATATAAATATATATATATAAATTTATAATAAATATATATATATATATATATATATATAATATATATATATATATATATATATATATATATATATATATATATATATATATATATATATATATATAAATATATATATATATATATATATATATATATATATATATATATATATATATATATATATATATATATATATATAAATATATATATATATATATATATATATATATATATATATATATATATATATATATATATATATATATAATATATATATAAATATATATATATATATATATATTATATATATATATATATATATATATATATATATATATATATATATATATATATATATATATATTTATATATATATATATATATATATATATATATATATATATATATATATATATTTATATATATATATATATATATATATATATATATATATATGTATTAAGCAATGCGGCCCATAAAGCCTTCTGGGTTAGACTGGTCACCGTATAAGCCCAATAATTTAAATTGAAGCAAATAATATAAATACACATATAATAATTTGAAATCGGCCACAAACTAGAACAAAAATAATTTTAATATACTGCATACAATTGCGTGAGGACACGATGACTGTTAAATCCGGAAGCAGCTCTTTCACTAAGTATCTAGAACGATCTCTAGATCTTTACTCACGCAAATGATTTTACGAACTTATCTTTCATCACACGTATGCTACATATATTCAGTATAAAAATTTTGGTTACCAAGTAGAACCTGATCATGCTTAGATGTAGCCTCGTGCCAAAGTATAACTTCGGGCTTCCCATGCCGCCACTAGTATCTTTATCACAACGAGTGCAAGTCGGCATAAACTTTACTATAATTTACTATGATATGATATAAATTTTAGGACCCTGGCAGTTTATGGATTAAGACTAGGATCTTTCAGATGACAGTAATGCGTGAAGGCTCGTTACAAAATGCATTCATAAGTTTATAATTTAATAAAATTGAAAATGATTTTGTATGTAGTCCAAGGTGACAGACATATAAGTTTTAAGGTCTGAAGTAAATCACTGAAGGTGAAAAGCATATCAGACAAATTTATGATCTTTCCTATATTTTGCCGTTATTTTTTACAGTATATTCTTTTAATTATTCTCAGTTAATAATATTGAAAAGATATGAATTAATTTAGCTTCGAATTCTATAAAAATCCCTTTTGAAATATTATTAACGTAAATTATTTTTTTCTTAAAATTAATGCTTTCAGAATTATATTTAAAAATATTTTACTCTTTATTGTACCATTTCGGACAGTGAAAATAATTCATACTCATACTTTCTATACGGGCAAAACAATAGACCGGGAGGCCAAAAGAACAAAAGCTTCTTCACACAAAACATTAATAGCAAAAGTCGTGCTTTTCTTTAAAATTAAAAAAAGGGCTTTTATATAAAATTTTGAAAACAAAAATTATACACTTTTCAGGAAATTGCCATATTTTTAAATAATATTTTAAATTTGGTCAAAAGCCAGGATACATTTTATTCGTTCTAGAAGACAACAGACGTTTTTCCAACATGGTGTAATGAGTATCACTTTACCCGGTAAATTTGGACAAAAACAATGGTAAGGTTCCTTATGGTCAAGATGCAGAACAATCAACCGGGGAGACCAGGACAACAAAAAAGAACAAAAGCAGTCCACTCACCTGTGAATGGAAACAAAGCTAGGCAGATGAGAATTCCAGAGAACACCGCTGAATGGGGGCATCGAAATCTAATTCCCATCACATAGAGTCCCAGTTAACACTCCGCAGCAATCTCGCACACAAGAAAACACGGAAAAACAATCCACTTCCTCGCCGAATTTCTTCCTTTTTTAAACCACCTCCACTCCTTTCTGGCAGCTCTTATGCCAACAGACGATTACGAGAAGAAAACTAATTCCGGACTGCGAGCTAGCGGACCACTTTTTCCCCAACTTAGGTTGGCAATGGTTCTGAGGCGGCCTCTGTCAGGTATCGAAGCAACTTCTCGTATGACCTACACAAGCATTCAGCCTTGTCGTCTTATAAACCGGTGGATTAACAACTTTGACGTCTACTTGGGGAAAGTGCACATGCGCAACGAAGTGATTAACCTTTTTTTTATATTAATGTAATTTCCCACCAATTTATTTATGAACGCATTTATCACGAGATGCTTCAGATTTTCATCAAGACCATTAAATTAAAAACGTGAAGCATTTCAATTATTATGCCAAAAATTCAATTGAAATAACTGCAATTTTCAGTAAATAATAAAATTACATATAATATCATATAAAATAAATTTTTAACCTCACAGTTAATTATAGATTTTTCAGGTTTTCAAACATTTTTGTATGAGGTATGTGTTAAGTAATTATCTTAGAAAAAATTTTTGTTCACATTTAGAAGCTGCGATTTTTCAGTTTAAAAAGTGGACATTTATATTCAAAAAACTAACCTTTGACTTACCTTTGTGAAGAATAATTCAAGTTTAATCATTTTTAGCCATTGCAACTCTTTTTTAAAAAATAGTTATTTTATATAATTTTTTGAATTTTTTATTATATATAATTTTTTAAAAATAGTTATTAAGTTCCACTCTCACCATAAGTTGATAAAATTAATTGTTGATTAATTTATTACATTACGGAAATATAACAATTACCTGTTATATTCTAAACTTCAAGTAAGACCTAGTCTTACAAGAATATTTTCAAGTATCTTACAAGAATATTTTCTTTGTAGAAAATAAACTTTAAAAAATATAAGCCAATTGGTTTCAGAAATTTATTCCAAATTTGCCGAAACCAAAAAGTATAGATCAGGAGTTAAAACTAAACCTAATGTTTTAAAATAGCCATTGATTTTTATCTGATAAATCAAAAATTAAAAATTCATTTAAAATAATTTATTTTGGTACTAAAATGAACTATTCACAATAAATGTTAACACATGTTCACCGGAGAATTGTCGCTAACTATACTTTCATTTTAGAGTGTAACTTGTTTTCTATCAACAGTAATTTTCATAATCGTTTGGTTAATTTCTACAAGTTTTCCCTCAAACGACAGAAATAAAACTTGCTTCCAATGCATTAGTGTCGTAAAAATTAGTTGAAGACAGTGGTGGCTTCTCTATTTGTTCACATGAGCTAATGAACCCCAAAGAAAAATGATGAAATAGATATATTTACAAAATAAATAAAATGATATTAAGTATACTTCCAGATTATTGTCAATTTACAGGATGTGCTTCTCCCTCACGTTTTTAAATACGTTAATACACTATCGTACTGCATAGTAGGTTACTATAGCACAGAGCTCTTGGTGTACCTCAGTCGCAGATTAGCAAGAAAGAAATTTTCCTGGCGCGCCAAAAAAATTTAAATATAAATAAAAATAAAAACTTTTTTAAAAATATACTTTTGACGATGAAAAACTATTTTTAAAAAACGTTTATTTTTCATTAGGAAACGTAGCCGAACGCTGGCCGATTGGTTAGGGCACTGATCGTCGGTACCGGAGTTCGTTGGTTCGAATCCCACTATGGCATGGATGTTCGTAGCCGTTCGGAATCGGCTTTAAGCAGTAGGTTCCGGTCTCATTAGCCCTCGTGTGCAAAACAGTAGACCGTAGAGCTCCAAACCAAACCAAACCATGATTAGGAAACGTGGTTATGCTGGTTTGGTGTGAAGCGTCAACAATCGGCTAATTGGAGTAAAATTTTGTTTGATTTGAAGCACTAAAGTCTATAGTGTTCATATTCGAAGGATAATCAAACCAGAACTTACTGTATAAAGCCGATTCCGAACGACTACGGACATCCATGCCATCAATGGAATTCAAACTTGCAAACTCCGGTATTGAAAAGCAGCACCCATTCAGCTATCTTTCACTCGATTGGCGTAAGATATTATTTATACAGATAGTATTAATTTACTAATGTACTGGGGGACAACGTCTCTCGCGTCCGCTGCCATGAGCTTCAAGCCGTACGTGTCCTCTGGGTAGTACTAAATGAGAGACAACCTCAGGGGTATACCTCCTTTAGGTATACACGGGTGTCACGAGCCCGGGGTTCACCTGAGTGATCTTTTTCTAGTGTCTTCCCTGGTAGTCTCGAACTTGCCTCTGTAGTGCTTGTTCCTTACTGGGGTTGACCACATTAATTCTCGAACCATGACGGGCCTCTCGTAGGTCAGCTGCAGCTCTATAGCTGTCGTGGTTGCTGTCGTGGTGACTATGTCATTAGTTTCTGTATGACTTCTGCTAGGTCAGAGGATGAATTATCCTTACTAATGTACTCATTTTACTATTATTAATATTTAGTTCTTTTTGTGACATTCTTGTATGAAAAATATTGTATTTTATCATTATGTTTTTTATATTTTTCACTGTTAATATAAAAAATTATACAAGCTACGTGTACAAATATAAGATACTCGACTCGAAAAAAAATTTATTTCAATTAATTCTAGTTTTTGCATTTTGATAAAATCCTATTTGGTATTTTCTCCGATACATTTGTCACAACAAAGGAAAAATTAATTTTTAATATTTCTTTTATTTTTACCTAATTATTACTTTAAATATTTTAGAACACTCTGGGGATATTATTTTGCTATTAAATGAATTAGTTTATTTGAGGGGAATATGTTTTATTTGTGCGTTAAATTTTCATAAAATATTGACGAATTTCTAAATTTAAATTTAGCTTTAATAACTTTAGTAAATTCAATATTTTAAACGAATATCCAGATTTATATTAAGGCATTTTAGGAGTCTTTGGAAAACATTTTATAAGAATCTATAACGAGTTTAGTCTTTAGAAGCATTTTAAAAAAATAAGAAAATTCATTAAAAAAATAATAACTAAACACTTTGGATTTTATAAATAAAATTGGATTTTATAATAAAAAAATTATTTTTCAATTTATTTCTACTCGGATCGAATCGTCCTCTTTCGGATCCCATTTACAACACAGTGCGGCGCCACTATGGCTGATGCACCCGTGGCAAATGTCACCTTTGCCACGTCCTAGTTAAGGCCCTGCTTATACGTTTTAAGTAACAGCACGATGACTGCCTTTCTATGTCATTATTGTACAATGTCCAGTGTAAACCAAAAGCGCATTTTTAATATAGTGTTGCTATTATTTATCCTTCATCAGAAAACGCATGCAGTTGGTTTTGTTTGAGTGTTATAGTCCAACGTTTTACTAATTTACACCTAGGCTTACTGCTGATAGTAGACTCTAAAATCATACAATCATCCATAATATCCATGTATATAAAAAGACTATGATAAATTTTAATTAAAACAATAGTTTTGCTCTTTAGTTCTGAGAGGCATGGTAACTATTTGTTACAAGAAGGCTAATATTTACTATCAAGCGGTAGGTTCCCTTCAGATATATATGTATATATATATATATATATATATATATATATTTGTTTGTTATGCGAGGGCTAATTAGACGGAAATTTACGGCTTTCTAATTATTGGTAAACTGGTAAGCAGTAGTTCAACTAAGTATATAAACTGGAGATTAATTACTGGAAGCGATATTAGAAATACGGCTTTCTTAATCATATGGTAAACAGGTAATTATTGGTAAACTGGTAAGCAGTAGTTCAACTAAGTATGTAAACTGGAGATGCTACCACTTACTGGGAAAGCGATAGGTTCCCTTCAGAGATACGGTCATGTTGTTGTTGTTACCCAATGGCTAATCAGATGGAAACCTATGACTTACAAATTATTGGTAAACTGGTAAGCAGTAGTTGAACTAAGTATGCAAGCTGGAGATTCTACCACTTACTGGCAAGCGATAGGTTCCCTCAGAGATACGGTCATGTTGTTGTTGTTACCCAATGGATAATCAGATGGAAACCTACGGCTCACCAATTATTTCTAAACTGGTAAACAGTAGGTCAACTAAATATGTAAGCTATCGGTGTTCATCAGAGATATGGTCAACTTGTTATTACATGAAGGATAATTAGATGATAACCTACTGATTAAACTTGATTCTAGAGATTAAAATCACCTACTGTTGAAATTCAAAATCAAGAGCTCAGATATTGAAGCACAGCGCTTTACATCAGTGGTCCTCAACCCCCGGATCAGTACCGGTCCGTGGATCAAATAGTTCCGGGCTACCCAAAGAACATCAAATTATTTCAATTTTATTTGCTGTGGAGCACTTCTATTGGGATTGTGCTAATTAATACCTTTGTAACAGAAAAAATCTTATAATTGTTTTAAATTAGTTTATTGTTTATTAAACATTTCAAGATTATGAATTAAAATTACAGTCATAAAATTGAGACAATAACTCTATAATTATGACGTTTGAGACGATAACTCTTCCAGTGTTCTGGATTAAAGTCATGGGGGGATAACCCTATTGCCATCGCCTACAACTATTTGTGTGAAGCGGGGTTTTCTGTAGTGACAGCAAGCAGAACAAAAAAAAACGGAATAAACTAGACATAAGCAACATACTTCGGGTGTCATAGTCTACTATTACCCCTAGTTGTAACTGTCTCGTTGCCAAGAAACAAGCTCAAATCTTCCATTGATTTAGCGTTCTAATAAATTAAAATGTTAAATCACTTTATTTTCATTTGTTGACACAACAGATGGTACGCTTAAATACAGTTAGGTTAAAATTATTAAATCAAAACAATATAAAATATAAATAATCAACACCTCCACCCCTCCATCAGCGGACAGTGGTAAAATTATCAACCGTTAACCAGTCTACAGATGTATAAAGGTTTAGGTTTACATGTTCAACCATCATCCAGCCCTAATAATTGTTTAAATCTTGGAAACTTCGTAAATGTTTTTTAACTGTCGATTTGTGAAGGATAAATTTTATTTCATAATTTACACTTTTGGGGTTCAAACGTAATGACATTCAGAAATGTAACTTCTAAAATGTGTATAGCAGGTTTCTGCTACAAGCTCGTTTTCCCTCTCTATGTGTTTTACGAAGCATGTCTCGAAACCAAGAATATACAATTTTTTAAAAAATCGAAAAGGCAGTACATTTTTGAAAAATTTTTAATTTCGTGTACATACGTCAAACTTTCTTTATTTATTTTTATTTTGTGTTTGACGTAGTCGACTTCTTTCTCGATGTACTTTCGAGAGCTGAAGGATAAACTTTCTTAAAACTCCATAAAAGAAGTCGATCTCCGTGTTTATTTTTAATAGCAGTCTAGACCTCATGATCGGTGGAAAACTTATCACTCACAAACGACTAAGATGAAAATCTGGAAGCATGATTATTATCGCGTTGTTTGGTGATCTTCTCCCCTAATCGGTCTAAGAGTTGCTTTCTGGAGTAAGCTATTTGGATACTCATACTGTCTTGTAGCAAACACTCACTTTTCATTAACATTCCCCTTCTTTTGTTCTATATTGCTTTTCATACTTGCGTGGTGAAGAGCTCAGTACCGGAAGATATTGTATTGCCCTGGGGCAAAAGTTCAATGAGGACTATTCCTTAATGGTTCCAAAAGACAGGCGCCATAATTCTTTGAGCCAAAGTAAAGATATTTAATTTTTTTTCGTCACTGGTTGTTGCTACATCCTCCCCATGAGCGTTTTTTATTTCTTAAAAAATTTAGAATGCCATGCTTCCAGTCATGGGAAGAAACCGTCACAACTCACAGATGTCGGTATTCGGAATCGAGATATACACATTTCAACACGACTTCTACAACAGATTTCAACACATTCTACTTTAAGATCCAGACCTTGAACACAGTGCTAACACCTTTGTTGAAAACATTCTCTTTGAGGATCAAAGATTCGGTATTTTTATTTCTTAAGCACTTTTCGAATATAAAGGCTTGGCAATGAGTAATGAGTACTTTTCTATTATCGGGAATGAATCTAGATATTGTCACATAGTCATATTTGACTAAAAACTCGGAACGAAAAAATAGCCAAAATATATACTATACGGATAAATTTAAAGAAAATCCAAGTAAAAAATACCATAACAAATATTTGAAAAATTAGAATTTTTTAATTTTTTGAAGGTTTTTATATTCATATTACGTCTTAACAGAAAATTCCACCTACCTGTAGTTTTGCAGAAGCTTCACAGAAAGGGCTTATTCTCACCCTTTTGGGCCGTGCACACTGGACCAGAATTTCTGTTCACATGATAAGCGGCAAAATATCACACATGATACAACGGACTGAATTACTCTATAGATCTTGATGATTAAATTAAAACATTTAGTAAAAGTACCGTGAGATATCTAGAGCTCAATCAGAATATCACAAAAATAAACTGGTGAAATACCTTCTCGAAGACCCTTTTTGCATGGCTTAATGCGAAAATTTGTTTATATTAGTGTGTCGAAACTATCGAGTAGGTGAGAAAACCCAACCATTTGACTTGGATTAGCGGATAGGGACAGAACAGCGGCAGTTAGATTGAGACAATAACAGTCGTCAGTCAGTGTGGTACTATCAGAACTTTGTAAATAACAGGTAATATTATAATTCTGAAAAGACACAAAGGCATTTTGTAGTCTGCCGTCTTTGTTACGTAATAAGAAGTTAGAATTCAAATCCGTAATATCTATAGACTCTAAAAAATATTTTTTGATGTTTGCAACAGATAAAATGAAAGAAATACACTTTCAAAAAAAAAAATCTAGGCTTAGTATTTAAAGAAAAATCAACGGGAAGTTGGCATCAATGGCTTCGACTGTAAAAGGATTAGCAGGAGATGGCTATCATTAAATCCTTTTGACTGGCTGGTACTCGGAATTTAGACAGAATAAAGAATTATTGAACTCGTGTTATGCAGATGTTGACCTACGATTAACCATTTTGAGAAAAGGAGATAATCCAAACTTTCATTTCCATTTCTTAACAAACCATACCCTATAATATTGTATGTGTGTGTGTGTGTGTGTGCACGAGTGCACGTATGTGTGTAATGCCTAAAGCTAACGCGAAAATCAAAAATCATTTCTCATTTAAATCGGTTTAAAATTTATTCGGAAAGCACGAGATAGCAAAACTTCAGAGGCAGCTATTCTGACCGACTTAGGAGAACATAGATGTAAAACTGTCAAATCAGCTATTTTAGATGATATAAACCCGTTTGAGAAAACTTTTCCTTTTTACGCATTTCTCTCTGTTCACTTTATGCCGATGTGAAACGTTTAAATGTATGGACCCAGCACAGCCTAACCAGTGTGAGATATTTATTTGTTTGCAGAAATACTTCTTCCAGAATACGCAGTGAAACAGCTAATTTTTCTTGAGTTACAGAGGAAAGCGATGGGGGATTCCCAGCATGGGTCCTCCTGACACGAAAGAGCAATCAGGTATGATTATAATATTACGCTGGTAAAGGGGAGAGGGTATCGACCTTTACATATGTGTAAGTTCGAGGGTCACAGATGAATGCAAAGGAGGGAGGTAATCAAAATAGATCCACCCCTTGAAAACCCCTATAATTAATTGGAGGTAATTTTCTTTATTAGAAGCTGTGCTATTTTTATAGCGATGTTGATACTTCACACTATGTTTAGAACACTTCGGATACTACAAGAAGCAGCTCCCCTCCACGACCAACCCCGAAGGGCTAATAACCAGGTAAGCTCAGATGGACGAGAAAACCATGACCATTATTAACAGTTTCAGAATCTACAGGAACAGAAACAACTTCCTCTAAAGCCCAACCTCAAAGGGAGATCTAGGATATTTCAGAGTCTACAGACAGAAAATAATAGGAGCACTTAATATGCAATACATTAAAACATTTAAGAATTTTGGACCATTTTTAAGAAAAATGATGCTGATGTCACATTTAAATTTTGAATGTGTGAGATGCCATAATCTTTATACAGTTAATAAAAGGGTGTTTTCAGTCCAACTGTCAATTGCTTCATCAGTGCCTTTGGATAACATTCTGGATGTATTAAGCTTTGTGCAATTGATATATATATATATATATATATATATATATATATATATATATATATATATATATATATATATATATATATATATCAGGATTTAAATTGTAGATTAATTTTAAAAGATTTTAATTAGGGATTCTTTACTGAGAGTGACGTGGCGTGAGGAGTTAGCCACATAAATACGGCTCACGCGCAGTGATCTAGAGCAGAGAGCAGTGTGCACATTCCGCAGACAGAGCTGTGGCTACCCGAGGCAGCTGAGCCTGCTTTTGATAGGTGCCAGTGTGAGACGCCATTGAAGATTATTGATGAGTATTGAGCTCTGAGATTTGAATAAAGCCATGAAAATGTACCCAGGACTCTAGTGTCATTCACACACAGTGGGAATGTTATATATATATATATATATATATATATATATATATATATATATATATATATATATATATATATATATATATATATATATATATATATATATATATATATATATATATATATATATATATATATATATATATATATATATATATATATTATTCCTGTAGAATAGTTTGTTTTTACAGATCTATTACACAAGCAATCTAAACAAATGAATAGTCTGAAAACAGTAAACCAGTGAAGAATTGCACATTTAGTCTATCGATATGGTCACACAGATAATCGTAGTGTAGATGGAAAATTCGAATATCATGGACACATAGCTCTTCATTTATCACTTAACTCTTGTGTGACAGACCGTAAAACCAACTATCATACTGAGTTGCTTGCTCTTTTATACTGCAATTGAATATTTTGGAACACCGTTTCAGTAAAGAATGTTCTAACAATTTTTAGAAGTAGAAGAAAACAAAGGTAATTGAATTAAATTAAACTAAAAATCAGAAATTAGCGTATCCGTGATTCGAACTCATGACTTCTTCCTCAGAAGACCAAAACGATGCAGCTTCACCACAGAACGTCTTAGCATTTTGCCTTAAAAATTAAACAAAAGAAACGTAAACAGGCCAGTAAATCTGAATGATTTATGCATGGTATGATGGGATTGAATTTGCGTATGATGATGGGACTGATCGTCAGGTCTACAACCAACCCCCAGAAGAGGTTTATGGTTGCAAATACCAGGGTGGCCTGCTACCCCATAGCAGAATACTTTTCAATGTTCTGCAGCAGGCTTTCAGATAATCAAAAATGTTTTGCAGGAGATATATTTATTTTATCATATATTTACTCTCCCACAATATTATTCCTATTGTGGTACGTTTTCATCTTCACCAATATGTATAACTTAAAATATTTAATAAAACAGTGCTACCTGAAATTTAGAAAAATATTTGTATTAAAACCAAGGCATTAACATAGAATTTCCTGTCCTGTCAATTACTTTTGATGCAAGATATTTTGAGATATCACTACGATGATAAAAATGGGACTGATAATTTGGCCCAAACATTAATGCAAGGGAAGTTTTTAGGATAGGAGGATCGCGAGCTATCTATCACACTGGTAGGGTGTAGGGAAGATAAAGAAATGACAACTCTCCCAAAGGGTTATTGCCTGCAAATTTGGCAAGACACCGGAAATTCCAAGTAAACCTTAGTACTTTCAAATTTGTAGTTTCCTTTAAAAATATTTTGTCATAAATTTAATTTTTCTCACCGTTCTTATAAAGCTTGGAACTGCCACTTCAACTTGTACTTCTTTTCCCCCCCTTCCTTGATTTTTTCCTACTTACGGAAAACCATCGATATATATATATATATATATATATATATATATAATATATATATATAAATATAATATATATATATATATATATATATATATATATATATATATATATATATATATATATATATATATATGTATATATATTATATATATTATATATATTATATATATACATATATATATATATATATATATATACATATATATATATACATTTACATAAATATATATATATATATATATATATATATATATATATATATTTATTTATTTATTTATTTATACATACATATATATATATATATATATATATATATTTTATTTATTTATTTATACATATATATATATATATATATATATATATATATATATATATATGACACGTCGTGATCCAGAGTTAAGGAGAATGGAAAACAGTCTTCTTGATATTGAGTTTATTTAACTCATCGTTCTTAAGGAAAGCAACTTGCGCCATTTTCACTGTTCTTGACGGAGCTAAACGTGGAATAGGTGTTGACCGCTCCATGTCCACGCGTTCACTGATCTTATCTGTTTGCAATCTCATCAAATTCTTCCAAAATGCTTCCGCCTGACCGGATGATCCTAAAAGCTTACGCGAGCGTGGGTCTTTTTCATTTATTTTATTATTATAAAAGTGTTCCTTTTTTTAAATCATTTTTAACTCACGTAATTTCCAACCACGATTGTTCTGCAGCGGACCCAGTTGTTCTGCGACGTGCGTCACACTTTTTGGCACATTCTGCTTAGGGGGCATTGGGAAGATTCCCTTTTGTCCGAGCACGCGCCAAAACAGCTAATCGTAGTTCACCTGTTTACCTGGACAATAGCGTGGCGTCGCAGAGTCGGGGATCTTGACAATCGGACTGAATAGACGAATACGCCCCTGACGGATCTCGTTAATGAAAGCTCGGATATTCCGTGAAGGGACAGCCAGCGAATGAGAATTCAGTTAAAATGTATAACTGTAACTGTAGCTGGAGTTCTCAAGTAACTGGGATCTTAACTGACCCCAAAAAAACAAGTGGTGGAACCGTAACTGACCCCCCCCCAGGTATAAAAAGCCAAAAAAATTAAATACTCAGGGTTTTTCGTCATTTTTTCGGAGGTGTGTTGACCTCGTGGAGGCTTTCGCCTTATTTGCCAGAGAGCTTTCTAGTTCGGGAGATTCGTAAAGTCCGCTCATATAGGGAGCTGCAGAATCTCGGATACCGAACGGGGGATAAATTGGGTTTGATTGCACCCTGAAAAGCCTCTCCTTTTGTAAGAGATTTTTAAATCTCTTGTTTTTCTTTCGACTGTGATCGTCGTGAGGAAGTCTTACCGGCAACCATCCTTTGCAGTTCTACGTGATTCATGAATTAACATTCCTTTGTAAATAGCCATATTTAATCCAGAATTAAAGTAAATTTCGAATTTTATCTTTGAGTGTGATCCATTATTCACGTTACCTCTCATTTGAGAATATTGAGGTCGTCACAGCCTGCTACATCCCCATCCACCGCCAAACTTAATTTAGAACATTATTTCTACTTATGTTCATATTATTACAATACTGCAGAATTCTCAAGTATGATCATGGGATTTCTGACTACATAATCTAGGTAAATATGAGGATTGAAATCCATGCTCATGTAAACGGGCTTTTACTAGCGTTGAAGGAAAAAAAGCTCAGAAGAAATATTTGCGTTGATGGTGTGATACTAAAATACATCTTACTCGTGCTATCTCCCATAGTTTGATTCCAAGACGGAAAACTTTTTCTTCGTTTACAATACATTTTTGCTATAGAATTTTATTATAAAATATTTAAATATAAATGCTATGACGATTACCTTTATTTTATTACAAGAAACTCGTTTTACATTTAAGTATTTCATGTTTTAATTATATAAATAAAAAGCAATTATCAGATTATAAGTAAATGTTGGCGATTAGCTATAAAATATTTTCAAATTTTTATTAACCCTCCATTCGTTTTTTATCTTTATTTTTTAACCTATACATGTGCACTGACAATTCAGTGTTAAAATAAATCAAAATATATATTAATACTGTAGTATAGTCTTCTTTTATGGGTTTCCTATACAATAATCTTAATGAGGTAGATGTCAAAAAAAAGAAAATTTTCAAATATAAATATTTTTAGTGAAAAATAGCTTTTTCCCCACAGACCAATTATATTTTATTTTTATTTTATTTTCTATAAATAAGTTTAAAATTATGGTTCTTTAATATTTTATTCAAATAAATCTGTTGCACAACCATCTACCCATCAAAAGGATATGAAGTGCAATGGTGGAACTGTAGCTACGGGGTCACTCTGGAGTTTTTGAGATATGGCTAAAGGATAAAGTTATTTTTACCAAATGTTAGGAGCGTTCGAAGTAACTACCGCAAACATCAATGCACTTTTGTAAAGGAATTCTTCATAGTTTAGAAACCTCATGTCATCTGTTTCTTGAGATCGATTATATAAAATATGTTTTTATAGGCTCATCAATCTCATCTTCCAAGTGAAAACAGCAACCATGTAAATTTCTATGTAACTTAAAATGTAGCCAAAAATCACACATAACAAGATTAGGAGAATAGTGTGGGAGTTCTATTACTTTTATGTGTTTTTATTCAAGAAATTCGACTGATAGTATTCAATCTTTCTAAATGAGAAGAGGCATTACCATGGGGAAGCATGAATCCCCATACATTAACTTCTTGAAGAATTTCTAATGATGGCTTTGATCAGTTCTATGCACCTGAAGAAAACGAAATACGTTACTTTTTTAATTCATTTTTAGTTTGGGTTCATTCATCTTCAAAGACCCATACTTTACTTTCTTAGCTTGTTGGAACTTCAAAAAACAGTTTCGTTATTATTGTCCTTTTAGAAATAAGACGATGTCCAGTATCATTAGGTAGTTTTAGACTTTCTTTATAGATTCTGACACTTAAACTTACAGAATATAAAATAAAAATAAAATACAATTGGTCTTTGGAAAAATAGCTAGTTTTCACTAAAAATATTTATATTTGAAAATTTTCTTTCTTTTGACATCTACCTCATTTGTTAAGATTATTGCATAGGAAACCCTCAAAAGAAGACTATACGACACGCTTTTTGGTGTTCTGTATCTGCTAAAAAAATTGGTTTGGATATATTTTATTACATTTCCTCCTATACAGTTCAGAAAAAGAAAATTAATTGAGGGATATTTTTACTTTAAAACTTTCAATTTTTTTTATCTAAATAGAGGGAAAAAGCAAACTGACAGTTCTATAATGTTTTATGGTTATTGGTTTACTTGACGGAAATATGAATGTCCGACATGCAAAAGTCACATGCTGACGTTCAATTTGTATAATTCCCTTCTTTTAACTTAATTCAATTTGTTTACACTTAATTTTATAATAGTATTAATATTTCACTTTTAAATTATTAAATTATACTGTTTTATTTCTTTCAAAATTATTTTATTTTATGACTGGTGATTTATTTTAGGTAATCGACGTAATGTTCCTTTTTCCAAAATTTCCCGGTTACCCCCCCAAAATGAATAATTCATACATCTAATTCAAAAGCTGAAACGTGGTTTTTCAGAGAAGGAGATGGAAAAAGTGAACAATAATTGGACGAAAAATTAATACTGAGCCTATAGCCAAAAAATAAACAATCTTTATGAGAGGTGGTCTTTTAGGATAGTTTCACTGTTTTATATGTTACAACAATATACTTATAAATGATTTTATGATTTATTTTATTTCATTCGTCAATCTGATTTGTGGGAAAGAAAATTTGTTTTAGATTAGTGCTTCGGAGAAGGACTGGAAAAGCAGAAACTTCTATAAATTTGAGATATTTTTAGTGCTGCCATCTATGTGTAGCAATAAGTACTAAAATCTCACTCACAAGTTTGGATTAAAGTGACAGGACTTTCATCTAGGTGAAAAATTTGACATAAAATTCGTTAATTCCATCGGTTTCAAAACAAAACGAAGAATTAAAATAAGACATTTATATTATTTATCATTCTGTAATAAATACAATTATTGCTAAGTACTGCAGTAAATAACATAAAACCATTGTTTCACCTGTATATAAATATATTGTCTATCGTATAATTGTAGTACTTAAGTACTATTATTTGGTGGCAATAGGCAGCGATATTATTCGTTACATTGAGATTTTTTGCTATATAGAGTGTAAATTTTAATAAAAAATGGAGGTACACAACTAGATGCTACAACAGTCCTAAATTCTAAATTTCAACATTCTGTGGTCAATCGTTTCCTAACTAATCAAGATTTCTGTTTGTTAAATATTGTTTTACTTTTTACCACAGAACAGCATGATTTCAAGAAGGATTTTGGAAAAAACATAATATAAATTAATTTTAGGGTCGAAATAGTAGAATTGGAGCAACGAAAGTCAAACATGAAAATTGGAAAGCAGTTCATCATTTGTTATTTTTTCAGTATTAACGGAGTTTACAGCGAATTGTATTTCAGTCACTCTGATTGTACCCTATTTAAAAATTGACAGTCAGATAGCTTCACTTAAAGTCCACTACTTTAATAAAGGTAGACTTTTATTTATTTATTTATTTATTATTTAAAACTATATGTTGAAGTGGTGTTTAAGTACTATTAATTTTCATGGAGAACCTTATTTTGTCTCTTATTTACTTATTTTCCTGGAGTTAGAAAGAAACATAAAACGAATATCCGATAAAATTATTCCCTATACTCAAACATTTGATAATGTGTATACAAATTATATACTACGGTTAAAATTTGCCAATTTCCTTAATTGCCTTTACCTATTACTCTTATACTATTTTTTTTTTCTTAAGGCCTTCACAAGCAACGAGTGTTATGTAGCCTCCACACTATGGCCAGTTGTTCACCACTTCCTGATGGTGACCTCGAACGATGGTTCACGGGTCGTATCCACACGCTGGGCCACTGAATGAGATGAGCGCATTGATTCGTCCATAGTGTCTACTGCGCACTTAAGTTGCGCATCTGGCTGCCTTTGATCTTTGGAGAAAAACCGCCTCCGAAGCCATCGTCCGCCAAGGCTATTTTATCGTCTGCCGCCATCAGCCACGGTAAGCCAAAGCCCCTCCAGACGGTGGTGATGGCTTGCAGTGGACCATAGTGTGGAGGCGCCTTTACACCTTATATAAAGAACTACTACTTCTACTCACGTAGAATGTGTTGAAAGTGATAAACGTTGTGTTTGAAAGTTGTTTCTCTGCTCGATGATGGGCTGATAAGAATTTATTAATTTGTGCATGAGTGATTCTAAGTAAGAAAAAATTTTCTGAACATTCTGCAAAATTTTCTGAAAAAGTATGCGCTACTAATTTAAAATAAAAACTATATCAAGGTTAATTTCTGATTGTCAAAACTAGAACAGGATAATATCTTAATTTTAATATTTTGATTTATCGTTTACCGAATATCAATATATTAATATGTTCTAATATATATCACCTTATTATAGAGTTGCAAATATAAGTGTATTCTGTATAAACTAATACAAACACACATATATCAATGTGTGTAGGTTATTTAGAAAACAAAAATTCAATTTCTTAATCAAAATACATAAATTTAAGTTTTAACATATTGCTTTAAAAAAGAAAATCACATAACATATTATTACTGTTCTTCAATAGAAAAAAAAATTGTGGACTCATCAAAAAATGAAAAAGGGTGAGAAAAGATATAAAACTTTCTGATTATTTTCAAAATTCATTTATATATATATATTTTTTTTTATATAAAACTGAAAATAGTTTTAATAAACTTTTTTTTCCATTTTCAGAAAGAGATTTTACCGAAAATTCTTTTCAAATTTTCGGGGTGGGGAGGATCTGTTTTTTATAATTTTCGGAACAGAGTCACACAAATTTTTGGAAAATTTTATTTGTGGAGTTTTATGCTTGACTAGTAAGTGTTTTGCTGGTCAACGTATCTACCATGAATATGGAAAAAAGATAATTCGCGATAACCTCGTCCGAGTTGCAAAAACAACGGATGCAGTTAAAGAGTTCTTTTTTCAAATAAAGATTGTACTGATTTCTCGATAAACTGCGAAAAATTTAAATTTATTTTTATATTGGTTCAGAATCAGGGCCGTAACTAGGTTCTTTAGCGCCCGTGGAAAAAAAAAAAAAAAAAAAAAAACTAGTCTGAGCCTCTACCGCCAAATACAGTGAGAAAATATATAAACATGTTTTTCATATCACATACTCAGAATGAACTCAAAATATTTTTTTAATTCTTAAAATGTTCCTAGTATATTAATTTAATTTTTCTTCTATTTTTACCTTATTAATGCTTAAATATATTTTTGAACACTTTGGAGATATTACCTTGCTAATAAACTGAATAGTATATTTGAGGGGAATATTTTTTATTTAAACGTTTAATTTTCATAAAAAATTGGCGAATTTCTAAATTTAAATTTAGTTATAATAACTTCAATAAATTCAAAATTTAAAACGAAAGTCCAGATTTATATTAAAGAATATTAGTGGTAAACATTTTGTAAGAAGTTTAGTCTTCCAAAGCATTTTAAAAAAATAAGAAAATTCATAAAAAAGTAGTTTTTAAACATATTGGATTTTATAATTTAAAAAAATTATTTTTCAAATTTTCCTAATTTCTACTCTGGACGAATTATCCTCTTTCAGATCCCATTTTTCTTACGGTGCAGCGCCCCTAAGATTGATGCTCCCCAGGCAAATGCCACCTTTGCCACGCCCTAGTTACGGCCTGTTCAGGATGACGTGTGACTAAGCATGTAATCGGTTGAAAATTTTTCGCGAAATCATGCAAAATGTCTGTGCGTTTTTCATCAGCAAAAAGAATCGTAAACTGAATGCGTTGATTTTTTCCAAGCATACAGGTTGACGTGAGATAGGGCCTTGAGGTTAGGATAGGTATGTGGTGGATCCAGAGACGGGTTAAAACTGGTTAAGAGGCCCCACGCGAAAAAAAAAGATATCAGACATCTTAAAATAATAATAATAATAATAATAATATTAAAATAATAATAATAATAATATTAAAATAATAATAATAATAATAATATTAAAATAATAATAATAATAATAAAATAATAATAATAATAATAATAATAATAATATTAAAATAATAATAATAATAATAATAATAATAAATTACATGGGTGATTCTATGTTTTAAAAAAAATTCTGAGCATCACACAAAATTTTCTGAAAAAGTAAGCGCTACTAATTTAAAATAAAATATATACTTAATATAATTTTTATGAACCTTATTATTAATTATTATTTTTATTATTTAATTAACCTTAAGTTGATTTACAGACGTCGGAACTAGAGCTGGATGAAATCTGAATTTTAATATTGCTATATACAGTTTACCAAATATCGATATATCAATATGTTCTAATATATATCATGTAGCGTACTCAACTCTAAGTGAGCTGGAAAAAGGATAGCGGAGGCCTATGTACAGACTAAAGATCTTTATTTAGAAACACAATGTTGAAGTTATGATAAATACAGATGAAACTATGAATATCTACAATGAAAATAATGATTGTTACAGGAATCAGCTCATATTCGTTCGGAGAGAAAAGGGGAAGGGGAGGACACTCTCAGTCGCTCGCCTCGACGTTCTCGACCGATGAGTTTCACAGGAGAATCTATCGGTCAAAAATTCTCTCTGGGTCTCGAACTCTGGTCTTTTTATATCGTCGTCTGACCGCAAATTTTCATCTCAGCTGATCGGACAGCTGGTTGATGACGTGGTGAGGAAACCGCTTGTAGAACTCTAGCTTGACAGGTGCAAGGGAAGTTTGCAGTAATCGGGAGCAATCTCGCAGATCATTAATCGATGTCTCTGGACAAACCTTTGGAGAACAAGGTAGGGAAGTATTGCTGCTTCCCTTACAATGTAGAGAACTTCTGTCGTGTGAGACTCTTTCTTCGGGATGCCATTGAAACTAACACTGGAAACATTTCGCCAGAATCCTAATGAATTTCTCAGACAGAATGATTGAGATGGTCCTTGGTGTTAATAATTCTCTATTTAGCATCCTATTCTACGCCAAACAACGTCCTTTCACTAGGTAAAGAGGAACTCAGTTCAAATGCTCACAAAAGGCACGTTTGCCATTCTTATTTTATGCCGTTTTTTCACACGGTAGTAGATAAGTCTGTATCGGAAATTTTAATGTAACGAGAATTCGTTACAATCCCCTTATTACAGAGTTGCAAATATAAGAGTGTTCTGTGTAAATTAATACAAACACACATACATCAATGTGTGTGTCGATTTTCTAGAAAACAAAAATTCAATTTTTTTAATCTTGATACAAAAATTTAAATTTCAACATATTTATTTTAAAAAGATAATCGTTTCCCTACTTGTTTGATCTAAAATGCATATTATTCAATATTTCTAGAAACTAAAATAAATTAATCAAATGAAACAAAAAAAAATACATATATTTTCTTGTTTCATTTCATTCATATCATATACCTATTTTCTAAGACAACAGGTATATTAAGTGAAAAAATGCACTTCTTTTTTGACGAAAATTGTTTTTGAATCTTCTGGGGGAAAAATCTATTCTTTATAGTTTTCGGAACAAACCCACATAAATTTTCGAAAATTTCGGATCAAAGTCACTCCTGAAATTTACTAAATCTTAAAACATGTTTCGTACTATTTATATCTCATCCTGACAAACACTTTAATATGAATATAAATGTACAGAATTTTACTTGAAATTAGAACAGGAAAATATTTAAATCAGTTCTTTTCTTTCTTTTAGTTTTGCAATCTTATCATTTATCGCTTTACAATCCATATTTTCGAACTAATCAATCTCTATTTAAAAGAGCCATGTTATTTAATTCGTCTTACAATCACCTTATTAGAGAGTTGCAAATATAAGAGTGTTCTGTGTAAATTAATACAAACACACATACATCAATGTGTGTGTCGATTTTCTAGAAAACAAAAATTCAATTTTTTCAATCTTGATACAAAAATTTAAATTTCAACATATTTATTTGAAAAAGATAATTGTTTCCCTACTTATTTTATCTAAAATGCATATTATTCAATATTTTTAGAAACTAAAATAAATTAATCAAATGAAACAAAAAAAAATACGTATATTTTCTTGTTTCATTTCATTCATATCATTTTCTAAGACAACTGGTATATTAAGTGGAAAAATGCACTTCTTTTTTGCCGAAAATTGTTTCTGAATTTTCTGGGGAAAAAAATCTATTCTTTATAGTTTTCGGAACAAACCCACATAAATTTTCGAAAATATCGGAAAATTTCGGATCAGAGTCACTCTTGAAATTGACAAAATCTTAAAACATATTCAGTACTATTTATATCTCGTACTGACAAACACTTTAATATGAATATAAATGTGCAGAATTTTACTTGAAATTAGAACAGGAAAATATTTAAATAAATTCTGTTCTTTCTTTTAGTTTTGCAACCTTATCAATCATCTCTTTACAATCCATGTTTTTTAGCTAATCAATCTCTATTTAAAAGAGCCATGTTATTTAATTTGTCATCTGACATTGAGCTTCTAAGGTAATTTTTACTCTTTTCGTGCGGGAAAATGAGCATTCCACAAATGTATTAAAAATTAGAAAGATTCTAAAAGTTTTCAAAATAAATTCCACGTCTGGAAAAGTTGCTTTCATCTGATGCTTTTTTGCATATTTTACTAACTAATTTCAGTTTTTCTTAATCTAGACAGTTTAAAAACTATTCCAACTCATCGTTAAAACTATTTCAAGAATGTCATACAATCAATGTACTTGTATGAGGCATACTTATACAAGTACATTTGCTTGCCATTGTATTTGGGCTTTGTTTATTGAAGAAAATAAGCAAATATACAAGTTGTCCCAAAACGACCGCATAAAATCTGCACAGCTAGATTCCTCGTTGGGAGTACATAAAAACTGCCCAATGAAGAGTACCTGTACAATCCAGTTTACGAGAAAATACGAAAAACAAAGTATGACGTCACTTCCGGTGCAAGAAAAAACACTTTACTGAACATACCAACAGCAGTATATGCAGGGGCATACTCCCTAACAGTTCATAAGGCATTTCCATCACATCGGCCGTACATCAGGTACGTGTAGCAGTAGTCACGAACGGAATACATGGCCACCTTACGAAGACTACCGGTAACTGCAAGACGCAGCCTTTTAAATACCAGTTCAATGGCGGTTTAACGTCATTCCATGGCGCTCACGCAGGTATGACGCGATATGCGCAGCGATCGTTTTAAATATTATCGTCTGGAAAGCTATGCAAATAAGTTGTTGATAAGTCCAATCAAGTGGGTTTTTTTTCCTTGCACCGGCAGTGACGTCATACTTTGTTTTTCGTATTTTTCTCGTAAACTATGAATCGTACAGGAACGCTTATTTGAGCAGTTTTTATATACTCCCAACGAGGAATCCAGATTTGCAAAGTTTACCCAGATAGCATGCATACTTGCAGCAAGTTTGATTTTTTTTTCTGGATAATATCTTGTCATAACAAATTTGACTCTTCAAACCTGCAGCTAAACTCCTGCAAGTTAGACGGAGCATAAAGCGACCACTCATTTGCAACTCTATTTTGCTGCAAAACTGTGCAACCTTGTCATGAAAACCTTGAAGCAAGAAAAAATTCTTAGACTTGCTGTCTTGTTTCAAACTTGCAGACTTGTCATGCTGAACTTGATACAAGATTTCAGGCTTGCAAAGCAAGACTGCTGCAAATTAGATTTGCTATCTGGGTATGCGGACGTTTTGGGACACTTTGTGTACTAACAGATTTAACTGTTGAATTGTTTTACGTTATTATAAATACATTGGAAATATGTGTAAAATTGGGATTTTGTGGACTCCCAGAGGTCGAGTCCCGGACGCGTGCCCGCTTATAAATCGCCCTCTATAGTCCCGTTTACATGTGCCAATAAGCAGAGGAAATTCAGGGCGTGACTCGTACTCCCCTTTCAAAACTTATCCCTAGATAGAAAAAAAAATTGAAGTGTAGAAAATTTCCTCCTTTCTACCAGGGTAATTTCAGAGTTTACCCTCCTTTCCTATGATCCTCTGCGTTTGCTGGAGCTAAATTTTAAAATTACCGACTCCGCTGCTGCAGCACAAAAATAAAAAATGCAATTGAAAAATTTTCACAAATACAATTTCAACTTATAATAACAGGCTAACGGATTGATTTAATTCTTTCATTATCCTCCTTGCTCTTCTTGTAAACTATTCATTATAATTTAATGAATTTTGCAACTGTGATTCATCAAAAATAGTAAAAAGAAACATAGATGTCGCTTTTTGTATCAAGTAAACAAGAGTACAATACACAGAATGATGGGATCAAGGCCGTAGGCAAGGGGGAGGAATTGAGGGACTTTTCCCCTCCCAAAATTCTTGAAGATCAGCTTTATAAGAACATATCCCTTCTTCTCTTAAAATAAATAAATAAATAAATAAATAAAAATTCGGGTTTTGACGAGCCGCTGTCTGAAAATTTAATGTTTTCTCTATATTCTGCTACATTTGCCTTTTCTCGCAAGAAAGATAACATCAAATCTTTTTAATTATTTGATTAAAAATTGATAATTGTCTTATCTCATCCATCCCTTAATACTTTAATTTTGTTTTCCTGAAGTATCATTCCCAAATAACAATATCTTTCCTCTTTGGTCCCCAACGAAAAATAATTTCTTTCTACAGCCCTGGATGGGATTGTTCTGGTGGAATCTGATGGGACTGCGGCATGGATATTCGTAGCCATTCGGAATAGACTGTAAGCAGTAGGTCCTGGTCTCATTAGCCCTCCTGTTGCCAAAACGTAGACAGTAGCTCTTCCAAACCCATCTCTGGCGAATTCTGACGTCATTATGACGCAGTAATCGTCTGTGACATATCTCGACTGCAATATGGTAACACCCATATATATATATATATATATATATATATATATATATATATATATATGTGTGTGTGTGTGTGTGTGTGTGTGTGTGTGTGTGTGTATGTGTGTGTGTGTAATCGTCCAGGGAAACAACCAGCCCCGAACTTTACTTGAAAACTTCTTTTGAAATTGCCCCTATTATTTTCCTCAGCCCGGGCATGCTGGGCTGCCAAGAGTCCCGTTACACGTCTGTTCGAAAGAAACACATCAGTCGTCGTGGCCGAATATAATCTTTATTTCATCCGATCAAAATAGCACAAAATCCAGAGGCATCTGAACCGGACGGTGTCAGAACGCTCTCTCTAATTACATGTGGCAAAAACAACCTTTAGCGAGAGATGAGTAAATACCATGAGAGGTTTAGTGTCTTGGGAAAATGCTGAGGCACCAGTTAATTGCTTAGTCAGAGTAACCGCTGATTAGAGACATCTGCCAAAGTGTGGCTTTTTAGATGATTATTATCGCTGATCATTACAGATTTTTCCTGGGAGAGTTTTTTCTAAATGTATTCGAATACTGCTGTTAATCAAAACAGTAGCCCGGATTTAGTATCAATGGGAGAAGGGAGAGGGGAGGGCTCAAACTGGAGTGAGCTTACACCACCCTACGATGTTTCCCCTTTTTTTTAACTCAAAAACAAAATTTAGCCAAAAGTTATAAGAAATATTCAATATTAAATTTTTAGGAAATTTACTATTCTATTGATATATGTAAATATACACATACAAGTCAATGCACAATCTTGTTATTTTATTTCAGCTAATGTATAAACAATTTGAAACAAAAAATGCTAATAAAAAAGATATTTAAAAAGATGAATTTTTACTTCATTAAATTTTGATCATTGGGGAAGTTTTAAAAAAATTTATGTTTGAAAATGTATTTTTATTTCAACGTTAAAGGCAATACAATAAACATGAAAGTTTCGGGGTGAGAAATGGCTCAGGCAGCGGCCCTGATGGAATTGAAAAATTCATTAAAATCTTTAATAAACAGATTCAAATCTGTTGGAAAAATATATATATATATATATATATATATATATATATATATATATATATATATATATAATATATATATCTTCCTTACATGACCTCCTTATTAGTTAACGTTATTCATTCGATGAATTTAACTTTCAGTCAGATTTTTAACCGTGACTGAAAACTATATATAAATTACCTACCGCATGTATATATTTAAGCCTGTTCAGCATTGTTACCTGGGACAAAAATTATTTAACTTACTTTAAATTAATAAAAATTGTTTTTTATGTTTATTTATTATTTTTTATGCCTTTTTCGGATTTTTCATGCAGTTTAAATGCAGTTTTAAGTCTTTTATTTAATATTTTTTCAAATTTTTCAAGTTGACGATAACAAAAATTAACTAAATCTAAATTATTAAAAAATGCTTTTTATATTTATTTATTATTTTTCATGCCATTTTTGGATTTTTCATACAGTTTATTTCTAAGACATTTATTTTTTATTTTTCCAAATTTTTCAAGTTCTACTGATTTTTGACCATTTTTAGTATTTATTTTCGAGTATTTTGTACGGATGTCCCTGGCCACAAAAATATTTTATGTTTTTCTATCCCTAAACTCTCTACTCTCTGGTTTTTCGTGCTATGAACTGAATCCACCCTTCTATATCTTTGCTCTTTTATGTTTATTTTTTGCTCGTTGTCATTTTTGTGCTTGCTGACAGAAGCCTGGATTGACGGGCTCGGCCCATATGGTCCAGTTTGCCTCACCACCTTTGATGCCCTTGATATTGTTACCTGGAGGATGTTTTAATTTATACTGCTGTTCAATAGCTTGCGTAATTTTCATGTATTATTTTATGCAGTAAATCAATGCATGTATTATTTTATTAATAAAATTTTAACTAAAAGCATTCGAAGTGGAAGTGTTATAAAACCCGAATACTTCATCAATCTTCTAATCTGCCTCTGCAAATTTAGAAGTTTTGGAAAATTATATAAGTCCTGACTAATTTTCCATTAAAATCCATTAAATTTTAGCCGTTTATATATTATTTATTATTACTTATCAATTAGATTTTATTAATCATTAAATTTTAGTCAATAGGCAATTTTGAATAATTGCTCATTAAATTAACACGTATTAAACTGAATAAAAATAAAAGCAAATGAAAAAAAGAATTATACCTTTAAGCGATACTCACTGTTTTTATACAAAAATAGTTGCAACCGTGATGTGATTAAATGAAAGTTTTTTTGAAATTCTTTGCCCAATACAACAAAAGATTCCAACACTTTTTTATGCGATTATTATGAAATTAAAGACGCAATACTATTTTCACAACGTTTCAAAGCGAATTGAAAATAAATACATAAACATTATTCAGGAGTCTACTTATCGTTATATCCCATTTCTATGATTTAAAAAGTTCGCTGTGGTTTGGTTTGGATCGCTACGGTCTACTGCTTTGCACACAATGGCTAATGAGACCAGGACCTACTGCTTAAAGTCGATTTCAAACGGCTACGAACATCCATTACAATAGCGGGATTCGAATCCGCGAACTATGGTTAGGAAGGGTAACGCCCTACCATTCAGTCATCGTTCTGCTAGGAGGTTTGCTGTGAATAAATAAGCATAAAAATCTTTGAAAAACGGCAGGATCAAAAACTTTGTTGGTTTTATTCGGAAATTTGTTATATAAAGAACTCACTATAGAGGGGTTCGACTTTATGGATTACATCAATTGCAAATGAATTAGGACAAAGAGAAGGTGCGAATCTAATTAAAATGTGAATTCTAGGATATAAAAAAAAAAACATTTTCTAAAATTGCAGCTTTCTCAAATTTTGAAAAATATTGATTCAAATAAATATAACATTCAAATTAATATTCAAAATCATTCATATTAATTCAAATTAATATAACCTCTAAATTTTCTACGAATTAACCAAGTAATTTTAATATTGCAATGTATAGCAAATTCAAGAATTAATAAAATTCAAATTAACCAAGTTCCACTGCACAACTTTTTTTTAATTAAAAACTACAGCTAGTTTTATTTTTTAATACGTTGTTGTATACGTTGTGTAATAGGAAAAGTACTCTCATAGCCCAACGATTCAATCTCGAGTTTTTGATTGATTTTCATGTTTGGGACCTTCATGAGTCGGAAAATACCATTTTTGGAATTTTGTCCATGTGTCTGTATGTATGCCAACACGAAAACTCGAGTACGCTTCGATTTAGTGAAACTAAATTTTGAATACGTACATAACAAAACTGCAGTTTTCTATCAACTTTTGGGTTACTTCCGGAAAAGAGAAGTAGTAGATTACCTGCTACTTTTGGTTTACTTGCGACTTCCTTGAAGTGATACCCAGTAATGTGCATTTTATAATTAAGTTCAATAACTTGCTAGCATAGCTAAAAGACATTATTTAGTGTTCGAGTTTTGCAAAAGAACAAAAACATAACCAGGCCTAGGCAGATCACAATAAAGTGCTCCTGTGTGATGGTTACTGTATCACGCATATGTAACTCCTGTCTTGTTTCAATAAAACAAAAAAATAAAAACATAACGACTGGAAAGAATGGGGACTATTTACTCCTCTTTGGAGTTTATTTTCAAACTTTAAAATAGTAATTTTTTCGCAAGTCAGCAAATTTTGGCTTTCCTTTAAAAAAAAAAAATAAATGGAATTAATGAAATAACAAAAAGTAAACTTCCAATGCTGTTTCTTTCTAATTAAATCGGAACCAAAATCAGAGAATTCTTAACCCTTGTTAAGCAACAAACATTTTTATCCATGTAACCGCTATTGCCACCACATTAAAAGAAATTGTATTAGCCATCGTTAATTCGAACAGTTATTATTTTTCTTTCTATGAATATGCGCAAAACTCGAGAAGAGACAATTCTCGATTTCTTATAGTGTAAATTTTAAAAGAACCAAACTCATATCAACACACAAAAAATAACATACATCAATATAAAATTTATTAGCACACTCAAGAATTTGCACAACACAAAAAGGTAATTTGTCAAAGTACTACTAAACGTTTTTCAAACTCTAACTTATACATCAAAAGTCTGCATTACAACATCAAAAAGCAGGGACACAAAATAAATAACACTATCGTGCAAAAGCAGATTACAAGTCCGTAACACACATGACAATTTTAAAATATGAAGTGAATGCTAGAATGTAACAAACAGTATAAAGTTAAAACAAAGTTGGCAATAGTTAGTAGTCAGGCGAGATGGAAAGTCAATCTGTACATCGCTGACAAGTTACATATTATTCCATTCAAAGCATTTGCCACGAATAGCAATGTACTACAAAGAAGCTTTTCATCAGCTTCAGCTTGGCATTCATCAAATTGGTATGAGCAAAAGACTCAAAATTAAACAAATTGTCAAGGAGATCAAATGAATCAACCTCCAATACTGTTTCAATTTCAGACAACTCCATTCTTAACTAAATCTTTCGCGTATATCGGTCGTCCGATGTCAATGGAAGGGTTTCGGCTACTTTGAGATAACAGTGGGAACTGAAATTGGAAACTTCTTGCAATGCTCCCTAAAAATACAGGATGTTGCAAGAATTTTCAATATTCTTTTTCTTTGAACAAGAGAAGAGTGTTGTGACAATGTGCGAGCAAATTGGAAAAGCGATCTAAATATATTACAGCATTTAAGTTGCAAATAGTCAGCATGCAAAAGAAATTGGGAAACCGTGCCTCAAAGCGCAAATTCGACGGTCTAAGTTAATAATTACTGTTACTAACCCCGCCGTATAAAATAAGCGAAATAAAAGCAAAATGAAGAAGCAGCAATACTTCCAATGATTACGATTTTTTTCCTATTTTACTTCTTCCTAGAATACTTTTTGATTCAAACGTGTGTCGTGCGATTGCCTGAAGCAGTAAAAATTATTCCATGTATTATATGCATCTTGAATTTTAGCCTAAATTTTGTTTCTTTTGGGGGAGAGGGTGAGAGGTTATACACAAATACATATGGTATTATTCCCGATTAAATGAAAGTTATATGAAAGTTTTCTTGAACTATGCTTAACCTTTAAAAAATTCTCACCTAATTTTTTTTTTTATTTAACATTATATAAACTTATCTAATTAGTTTTCTAATACCTTTTTAAACATTTTATGTAAACTTTTTAAACCCTTTTATGAGCAGTAGTTAATCTACGTAAGTGAAGTTTTTTTTTTCTCTAAACAGGCAGTAATTTCACCAGTATTCCAAATCACCAAATCCTAACTGATGTGTCAATCACAATTCAGTATTAAAAATACAATTTTTATAAACATTTAAATTTTAATATTATTTTTAATATTTAAATTTTTTACTGTTTTTATGATGAAATAGCTGCAAATTAATAGACAGGGCAAAGGTTATATAAAATTTTTTTTTATCTTTTAGCTTCCTAATTTACGATAAATTCCGTAAGTTTGAAATTCTGTAATACTTAAATATCAACATCGGCAGCACTATTTTTTATTTTTCTCAACTGAAGTTTTTTAAACTTTCAGTAAATTCGGTACAAAATACAATTTTGTTAAAACATCACGTTTTTGAAGACTTCATTTTACTATATTTATAGTACATATGAATGACTTATTTATTGAGAGAATAGTGAAAGCTGTTGATTTATAAATATAACATTGATTTGATTATATTAATTTAAAATTTCTGTTCAGTAAAAATAATTTCTGTTTTTTCATTTTTTTTTTTTTTTTTAGAATTGATATTTTTATTCTACTTTTATAAAATATTTATTTATAATTTTTACAATTTTTTAATTAATTTCAACATATAATTTGAATACACATAAATTTGATACTAAGAGATTTTATTAGAGAATTTGATAGAAAGAATTTATCTGTACATGAGGCTCTTAAGTTTGAAGAACTGCCATCAAATGATGATTCAGCAGCATCTTATACTAGTGACACTCATGAAAATTGTGTTACAAACTTTAGTCAAGAGGAAGCATTTGTTGAAGTTCTGATAAGGAAATTGGAAATTTATAGTAATCCTTCTACTTTCAAGTCGCAAGTGCAACGGAGTACACATTCCACACGCACACATAATTTTGAAGTTCTAGGTAAGTAAATTCCAATTCTTCTTTGGGTATTTTTACAGTTTATTATGATAAAACTGTTAGAAAATTTTAAGATAGACTTTAAAAAAAAATACATTATTTATAATGGTGTTTGTGCTAGTTCTACAATTTTCACTATGCCTTCAAGCCACTGGTCCTACTTGCTTCAAAACGTTCTCCCATAAATAATTTGGTGAAATTTATTACAAATTGCCATATTTATTTCCCAGTAAACTTATTTACTCTATTTCAAATTTTTAATACTGAAATTACCAAAAATATAAAAATGCAGATATGCATTATCCTAGATTACATGAACAATTTGAATCAAATTTTAAGTATTATGAAGATAAAAGTTTATAATGTATGATTATTGTATTATTAATCAATCTACTACAAATATATTTTGTACTTGGCCATTGAAATTATAAGTAAAAATTTTTATTTTCAAAAATTTTATTAATAAGATTTATTAATTCAGTTCTAACAGATAAACTAAATGCCTTGTGTGTGCTGTGACTCCTACCTCCTGGAAGGAGGGGGAGGCTTGCATAAAAACTTTGATCAAATAATGTACACAAGGGATGAGAACATTATGTTTATCATTTATTTTATCATAAAAAAATGCAATCTACTTCATGCCCATAAAAAGGTAAATGCTAATACTTTTCAAAATTTCTTCTAAAATAAACATGTTATACAAAACAAAAATTAATGCAATACTTAAAGTATACAGGTGACTGGGAATATATGCTTTTGCACTAACATACACAGACATTGACACACATTACTAAATTACAGTAAATGATATGAAAACAATTTTCTTTACAAATACTAGAAATTTGTATTTATAGTCATCAAATCATTCAAATTATAACCTAGAAATTCTACTACAATGTCTCTACTTTACAAACATAAGTCTTGTCCCTAGTTAGAATGCTTCTCTGGATTGAGAAGCGAAAATTTTCAATTATAATAAGAAGGAACACAATTCTTTCAGATGACAAAGTGACTTTTCAAAGTCAAAGTATCAAACACCAGGTTTTATTCTGTTCATTTCATTGCACTGTGATTAAAATCAAATGATTTAATACTTCAAGAACAGATATCCAGATTCAAATAAATTTAAAAAAACTATAAACTTAAAAAAAAAACTATCCCAACATTCAATTACTTTAGCAGAAATAATCATCAATAACTAGTGCTTGATATACCACTTTTTTAATAATTTTCCTTCAATTACTCCAATCTTCGAGTCTCGTGGTACTAATTGAATTTTAACAGTAAACTTAATTGTCATCACAGTTATTTCCCTTATTTAAAGCTCTCCATATTTTACCAAATAATTGAAAGCTTTGCCTTTAAGGTGTTTAATTATATAGTTTACTGCTCTTACCATTTGCATATACAAATCTGATGCTACTATGCATCAGATTTGCATATCTGAAAAAGGGGAGTTTATTTAAAAGATAAGGAAATTTGTTTCTCATGTTGAATGTATTTATAAAATATCAAAAGTTTTTAATCTTTAAGGACTATATTAAATGAAGCATCAAATTGTGTTTAATTCCTTCCAATTACTACTACATTCAAATCTCACTACAATGAACCCAGGGTATAGTGAACTGTTGGTTATTATTCAGTTTGTACTGGTCCTAATTGCAATCATATACAGCTAATTTTATTTAAAATGATTACAATGAACTCCAGAAAGTGAAAGTCTGAAATTTTTGTTCAGTAGATTTTTAGTTTTTCAAAAATTTTCTATTGATACAAAAATGAAAGTGCAACACTTCAAATTTTTTTTTATTTTTAATAACAAAATTTTTATATATGAAATTAATAGTTGATCAATAAACTAACCACTTCATCCTCAGCCTGTAGTTTGGTTAGTTAAAATTCCCAAAGGAGGTTATATTTATTTCAAATTTAAATTAGTTCTTAAATTATATTACACTAACAATATAAGAAATTTTGAAAATAAAAATGCATTTTCTTGAAAAAAGTGACATTTAAGGGGTTTTTTTTATAAATTTAATACAAACTAAAAAAATAATAATAAAAGTGCTTTATATGATGATATTTGGCAGCAATAATATTCTGGGATTAGCATACACTTGGTAAATTGAAAACACTGTATGAAACTTCAGCTTTGTACAACTCTTTATTCTTGAGGTACGGTGATCAGACAATCAGTGGTAATTGAATTACACACACACATGCATACATCCAATGATCATTTACAACAAATCTGCCAAATACTAAGAAATTTCAATGTTTGTACAAAACTGAATATAGTGAACTGTAAATGATCGATCTCAAAACTTAATGGAAAAAAAGGAAAATTTTATTGAAAATATTGCATGAAACGCTTTTCTAAAAAAATTAATGGTACAAACTTTATAAAATTTATGTATATAAAATCTCATTTATTGAATATAATAAACATTTTTAAAATTATCTTTATGACTAAGCATATTGGTATGTTTGAACAAAGTTTCATGCTCATTAGATATGAGAATTTCACACTAACAATAAGAACACAGCATCAGACATTTGGGCTAATAGTGTCTGTCATCTGGTGATTTTTCATCACTATATTATTTTGTTCTTTACTTTAGAGCTATTAATGCATGCCATTGAAAATTGGAGAAAAAAGAGTCACACACAGTAAAAAAGTAACAAAAACTTACCAGTTGCTTCAAATCCTGTAACACCAGAAAGATTAATACCATCATTTTAATGCTTCGAGGTATTATAAATAAAAAGCACCTGAATGTTTATTTATAGACTCAGGCTTCAGAAATTAACATGAAATAGCTCTAAGTTTAAAGTATTTAACCCCTTTTATGCAAAAATGCTTTAAATATTTATATTCTAGATCTCATTTCAACAGTAAGTGTATTACTCACAATCCTGGCCTAAGCTATACAACATGCTATTTCTACTACAAAAATAATGAAGTTCAGCCCTTAAAAAAAACTTGCCTTTTTAGTGTTAAAAAAGATTAAAAATTTTGCTTTGAATACTGATTTTATATGTTTATAGAAACAAAATAATATTAAAACTAAGCACACATATTATTTATATATATTTTTACCAAATAATCCAAAAGTCAAGAAAAATTTTGAAAATTAATAATTTGACAGCAGATTAAGTGAAAAAGATATGGTTTGTACTAAATGGGTAGAAATGAAGCCAGTTTTTTTTCAGCACATGCACACAAAGAAAAAGAAAGCATGCAAGCATATCTTACATAGTTCTTATTTTTTACTACTAGGTTCAGCTACCAGTTTCCTGCCACCAGATTTTGCAAAATAAAAGGGTAGTTCAAAGAGTGTCTACATAGATAATAGATAATGATGGTAAAAAAAAACTATATGAATAGAAATGCTGCTCTTAGTGAAGAAAACCCTCTTACAGCCTGCTTCACACTGTTCAGAAATGTTAACACACAATTAACCTATGTATCCATGTTTCACGATGCCAGTACAGATATCTTTGTCATATGCTTCAGGCAAGTAACTTATCAGCTTGAAGCATCCTTGCTGTTCATCTACATTTTTCCCCTCAGCAATTTTTACTTAAAGTTACAAAAATATACAAATGTGCTCATAACCAAATTCTAGAATACGTTGTTATAGTTACAGAATAAAAGTAAAGGCAACTGGGACTTGATATGATGCCTTCCTGTTCAGTTGTGCATCCAAATTATACCCTGAACCTCAGTAACTAAATTCAAATCAAAGCTAAAGTTATGATGTGGATAACATACCCCCTTTAGTACAATGCAATAGTTTCTTCGGTGTAACATTAACAAAACAGGAATTAGAGAAAGAGTAAAATCAGAATTAACTATTTTTAGAACATAAAAGAGAAAACAGAAACAGGTTAAGATGACCAACAGTCATATAAAAAGCAAAATAAACTTTAAAAGCACCACTAATGAGGAATCTAAAACAAAATTGTGAAATTCCAAATGAGAGGTAGAAGAGCTGAAAGCAATGTAGTAGAAGATCCCTAAATTCTAAGGAGGGCCTATGATGTCTAGAGGTCAGGGTAAGCTAATATTTCAATAACTCAATAGAATAACAAATATTAGGGATAAAATATAATTTATAAACTACAGAAGTAATACTTTATGTGAGAAAAGAGGGAGAAAGACATTTTGTTTTAAAATAAGAAAATGTTTAATCATTGACTTGGGTATTCACAAAACAGTGAAATAAATTAAAGCAACTTAATCATATTTAATAAATATAATCCTGATTAAACACTGTACCCAGCATGTACCCCAGTAGTCTGAAAGTAACTTCAAAATTGTTCACACAACAGGGTTTTTCACATTTTCTGCAATCTTTTTGACCTCATGGTCACAGTCTGTTATTATTAGTCCCAAAGCTTTCTGATTAATCTGTTTTTGTCCCCTTTATGCAACAGATGTCTGCTATATTGAAAGAAATGTTACTTAAGGCTGTGCACAGTGCGGTAATCATTTCACAGCTGAGTAATGGAAAGCACATGGGCACTTATATGATGACTTGTGCAAACAACTTTCTACTTGTCATCTATTAGTCAAAGAACTACAGCACCATCGTTTAGTCTCTAATAGAAATAATCAAGTACATTGTTCTTTTACCCCAATAAAACATTGCTTTGTTTTCATTCATTTCATGCAAGCTTCATTTCACCCTTATTTATTACCAAACTTTTAAAGTTTTTCCTGACTTTGGGATGACCCAGTAAGTACATAACATTTATACATTTTCAAGGCTCTTCTTCGCATCATTAAGAACAGAAATAAAATATTAAACAGAATATTAAATATGAGTCTCTCATTGAATTTAATACAAAATAAACAGAAATTATTTAAGTTTTTATAGGGAAAAAAATTCCAAATTATAAACCAAAATCCAAATGACCTCTAAAACACAATCCAATTATTTCATTCAATATACAATAAATAATATATACAATATATATTATATACAATAAATAAGCAATTTAAATCTTTAGAACTGAATTTCATTATGAAAGAGTAGTAATGAGGAAGTGCTTTTTTGGGAGTCAATTCTTTCCAAGAAATGTGCAGACATAAAATGACAAAAAATTAGCTCTTACATGCACCACACACGATTAAGTAGCTAATAATTTAGCAATACATGGCCAAATACTTATTTTAAACAGAGGAGAGAAACACTGCAGAGAGAGGAATGCTTAAAAGAAAGAAAAAACTAAAGGCTGTTTAAATGTTACACAGTTAAACGCAAGACATAAAATATTAGAATTTCATTTCAGAATTCACAATACAAAGCAGTATTAAAAAAAGGTAGTACAATACAAGGATACAATGGAGTAGTATGATAATGCTACATTTAGAAATTCACATATTGAATGGAAGTAAATTGCATATAATGAAAAACAATTATACTATTATATTTCAACAGTCAGAGATAATGTGATCAGTAGTACAGTTCCTCAAATAATCTTTGTTTTAGGAAGATACATTTATATGAAATGCAATGAGGGCAAGGAATAATAAACTGATGAATAGATAGCAATAAAAATGCACCAGCACTTATGCTACAATAAAATAAATGATTGCAATGAGGATTTTAAATAAGATGAATTTCATACTGTCATTAAAACACTTGCTAAGATTTGATTAATAACAAAGATTAAAATTTAACCAAATTTTACAGTGAATGTTGAAAAATGTTTAGTTTTGTTGTACAACTAAAACACTTAGATTTATTCTCAAAATATTTCAGCTCCTTTATTTTTTCGATACTTTAAAAGCTTGTGATGAATAACACATTTTTAATATCATATTTTTAAAAACTTCAAAATAGTAAAATGTAACAATTTTGAAACCAAAGAGTAGGATTGCATAATCCTTGACAAAAGCTTTTTTAGTTCAAAGTCCATAAACTATAATCTCACAGGCAGGGATAAAATCCCTTTTCATACTACAGGGATAAATGCATTAAAATGGTGAAATAAGTGATAAAATAAATAAATTTTTTTAAAAAAAGTACAAAAAGCAACATTATAATCTTGATATTAAAAAGAAACAATTCAGCTACATATTTACAAACAATATGCAAAAATAAATTTTAAGCTTCCTGAAATCACACATAAAAGTAACAATATTAATCATATTAACCAAAAAACAAAATTGTATATGATTAATAAATTGATATGAATCAATACTTATACAAATGAAAAAAATGTAAGGTGAAAGTTTTTTTTTATCTTATAACACATGTCTTCTATCTTTAACCAAGCTCTCACACTCTGGTTAAAAACTCTCAAATGGACGGCCTGAAACTGAAGAGTAATTTTCATGAATAAAAAAAAAATACCAAGATTAAATCATTATATTGATATGAATTATAAATGTTGTAAACAGTAAATGAAGCCCTGAAATTAGAAAAGCAGGATTACAAATAGAATCTAATTATTACAGGCAAGCAGGGCTATAAACCTAGGGCAAGTGGCATAACATAGATTTCTGCCACATAAGTCAGATTCAAATTTTGTCATCCCTGCCCCTAAAAAATATTTTTATTATATAGAGATAATATTTTTTTGCACGAGTAAAATATTAAGCTGCAAAGAGGTTTTTTTTTCTAAAATTTGAATATTTTTACAAAAGAGAAAAAATTTAAATGTAACTAAATATTAATACTTTTATACTTAATACAAACAAATTATTGACTAAAATCAGTATTACTTCATGAAAACATTTTATTAATGGAAAATTATAAAATTCAAAAACTATAGACTGGTGTAACAAACTTTTCACTGAAATAATAATTTTAGCATCATCTTTCATAAGTTACCTTAATACTTATTCCACAACAAGAAATTTGATACCTTCAACAATGTAATGTAGCATAAGGGGTGGCCCCTTTACACTCCTTTACATAAGTTACATTACTTCCTGAGCCTAGTAAAGTTAAGTAACTATTACTAAACATGAACATACATTGTAGACGTAAGTCACTTGTACATATGACAAATTCCTTTGTTCTGGAATATAATTAATTAATCTAAGTCCAAAATTTATGTTTCGCATTTTTAACAGAAGTTATTTATAAAGAATGAATATTATACATATATCCAAATTAAAAATAAATGATAAGAAAATGTAAAGAAATAAAAATTTTTATATGGTTTACTACACAAAAATATACAATTTTATTAGCTATATATATATATATATGTATGTATGTATGTATGTATATATAAATATATATATATATATATATATATATATAGATTTTTTTTACCATTTCAAATAGCAAGTTCTATTTATAAAAAAAAACATTTTACTTGTACATTCATTTAAGAAATTTACTGTTATACAAATCTATACAAGTAGTAATACATTATACATTAGCAAGATACTTTATTTAAAATTTTATAAATATGAAAATAACACCACTGTCATTAAAGCACTGGGGGAAAAGACAGTATTCATAACTTCAAGAAAAACTTACTGTTTGAGTATAAATTCTCTCTTTCAGTCAGATTCATATTCACTATCATTTTCTTCATCGTCCAAGACTAAATAATTCCAATAAATTGAGAAAAAAAGCAACAAAAAAAAGGAAAAGAAAATTAAAACATAAGTTCTTAAAAATCAATAATGTCAATTAAGTTTTCTAAAAAAGTTTATATTTAAAAAAAATTCCATTGTCATAATCAACATGCAAAAGAAAACGAATGAATAATTCAAAATACAAACCTGTTTGGAAGGATATTTACACATTCATTTGAACAAAATAAGGAAATGTGAAAGGAATATAACCTATTAGTTTGCCTGACATTAAGTTATTAGACACAAATTAATAGTCTTAGTTCTACTTACCAAAAACAACAGGTCCATCAATCAACAGTTTATAACATACATAGTAACTTAAATTATATTTGACTACATGTTAATCTTTAAAGATAAAATAAGACAGAAAGCTAAACTTAAAAGCAATTTTAAAAATACAAATCTATAATATAATATAGCATGAAGTTGATCAAAAATTGTATTTCAAAAAATGCTATTATCATACAGTAAAAGCACTAAGTCAACTATTATTACTACTACTTTTAACCTCTTGTAACCTATAATATGCAAATAGACACCTTTATAAAATGGATGTAAAATTTAAAATATTGTTATTGAGATTCAGATCAGAAGTACCCTACTGGGAAAATGCTGTTTAAATAGTTTTCTAAGAGATAAATCTAATATGTCATGAAGTGTACAAGTAATTATAGTGTAAAAATGGAGGGTAATCAAATTCTGCAACTTGTCAACCAAGAGGCAAGTATCATTAAAATGTTTAATTGAAAAAATTTATGCCATTTTAGACTATGATATATATAATAATTAGAAATAAATTTAAGGATTTTAGATTTATTTTGTTGAAAAATATCTCTTTAAAGTTACAAGTACTCAAATGGGTGCTTTGGATTTAAAACAACAGGTTTACCTTTTTTTTTTTTTTTTTTAAAGTTCACTATTTACATAAACCTCATGAGTAAATTGAAGCTTTCCTTGCTCAGAATGGCAGGAATATTTCAGATATGGATTAACTTGATTTTGAAGCAACAAAATGCATTTGACTGTGATTATGACATTGAATCAAATGATAAAGAAAATTTTGAAACATCTCAGCAATGTAATCACAAGGTTTCCATTTTCAATGAAAAGTAATAGAAAAAACATAAAAGGGGAAATCAAAATGAAACTAAACTAGGTTATTGTTAGAGCTTAAATTTAAATTTTGTTGAGTAATAATATACGTGAAAAATCAGAAATAAAAATAGGCATTATTTACAATAACAGGTTTAGCAATTTTTTTTTTTAAATAGTCAATTTGATTTATTGCTTATATTTTGAAAATCTTGTGTATTATGTATAAAATGTGACATATATGTCTTCAAGAAAAGCTCATAAAAGTTTCATTATAAATAATATTTCTCCATACATTGTCATTTGAAAAGTTGAAAATTTACAACAACTATGAGCATTAATCCATAGACCGGAAGTGATGATGGGTAGGTGAACCGTGCATTCCAATTCATAAATGAACAGGCTGATCCCTTCTCATTTGTTATATTTATTCTCATTTTAGCATAGCAGCCAATACCTTCTCAACTGGGGTGGTCTGTTTAAAATTTGTCAGATCAATTATATGTTATCGCAGTTTCAGTGCAACACACTGTCGATTATTTGGCATCTGCTCTGCTCTATTCATGAGATCTTCCCATTCACCCCCCCCCCCAAGTACTCATTCCCAAATACCAGACAGTGGCCTCAGAATGGATTGATACTTTTTTAAGAAATGAATTGGAATTTCATAAAATCTTTAACATTGTTGACAAATATTTTGAACAAGGAAAATGAGTTTTATTTTAAATACAAAAATAAGTAAATGCATAGTGTTAAGGTTGAATAAAGCTAAAGCTCTAAACTAAAGCTCTTTTGAAATCACTTGAGAAGAGTATATCATGCACAAAGGATTCTACTGATAATTAATTCAGACCACATATTGCATTTTTGCTGACAGCTTGAAATTTTATCCTCACTTGGATGCTAGTGCACACAAGATTTTGTAGATTGATTTTTAATTAGCCTGAAAAATTATATTCAAATGAATACCTCTTTTTAAAATTGAGAGTTCATCTGACATTGAAACAGAAAGTAGTTTCACTGATAAAAGCAAAGAAGATAATCCATTAGATTCCCTGCTCGCTTCCTCAACTAGTTTCATAGATATATCACTAGTTGATACTTATATAAATTATATATATATATATATATATATATATATATATATATATATATATACATATATACATGCATGTATATAGTAAAAGTTAATGAGAAATAAAATATATATGTATATAGCATTATTTTTTATATATTTTTAATACAATTATTACTGTTATATAACACTATATATATATATATATATATATAAAATATTTTTACTTTCAGTAATTTTATGTTGTTTTAGTTAAGTATTAGGGAAAGTTAAGGGAGGAGGAGACAGAAACTGGTCCCAGTACAATTTTTAATCCCACCCACACAACATTCCAGCTACGAGCTTGTTTTATGCTCCATTGTATAAAACTTTCATTTCATAATTAATTTTCTACTTAATTATTGCTTGTCCTCTACTTTACCACTTTAGCTTTGTACATACCTATGAGAAAAGTCATTACAAATCGCACATCCTTATTTATCTTTCCCATTTTATCTTCTGTTTGTTTTAATTTTGGGATGTTTAATTAAAAGCAATATTTTTTTTAAATATTACCTAACAGACAAAAAATTCCTATAAAAATCAAATTAATTTATCTTTTCTCTATATAAAAATGAAAAAAAAAGGACATTTTAAAATAGCTCTTCATTTCTGAGTTTCATCAATTATAAAATGCATTTAGATTTTAAAATTAATTTCTGAAAAATTAAATTTTAAAAAATATGTACTATTTTCTGTATGTATAATGCTTGTATACATACATTTTTGAGAGAAAAAAAATCATTACAAAGCAATCATAATTGAAGAGAAATAATTTGATGTCACAGAATCCCTTTACCTTGCAGGGAAAATAACATAAAAGTAGCATTACAACTTTAAAATGGGCTGCACTTAAATGGTATGACAAATTCCTTCAGGAATTCACAAAAGGGGCAACTGCTTTGAAAGGAGAAAAGGTGGGGAGGGTAGTCAAAAGATGGTTAAGTCCTGGGTACCCACTTGAGTACTATGTGTAATGAAGAACTTACTTAAAGATCTTGAAAAATATCTCATTTTTCCATGTTAATGATTGTATTTAGAAAAACAATAATAAAATTATTTAGACAGTTTTTATTTGTGTCTTAAGAGGATGAATAAAAGTCATTGTTTCATTTAAAAAAAAAACTTAGAATGAATTAATCGAAATAGATTTTTCTAAATAAAAGTTTCTGCAGGCAGACAGCCTTCAATTTTTACAAGCCAAAATACTGCAATACTGATAGATTTTTATCACTAGACAGAAGCATCAAAACTTTCATCTTTAAACAAACTTTTAGCTATGAAGAAAATACAAAAACACTTAAGAACAATATCTAATTTGATACATAGATAATATCTGGTTACATCCTACAAATTTGCACTTGGTTTATGATACAATAACAAATTTGTAGCAGTTCTACATTTCCTATGAGTATGTACAAATTAAGTCTGTGCAGTTGAACCCGTCACTTATATATCCCAGACAGATGCATTAAGAATTTATGAGATTAGGGGCCAAACAGGTAAGGCATTGTCTTTTGGTACCAGAGAGTTGGTTTGAATCCAATTCTGTCATGGATGTTTCTAGCTATTAGGAGTCAGTTTTGAGAAGTAAGTTCCAGTCTCATTAGATCTTGAGTAAAAAAAATAGAAAGTAATACTCCCAAACAACCAATTTAAAAACTATTCATAACTTTAAATATTTTTCCAAATCATCTTTTTTTTTCATGTTAATGTATATTTCTTCCAAAATTTATTTAAAATTATATACAATGACAGCTTGATATTTCATCAAAATATAATCAGATACAAATGAAACTTTAATATTTTAATCACTCATAGATTTTTTCCCTTTTACATCCAACATAAAGTTCTACACCCATCTGCTGTCATCTTGTCCAACAAATAAGTCCCTAGCAAGTGTATCCCTAACATCAATATCTTGTAAAATGAAAATAACCCAAATAGTACCTTATAAAATGAAACATCCTATGGTATCTGTTCATAAGTTCATTGACACAAAATGGACACGTTGAGGGAGCCACCACACTAATTCTATACAGAGCTATTGCAAATGATTCTGAGAGAATTACTCATAGAAATAGGCCATTCCCACTTATTTGAATAAATCCAAAGAAATTATTATTTAGTAAGCAGTTTTGACTCTTTAGCAGAAGCATCACATCAATACTAAAATTATTTTTTCCTTCTACAACTGAATTATAATGAAAGCCCTGCAATTTTGCAATAGAAGAAGTGGCAAAAGTCTGAACATAGAAAGTGATGAATTTTCCAAACTGTCAGTTTGTCCTTTCCCCATGCTTTCACAATGAACTAAGGATCCAATGAAAAGCAATCTCTTTATGACATTCAATGAGGTGACTAATAACCTATTAATAATGACATTAAGTCTATGAAGATATGTAATTTCTATTAATAAAGTCCTGAACAGCTGCAACGTACTTGATAACTAAAGCACCAACCTAGTGATGAGGGTTTCAACAACCAAAACAACAGTTTATATATCTGAAGGTTTACAGGTTTGAAGAAGCATGGTACTTTTTTACTAAACAAGTTTAATAAGTGGGACCTACTGCTTAAAGCCAAACACCTACGCCAGTAGCAGGATTCAAACCCACTGCTCTGGTTCAACGAGAACACAAGTTCTTAATAGACATGATCAAAAGCTGTCTTAATATCAACAAAGATGGCCAGAGTACTTTGCTTTAGATGGAAGCTATCCTATACCTCTTGCAAGAGGCAGACAATCTGTTCACAGTACTGCTGACCCCTCTGAAACCAGCTTGTCTTTCCAAGATGCTTCATTTCCTCTTCAAGGAAAACTGTAGTCTGTTTATAGCCATCTCTCTGCAAGCTTACTTAAGACACTAATAAAAGAGACTGTAAAAGATACTGACACTAATAAAAGAGTCTAATCTCTTAATATTTTGATGATCTTAATTACTTTTAAGCAATTGAACAATCTCAGCTTTTCTTCAAATGATCAACAAGTGATTAAACCATATAATCATATAACTCAATTTAAAATTTAAAATAGCTATAATTTTGATTTTGCAAAATAATTTCTTAGAAATACTATTACTTTGGCACCTCAAATAATAATAAATAAAGGTACTAAGTACAATAAAAAACCCTATTTTTAATTTCCAAGATCATAAATATATTCTTCAACTTTCATAACTTTAAATAAATAGTAATATCCTACTACTATTGGCATGCTTTCCTTGTAGAGTTTCTAAAATAATCATTTAAGAACTATTCTGAAATATTTTATTTCTTTCTAGCATATAACTAATTTTTTTAAAGAAAAAAAAAAGCTTAGCTTTAAAAACTTAATATTTACTTAACATTTATTCTATAAAATGGTATTTATAGAATACAAAAACATAAGTAATAAGTGCCATTATACCCTGACATAATGTTAAATTTGAAACTACTTCAATTTTTAGCATTTAGAATATGAATTATAGTTAAATTTAAATTCAGATTAAATATCAGTATTTTTAATTTTTTTCACATATGATGTTATTCTTAAAATTTTGATAAATTGTACATTCATCAAGTCAAAAATAATCTTCATATTCACAAGTATTATAAAGTATGTGTTACATTTATCTCCAAAAAAAAAAATTATTTAGTATTCTCAACACAACTACCACTAAAAACTCAGTTATATTCACATTCCATATTTTGCTAAAATAATCTGTATTTTTTAGCCATGCCTTCCTATATCAAACAGGAATTGATTAGAAGTATAATTTGTTAAAACTATTCTTCAAACAATCCTGAAGTAACCATAAATAACTCGATATTTACTACTTAGGTTATGAGTCTTGAAATTCTGGTTTTCTATTTCTATTTTGTTAAAAAAAAAAAAAAATATAAGAAAATAAGCATCTCTCCTCCTATAAATGCTAGTTACTTCATAAATATTTTTAAATCAGCTGCAGGATGGCATGGCATAGACAGCACAGCACTTAAAAAAATATTAAAAACAGTTTTTCTAGCTCTATCACACTTTAGGAAAAAAAATTTTACCACTATGCTTTAACATGATTTTTAAAACTAGATAACCAATATTAAAATTTCTTTAACACCAGAATGACTGATTTTTTTTATTTACCTAGGATCTGCTTTTAATAAAATATTGAAAACAAAAAGTTGTTGCATTACTTTTTGAGGTTTTTATATGTGTAAGTTGTGAAAGCTCAATGAACTTACATCCCTTTTAATAATAAATACTTCTAAAAGTATCTTCGCAGTCAAAATAACTACTCCAGTCATTCTAGTGTTAACCTAATATTAACTTTAATTAATCACATTATGGTTTATATGCATTAAAAATAGAGATCAGTTAAGGTAATTTCAAAACATCCTTACCGTGAAAGACTGGAACATGCTTTGTAGATATATTATTTAAAAAAGAGATAAAATAAATAAACAAACATTTCACCTACCTGTCATGACTTCCCCTTCCTCTGAATGTGGTGGTGTGGATTCTGACTCTTTTGAACCTATTTAATTTTAAAAATGAAATTAATTAAATCAAAGATAAGATAAAAACACAGAAAGTTTACCTTCAGGGTCAGGTCCGCTACCAGGAGGAGTTTGGGGACCCCTTCTTAGGGGTTCAAAGGGGGCAGGTGAAGGAGGTGTTCTAGGACCCTTCTTACCATATAAAGGAGAACCTGATGTTCGACTCCTTGATGATATGTCTTCATCATCATTTGATTTAATTGAATCTGCATCACCATCATTCTCATCCTGAACATCAGAGTTGTCCTCATATTCCGATTCATGAGGAGAGACATCTGGAGTGCTTGGTCCTTTCTTATATTCTTTAGATTCAGTCTCAGAATCACAATTTCTGTTGGAATCCTGTTTTGCAGCACAACTTTCCTCATGTCCACCATCACTAGAATCCTCTAGTTCTTTATCATCATAATCAATTTCAAGTTGTCCTTTATCATCATCATAGTCATCACCATCATCATTTATAGTTTCTTCTTGTTCAGCATCAGAATCAGATGCTTGGCAGTTATTAGATGCTTCAGGATCTTCTGTGTTATCAAATTCTTTATCTTCTTCATCTGAAACAGCATCTAAAACATTCCATTCTTGTAAAGCTTCTATTTCATTCCTTTCTTTGTTGGAAGAAGTTTCTTCTGTTTCAGTTCTTTCCTTCCATCTGACACCACTATCACATTCATTCCTATTTTTTTCTTTGTATTGGATTACATCTGTATAATGTTGTGCTTCCGGATCGTCTAATACATTAGTCAGACGAACATATGCATGTTTAGTTACATTGTCTAAGTTATGAGGAACATTTTTAGAAGAAACACTATCATCTCTTTTTCTAGATATTAAAGTTTTATTTGCTTCTTGTTCTAGTGTAACACTTAACTTTTTTCTCCTCCCTCTTCTATTCTTCTTTGACTTAACTGATGAAGTTCCAGCTTCACTTCCAGAATCATGTTTTTTAACATTTTGTCCTTTTTTTCTGGAGCTGGTTTTACCTAATTCAGTTTTATGAATGTTTGAAGTCTCATACTTCTTTGATCTTTGATACCTTTTAGAAGAACTACTGGAACTGGGATGTATGTCAATTTCACTGTCATCCATACCTTTTACATCATCAGAATTTTCTAAAGTAATTGAGTCATGACTCTTTCTGTACCTACGTGGTTTTTTGGCTACAGTTTCAGAATTTTGGGAAGCAGGGCTTTTCCTCTTTTTTCTCCCTCTTTTTGTTACATTACCTTCTTGTTTATTTACTTGATGCTTCTTTTTATATTTGGATGAACCTTTAGATGAAACAAGACCAGAATAGGTACCAGTATCTTGAGTCATGTCATTTTCATTAAGTGATTGATTATCTTCATCTATATCGTTATCACTGTGTTCACTTTCATCACCTCTTGCAGAAATATTTGAACATGTTCTTTTGCTGTGAATCCTATCATGTTTAAAAAAATTCTGTGATTTGGGATAAGTTATTCCAAATGTTTTCTTTCTTCTTTCAAAATTTTCATGCGTTTCTTTACCATATCTGTATTCTCCACCTTTTACAGAAATAACAAATTAAAAAGTGGGGTGAGTACTTGAAATTTTACACTTATAACAGACATATGTAAGAAAATCTTTAAATGGAGATATTAAACAGTTTTCCCCTATAAACCTTAATTTAATAATTTTCAAACTTACTTTCAAAAAGTGAATACAAAGAAAGAAACTTAAAATGTACATTGTTTTGCCTCTACATGTTCTTTCTTAGATGAGCAATTACTATAATTTGAAATGTGTAGCATTACAACTTATTTTAAAAAGCTTAAAGAACAAACTTTCTCTAAACATGTGAAAATCACTTATAAACAAATCTGGGATATGGAAAAGAATGCAAAATCAAAAAAATCCTCAAAGTATAAAATAAAAACTAATGTGAGAAATCAATTTTTAAAAAAGTTCAGTTACAAACATAAATATATAATTTAAATCTTAGACTGAAAGGTAAAATTACTATTATCTCCTACCAAAATACTATAGAAATAAGAATATGTATAAGAAGCATTTAAATGATGATTAAAGGAAATGTGTGGTAACAATAGCTAAAGCTTAGTTGTACTTCAGAGAAAAAAAAAAGAATGACCCCTTTATTGACATTTAAATATGAATATTGTAAAAAGATAATTTGACACTAAATAGTTTTCTATTTTCTTTTGTAACAAATTAAGTAGTTAATTAGTAAGAATTTGCAATATCTACTATATGAATATTGGTTTAATTCTTTTCACCTTTGTACAAGCCATAAAAATATTTTTTATTGACTACTTAAAAGGAAAAGAAAGAAGAAATTCTTGAATAAGAAAATTTGTAAATCAATAAGAAATATATTTATCAAATGTATGGAACAAAATAAAAACTTCAAATATAAAAAAGCAGTTAAGAAAACATTTAAAAATAAATTATGACTGCTTAAAAAGTACATAAAATATTAATCATAATCATTCATAACATAATTATTCATTTATATATCATTTATATGTGTGTGTAATGATATTTGAACCTAAAATTATCTTAATTATAACTGTATTCCAAAATAAATTTCTGGAGATTCTATCCCTAAATTATAACCTTTTGAAAATACCTTATCTTGGTGACTTTGCATACACCAAAGTCCTGTTTAGCTCAACTACTCTTATGTAACTTAGTTTTAATCCTGTGCCCCCGTGTGATTAATTCTTCCTATTTTCATTAGCTGGCTCACTAAAGCCCCACACCACTATAAAACAAAATGTTACATTTTGGTGTCAGAAGCACCAAAGACAAGATTTCTCAATAAACTATTATTTTTAATTTCAAATTTTGATGTTTTCTTTCCATGCCTACAACAGCAACTATCCAGCCTGGATTTATTGTAGGTCTTAAAGACCCATTATATATACACTATATTGCCAATGATGACCAGTCACTTGCGATTTTAGACATTTTGTTGAATACATGAGGAATTATCCTGAAACCTCAAGCATGTAAACAAGATGGTACACGTCATATATTTCAGCTAAGAATTTTTCCCAAAACCCCATGAGACTGTCAACAAATTGAAAAAAAAACAAATGTTTTGGATAGCCCTGTAAAAGTAATGTATGAAAAATGTTGAAACTTTAGCACATGACTAGGATGCTTCTTGTAATTATCTGTGTTCACTATATGAGAATAGCACATATACTCATGGAGAAATTAGTTTTTATAAAAACTATCCCAAATTTCTCCAAGTGTTTTTGCTTATAAATTGCAGAGTTCACAATATAAAACAATGCTAGTTTCAGGACACATGTCAAACGACATTGTACACAATACCCTGCAATAAAAATTAAAAAGTAATAAATACTGGGTGAAAGATGAGCAGGTTTACTGAATAATGTTTCACTGCACATGCACAAATGCAATCAAAATATAATGTGCTAATACATTATGTATTAGCTAAATGTATAGAACAACTTTTGTTAAAGTCCCTAAAATACAGCTTGAAAATTCTGAAAATGATCGTTGATAGAAAAAGCTCGAAATCTGTTGTTTCCAAAAGGAAGCAAAAAGATAAGGGGCTGTATCCAAATATAGTATTTTGCATAGATACAAAATATACATACAGTATATTGTGAAAAGCAGTATCAATGTTTCTTTTGCAGCCAGAACAAACATTCGCTTTTATGACAGCCTCAACTTTAAAATATCATGCAGTAGAAAAAATATTACATATTTACCCATTTACTTGCCACTGAGATTTAATTACATATGAAATTTTGGATACAGCCTCTCATCTTTTTGCTTCCTTTTAGGAACAATGGATTTCGAGTTTATTCTATTGGCGATCACTTTCAGAATTTTCAAGCTGTATTTTTGGGACTTTCACAAAAGTTGTTCCTATACATTTAGCTAATATATTATGTACTTTATATATTTTGATGGCATTTGCGCATGGGCAGTGAAACATTATTCAGTAATTTTGATTGCAGGATATTGTGTACAACGTCGTTTGACCTGCCTCCTGAAAATAACATTATTTAATACAGAGAACTTTGCAAATTATAAACAAAACACTTGGAAACATTTGGGGTTGTTTTTATAAACACCTTAATTTCTCCACGAGTATATGTGCTATCCTCATAATAATGAATACTGATTATTACAAGAAGCTCCTAATCAGGTGCTAAAGTTTTCAATGCTTTTCATACATTACTTTTTACAGAGTTATCCAAAACATTCGTTTTTCTTCAATTTATTGACAGTCGCCTATGGTGTTTCAGAAAAAATTCTTAGCTGAAATATGTGACGTCTATCATCCTGTTTACACGCCTGAGGTTTCAGGATAATTCCTAGTGTATTTTTATAGATATTCAACAAAATGTCTAAAATCACAAGTGGCCAGTCATCATTGGCAATAAATATAGTGTATATAATTATACATAATTATAGCTTCTGATTATCAATAAAATTATTAGAAAATTACAATTTTCTATTCAACTTGAAGTAAATTTTGAGTAGCCATAAATATTGATGTCAACAGTTAAATTTTAACCAAGAGAGTCAGATATCATCAGTACACTATCTACTCAGTCAACATGTATTAGAGATTTTGGTATTCTAACTGTATTATACCTCTGTATATACCCCATAACTAAAAAGTAATTTTTTTTATGTGTGCATGTGTGGTAATATTTAATTTGTTTTCGAGTGCTATGATCCATTTATTTTGCTAAGCAAAAGCTAATAAGACCAGGGCTTATTGCTCAAAGCCCATCCCAAACAGTTGAGAACATCCATATAGATATTAGAATTTAAACCCACAAACCTGGTACCAAAGAGCAACTCCTTACCCATTCAGTTACCATTTACACTATGATGATGGCATTAAATATTTTGTCTAACTAAATATTCAACAGATGTACAGCATCTTTATTGTTTTTTAAAAGCTTGGAATTGATAATTTAATTTCTCAAGACAACAAAGAAGCTGCATTGTGAAATAAGTTGTATTCATGAAAATGAAAATTAATTTCTTTGTTAAGAGATTGTGGGAAAAAAAATTGCCTTGCACATTTATTCACACATATTTTGTCATACTCTCAACTGAGTAGTTAAGAACTTAAAAACCAATAAATAACAATTTTTAAGTCTAACAAAGCTATTACAGATTATGTATATAATTTTACCTGATTTCTTTAAATAATTAAGGATAATAAATAGCAATAATTACTATACAATATAATAATAAAGCATAATATAACTACAGATGACATATTTATACCAATTAATGATGTTCAAATACATAATCCAAAACAATAATTTAACATTTTTAGACATATATTTAATCCACATATTTACATATCACATACAGTTGAATTTTAAGGAAGAAATAGGCCTTATTTAATTAGTCTATGGAATAGATGGGGAACATATGGTCTTGAGGTTGCATACAGCCTCTGTAAGTTTCTTGTGTGGTCTACATAAAAGCTAGTACTTGTATTAATTAATATTTAGTTATACTATAAAGATGTTACTTTAAAAAATTAACAGACTTGAACAGCTATTATGTTTATTTTTTTTTACTTAAAATTTTTCTCTTCTACTTTATTATAATTAATAAATGTCTTTAAAAATACTTCAACTTTATTAGTTTTTAAGAGGTATTTAAATATACAGTTGGCTAGTAAAAAAAAAAAAAAAAATCAAGGATTAAAAACAAGTTATTACCATTGATTATAAAAATATTTTCTGTTGCAACTTTTTATGTTATATGATTTTTTTTTATTATTTCTAAAAATCAAATTACAGGTATATTAACATATGTGGTTTTATGCCTAATTTAAATATGGTTTTCAATAGCTAAAAAGTTCCCCACCTCTTTCCTGGGGTTTTCTGGATACATTTTTGAATAACACCATGAAAGGCTTACTCCATTTTAATAAACTCCATGAAAGTAAAAAAGGACTTTTCTCTCAAGTGCACTTGAAATATGACCTTTGAATTACATTTTTGTCCACCTGTCTAATATATTCATGATAAAATAGGAAAACATACATTACATGAATGAACATTTTCAGTGCAAGTGTCTAAACTGAATAAA
>CM063505.1:151417414-151454914 GCA_032207245.1 Pardosa pseudoannulata
ATGAGAATAAAACTTTCTTTAATATAACCAAACTTTAAAAAAATTTATGAGAGTCAGAAACAAAGCCATTCATCCCACTGATACTTTTCATCAATATATTATTTTACTTATGTTATTTTATTATAAAAACTTAATGCTTCCATGTCACTTTTTATAAAACATTACCTATATTTTTATACTGCTTCATATAGTTTGATTTTTATTTTTATGTCTTCTTCTTCTAAAGCACTACAGCCTGTTACAGACCAAGGCTGTCCCAAGCAGTTTTTTCCAGCTGTTCCTATCTGCTGCAAGACTCCTCCAGTTTCCCCTTTTGACAGTGGTTAAGTCCCTCTCTACTGAGTCAAGCCACCTAATTGGTGGTCTTCCTCGTTTCCTCTGCCCCATGGGATTAGTGAAAGTGAGCTGTTTTACTGGGTTTATGTCATCGAGTCGGAATAGGTGTCCAAGCCATTGCAGTCTATTGATTTTTATGATTTTAACAACATAAGGTTGCTTATATTTCTTATAAATTTCAAAATTGAATAAAGATCTCCAAAAATTATTCTCTTGAACTGCACCAAATATTTTTCTTAAGATTTTCCGTTCAAAAGTCAGCAATTTATTTTCATGCAATTTGGTTATTGCCCAGCATTTACTTCCACAGAGCAGAATAGATCGAACTAGAGTTTTATAGATATTAATTTTCATTTTTAAACTTATAATCTTAATGAATACTAAATACCAGAATATGGTAAGTGCAAAGAATATATGAGAATAAAACTTTCTTTAATACAACCAAACTTTAAAAAATTTTATGAGAGTCAGAAACAAAGCCATTCATCCCACTGATACTTTTCAACAATATATCATTTTACTTGTGTTATTTTATTATAAAAACTTAATGCTTCCATGTCACTTTTTATAAAACATTACCTATATTTTTATATTGTTTCATATAGTTTGGTTTTTATTTTTATGTCTAACTAGTGGTAAATAATGAGCATATTTATTTAAGGCTTCCATTGCTATTATATAATAAAAAAAGGGTTCAGAGCGATAAAGTTTCAGAACCACAGTACTTTACAATATGGGTGTCTTCTCAATAAAATATAGGATAAAAATAAAAATCCTAAATTCCTGTTTTATTCAAGAAGAGTAACAATGATTTGGAGACTTGATAGGGAAGGAAGCTTGTTATTTTATCTCTGTATGTATTGTATAAAAATTTTTATTGTTTTATAAACATTTTATGATAAAAGTTTTCCATTTTGACTAATTTTTAAAGATAATCTTCAATACCTTCCTACCAAAACAGCTTCATACTCCTGCAGATATATTTAAAACATTATTTAATTTAAATGTGTTTCTAGGAAGCCCAAAGTAGAAACTAACAAAAAATAAAATTTTCAGTAAATACGTTTTGGAAACTTTCTGAAGATTGAATAACAGCCAAAAAAATTTCTATCAGTTTCTAAGCTAAAATGTAAGAGTTAAAGCATATCTAAACAAGATCTTAAACTAATTCTAATCTGCTATTGAAGCACTGAATATCAAACAACAAAAATGAAAGTGACTGGAGATAACATAATAGAAAAGTTGTTTTAGTGTGAAAATGTATACTTTTATATTAGCATTCATGAATTAGAAGTTTCACGTCACCAAAATTGAAATTGTATGTTGGTTGGGTTTGGAGTGTTACAATCCACTGTTTTGCTACACAAATTGCATGGTGGAGGGGTTAGTTTTAATCAGAAGGGCCTTTTTCTCCTGCAAGTTTTATAACCTGCAGATGAGTTTTAGACCACTGGTGTGGGACTATCCCTTCTTAAAAGTTAAAGGCCCTAGGAATGCATGCAACAATCAAAGAAGAAAAAAAATCACTTGACTTAAATCCTGATTAAAATCAACTGATTTAAATGTTTGCAAACCTGGGCTAAATGATGGCCAAATGGGTAGGATGCTGTTCTTTAGGACCAGAGTTTGCAGGTTCAAGTCCCACTACATGCATGGATGGATGTTCATAGTTGTTCAAAATTGGCTTTAAGTAGCATGTTCTGGTATCATTAAACCTTGTGTTGGAAAATAGTAGACCATAACACTCCAAACCAAAACCTAACAAACCTGGCCATATAGAAGAGCATAGGGACTATTACCAAAATAGTTATTATAGAACTTAAACTTTCAGAAGCTTTCAGATTTAATTTAGAAACTGAATAAATATTTCACAAAACTTACAATGCCATTAAACACAATAAAAGTTTAAAACAAAATTTACAAACCTGTTTCACACCTAAAAGTTCCGTCAAATCCATAATGCTGCATCCACTGTATATGCTTAACCAACTAAGGAAATGAATGGTGGTAAACAACCACCACAAAACTGTGTTATTCGAGGTTGATATCTCCCATACAGTCATAGTTGGAATAGGTTGCCAGAAGTACATTACAACCTAAAAATAATGTAATTTTATAATAAATTTGTTTTATAAAATGAAAAACTCATAATTCCTTTCTAAAAACAAAATTAATTTTAGGGATCTCAACTTTTAATAAATATTTATAATAAAACAAAGTATGCTAATATTTCACTATTAAAAATTAATATTTCAGCATTATTTATCAATAGCATATTTTTTCATAAGAACTTTTCTTGTTTTTTTTTTTTTTTCTTTCAAATTAAAAGACTAATTCTAATGATAAACTATTTATCACTTAGATCAGTGGTGGGCAAAAGCCGGCCCGTTGAAAAATCCTGCATGCAATTTTTTTAATCTCTTATATGCGATTTTGTTGAAATCAACAGTATTTGTATGCATAGGGTAAATTATAAATAGTGAAAAATATATAAATAATAGAGAGTATTATAATTTGAACAGCTGTAACCCTATCCTACTTTAATGTATGCAACATACATACTCTCATAAAGTGTGTGGTTGGCTTACTACACAGAATTGAAAGTGCACTCCTCTCACTCTCTGAGGGACGACAGACCACAGCATGCATACTGTTTATTTTGATTTAGCACTAGTTGCATACTTGTCATTTCTTTTGAGACTAATGTTTGTTAATTTGCAAATATAATAAACTGAAAAAGTGGACTTTTTGTAGGTAAAATTTTAAAACATTGGTTTTATTTTATTGTAATAATTAAATTATTTATTTGTAGGCCTTTGCAAAATGTGTCAATCTAAATAAAGAAAAGTTGGAGTGCAGAAATTTCAATGAAGCATGGACGGTAAAATACCTCTTTACAAACATTTGATAAGAAAGCAATTTGTTTAGTTTGCCAGGAAACAATTGCAGTTTTCAAGGAATACTATTTAAACAGCCATTTTATATCAAAAATATAAAATCATAAATATAAAAATGTAATAACTATGATCAAAATAAAATAATTTGTATTGTTAAGATATAAATAAATATCAAAATAAAATCTTTCCTCAACTGATTTATTTAATGACCATTAATTTAATATAATAGATCATATTTCTTTAAAAATTACGTGACATATTTTACTGGGCACAAATTGTACGCATATACACCTAAGTAAGACAATTTATTATTACTATTATCTTTTATTAACTGCCAAATTTCTCTGTCCAAATGCTTTAAAATCATACTTATAGTGTTTTTGTCAAAAAAATTTCTTGGGCCGGGAAAAAACTCCACCCAAAACATTCGCGTGTGCACAGTGTACACGGTATAGTCCTCAGGCCCGGGAGACATTTTGAAAATTTCATTTTGGCCCACGCTTAAAAGTATTTGCCCACCCCTGACTTAGATCCTCAATACTGTGAGTAATTATTAAATTGTTTTACTTAAAGCCAGAAAAAATTACTTTTATACAATTTATTATTTTACAAAATGATTTTTGAAAAATTTCAGGAGATTTACAAATAACTGACAATTCTGATGATAATACAGTTGAACCCCATTAAAGCAAACTTTGGGGGATGAAAGATTCTGTTCGTTATATGAGAAGCATTAAGAAAAATGTTAGATTTTAAAAAATGTATATCTTAATAATTGCCCTGTTTGCACAATAGAGATGTAATTGAAAAATTTTGGTTTGAACTCAAAAAATCTCTTATCAATTAATTTTTAATAATCAAATAAATTTTAGTTAATAGACAATTTTGATAAATTGCCTATTAACATTATTTAATTATTACTCACTGTTTTGATGCAGAAATAGTTGTAGTTACAATGTGATTTAAATAAAATTTTATGAAAATACTTATCCAATAACACAAAGGAATCCAACCCTTTTTCTTCTACTGTTTATGGTGATAAAAAAACTTATTTCACACATTTTATCAGGACCGTAACTAGGGCATGGCAAGAGTGGCATTTGCCACGAGTGAATCAGTCCAGGGGCACCACACCATAAGGAAAATGAGTTCCAAAAGAGGCCTGTTCGCCTCCAGTAGATATAAAAAAAAAGTTGAAAACTATTTTTTTTTATTATAAAATCCAATGTGGTTAAAATTTATATTTTTATGAATTTTCATATTTTTTTAAATGCTTCTACACATTAAACTTGTTATAGATTCTTACAAGATGTTTATAAAACACTCCTGATATGCCTTAGTATAAATCCAGGTATTCGTTTGAAATTTTAAAGTTATTAAAGTTATTAAAACTAAATTTAAATTTAGAAATATGCCAATTTATTATGAAAATTCAACATCCAATTAAAAATATTCCCCTAAAAAAAAGAGTATTCAGATTATCCGCAAAATAATACCTCCAAAGTGTTTAAAAATATTTTTAAGTATCAAATAGAAGAAAAATAAAAAAAAAATAATAAATAAAAAATTAATGTAATAGGCACATTCTAAGAATTAACAAAATATTCTGCGAGTTCATTCTGAATATATGATAGAACAAATTCCTGTTAATATATTTTCTCACTATACTTGGTGACAGGGGCGCAGATCAATTTTTTGCCACGGGCACCAATGCAGCTAGTTACGTCCCTGCATTTTATTAAATTAGAGAGAAAAAACTGCAAAAGAGTTTGAAAAGAAAAAAATGAAAATATGATTCAGTGAATGGCTGATAAATTCATCAAATCTGACTCTTAAGAATTTGTAAGTTCATTAGAAAAGAATAAATTAGCATGAAAACTAATGGAAAATGTCTTAACCAAAAGTTCTATTTGTACAATTGTCTATTAAATTGATAAATTGCCCATACTATACTCAGAATCAAAAAAGTGACCAGTCCTTAAATTTTACATTATAAACTTAGCTGCTACAAATGAGAATTTTAATACACGAACCTAAAAGGAAGATTTTATTCATTCTTGATTTATCCTTCAAATAAGTTGAGCAGAGAGAGATTCAAAAATCAATCAAGGAGAGTTCCCAGAGAAAGGATGTATAAAAAAAAATTTCTAAAACTATCATTATAACAGAGGGCTTAAAAATATGGAAATATACAAAATATTTCACAAAGATTGTCTGACCATTTAAAAATTACTTTGCCTATTGTAGTAAAAATCCTATAGATTATATAACTTAATCTCACAACATTTTTTTTTCTTTTCAAAGCCTTTCAACAAATAGTATATTTATATATATAAAAAAAAAAATTTATAATTTTTTTAGGATGAACTTAAAATATAATTTTATTCTTTTCTGAAAGAATCATTTTATTATTGCAACATTAATTACAGCATTACAATAATAAATTTATTATTTTTATCAATTAAAATATACAGCACTTAATTAAGATAGATTTAAAAAAGAAATATATAGTCAATTCCACAGATTTTCAGTCACTTCTGCAACACAAATGCAAAAAGCAGTTACTTTATTTAATGAAGACCTGTCTGATAGTAATGACTCAGATTCAGATATATCCCATACTATAGAATCTGATGATTATAAATTATATGACTGGATAGTTGTCAATTACGAATCTGCAAATTATCCAGGATATATCACATAAATAATTGAAAAAGAAACTGAAGTTTCGGTGCATAGGACACAAGGTGAGGACAAAATTTTTTTAAATAAAAAAGAACATTTTAAAGAAAATTTCTCCACCTGTTTCAACTGGAAATAGAGGACAATTTTCCTTTCCAAAAAATATGTAAATTGTTAAAAAAACATTTTAAAGAAAATTTCTCAACCTGTTCCAACTGGAAATAGAGGACAATTTTCCTTTACATAAAATATCTAAACTGTTAAAAAAACATTTTAAAGAAAATTTCTCCACCTGTTCCAACTGGAAATAGAGGACAATTTTCCTTTACATAAAATATCTAAACTGTTAAAAAAACATTTTAAAGAAAATTTCTCCACCTATTCCAACTGGAAATAGAGGACAATTTTCCTTTACAAAAAATATCTAAACTGTTAAAAAAACATTTTAAAGAAAATTTCTCCACCTGTTCCAACTGGAAATAGAGGAAAATTTTCCTTTACAAAAAATATCTAAACTGTTAAAAAAACATTTTAAAGAAAATTTCTCCACCTGTTCCAACTGGAAATAGAGGACAATTTTCCTTTACAAAAAAATATCTAATCTGTTAAAAAAACATTTTAAAGAAAATTTCTCTACCTGTTCCAACTGGAAATACAGGACAATTTTCCTTTACAAAAAATATCTAAACTGTTACATCATAAACACATTTGTTAATATGTTACTAATTCTGCTTATTATATAATTCCAGATTTGCTATAAAAATAGAAGTAATTATCAGTTTAAATTGTGTTTAAATGAATTGTTATTTACGTCTGACACCAAGCTAATTTTGTGTATTTTAAGTCCGACACCAAGGTTTAGTCAATATTTTGCAACTTAATACCATTGAAATAAAATATATATCGATGAATTATTTAACTTTCATCATTGCTCTACATCATAAAAGTAGTATTGCAAGTAAAACCAATGACCTGAATCTTAGATTTTAATTTTGCAAGTCTGAGTTTTCAGTTTCAGCTCTTACGTCCAACACCGTACATTATTTAGTTTTTTTTTTTTTTTTTTTTTTTTTTTTAGTTAAAATTTTTGCCAGAAAATCTTTTTGTATTTCATAATTCTATAAACAGAGGTAAGTATTTAAAAAAATATTTTGAACAGTTAAAAATATTTTAACCCCTAGAAATGTTAATTTTTATGAGTAAATTTTGTCCAATTTTTACGTCCGACACCATGGAATTGCCTATATATTTAAATTGATATTCATTACCTGAAGAGCTAAGCAGGTGCCACAGTTATACAATAACCTTTCCAAAACATCATATCCTCTGCGGCGCAGAAAGTTTTTTACATTAGTAGAGGCTTGAAAGGAATGTTGCAAGACAAATATGAACAACAGAATAAAATTATAAATCAACGGTGTCACCAGAGAACCTAGAAGAAAAAAATTTTAAATATAAACAAAGCAGATTTAACATGATCATTTAGGTATTTTAGAAATTCTTGAATTTAAGAAAAATTGTTTGTTAATCACAAAAAAATTCTTGTTATTTTGCAAGAAATTATTAGTTAATATAACATTGTAAAAAAATTCATCTGGATAAAAAAACAATTTCTAAAACTTTGATTTTATTCAAAAAATGAAAATATATCTCCCTGGGGGGGGGAAGAAAGCCAGTATCCAATATACAGGGTATCGGCCAAAATAAAATTTTTCAAATCCATGACTTTTCATGACTTTCCCTGATTTAGCAGATCATTTTCCATGACTTTAAAAAGCTTTCGTTAAAGTATATATGAATAAAACTTCTGATGTACATACAAATAAAATATATGCTTTTAGAGAAATTACAGGAATTTTATCATAAAAAAAACTATAAACTTACTTTATAAGTGTTAATAAACTCACATACATAAAAATAAACAGTTGTATCTACATAAAACCTAAGTTTAACCATATAGCATATACCTAAGTTTAACCATATAGCAATTTTTCAATCAAAATGTTTCCAATTTGAATTCAGGGTACTTTGGTATTATCCGGGTGACCATGAATAATAGCCAAATATAACCCTATAATGTTTATATACAATATCCCTAGAGATAAACTTATATTTTGTGCAAAAATCTTAACTCATTTTTATTAAAAAATAACGAATATTATATTAATAAAATTTTAATCTACAATTTAAGAAAAGACCAGAATAATATACATTTACCCACCCATTAAGCTTTCTTGCTTTGAGTTTCCTTGGTGAACAAAATTTACTTGGCAATATGGTCAATAGGATAATACATAAATACTAAACTCAGTAACTTCAGCTAAATGACATGTAAAAACAGAATTAAACAATTGAATGCATTTTTTTAATCAGTAGTTTAGCGGATCCATGACTTTTACTCATTTTACTTGAAAAATCAAGACTTTCCAGGACAAAATTAATCCACTGTCTAAATCCATGATTTTCCATGACCTTCCAGGTGCGCAGAAACTATGAATATAATCATTCCTGTGTGTAGTGCAAATTTACTTTGCTTTTTACCTAAATTTGATTTCGATTTTGCTCTCTGATTTAGCTGATTTAGTCACTAAATCAATAGAGATGAAATTTCCCTAAATTCCTTCTTTTTTTTGTGACTTTAATTCATTATTCTGGGCATGGATACAAAATAATTATCGAAAAAAAAAAGTAGCCAACCGTGCCAACCTAGGAAAAGTGGCACTGATCCTACACTGTCCCCCAAGGCTCGAACTTTAAAACATATCTCAAAATTAATACAGCAATTCTTTCATATATATATATATATATATATATACATATAGATGTGTGCATAGCACTCCTTCTAGGGGAGGGTACTAGAATTGATAATTAGTTATATATAATTATACATGTATGCAAATTTAAATATCTTTAAAATTATTTGAAAAAACTAATGACCGTCTTGTGATTTCTCTATAGAAATTGACATCCTTAGCAAGTTAGTAATTAATGTCAAATATGATATCAATATATTAACATCTGTAAAAGTAAATGAAAAATCTTCAACTCGGGAAAAACTAATAGTTTGATTTGACATTAGTATTTTTAAATATATAAGAAAATTTTCCATTGCATATAAAATCATTCTAATCCTAGCTTTTGTAATCAAAGTAAGTTAATAATTAGAGCATATGTTTACCTTTGGAGTCAGAAATATACACATATATATATATATATATATTGCGATTAATTACCAGTTTAGATATAAATGAAAAATGATTTTTAAAAAAAATTCACTGTAAATAACAAACAAACTTATGCTCACAACGCTTGACAATATTTAGTAATTACCTTGATTTATAAGACTTTTGTAATTGTCCGAATTAAAATAGTATGGATGCTTCAAATATGTATGGGAAGACAAAAATATTATAAATTGTCCTAGAGTGATAAAACATAACACAAAAGTGATAAAGCACCAAACTCCAGCAATTTTTACATTAACTCCCATTTTAGATAAACATTAAAGAAAAATCGCAGCGGGAGACTCAATTCAAAGATTACAAACAGTTAAAATACACAGTTAAATAGTCAAATGTCAATGAGGTTGACATTTTATGTTGTTCATTAGATGTTGACAATTATATTCGTCAACAGTTTACCCATAATGACAATATTTTCTTTCACATATAAATTAATTCTAGCATGTATGTACCTTTGAAGCCAATTTTTTTTCATTACACATGTACTATTTATTTCTTTTTCTTATACATGATAGCAGCTTCATACCGCGTATTTGACACTTGCCCATTTAAACTGTACAATGGTCCTTTAACTAAATTTGAAAGGACCAGATGCAACGGCAAAAAAATATAAACACGGGTCCGTACTCTTTTCCTTTAAAATTGACCAGGTACAAAAAGGTAAACTAGATATCTTAAAATATATATCCAATAAACCTTTCTGTTGCCATCTATCAATAAAAGTTTAACTACCAACAATATTTTATTTATCTGGATTCCAAAGGGGTTAAATAAATTCGAATTCTAACGTTTTGAAGGGCCCGGCCCATGTGGTCCAGTTTCACCACCAACTTTGAGTCCTTTGAATTCTAACGTTTTATGTTATGAACTCACGAATCCATCACACTATTCCCTTCTTTCATCATTTAGCTGTTTCATTTTCTTCTCGTTGTCATTTTTATGCTTACTAGATGAAATCTAGATTAGAAGGCTCAGCCCAGGGAATCCAGTTGAGGTCTTGAAGGAGTTATAACAAAGCTTAGTATCGGGGATAAAGGATTTACGGCTTTAGGCACCCCAAAGCCATTCATTCCAGTGTCCAGTGAATTCTAACATGATCGCTCGGAATCATAAAACTCCTCATTCCACCACTCGTCACAGAGTACGGATGTTCCGCCGGGCCACAAAAATATTTTGTGTTTTCAATCCCTAAACTTTCTACTCTCTAGATTTTTGTGTTATGAACTCACGAGTCTATCATACTATAGGGCACGAGCACTCAGCTGATCGCTGAGATCGCCGAGCCCTAAAAACCATTCTGGTAGGCACGCTAACTCGTTGCTATGGACGTTTACATGTAAACAGTCTTATTTTAATGTCGTGGTATTTTTTTCAGTTACAAATTTTGAGAATTATTTTTTTGTAATTATAATCATCACATATTGAAAAGAAACTGAATAGGAGGAATTCATCGAAAGATTATTTATAACTGTAAACCGAAGGTTTTTTCCCGACCGGCACGTTAACATGTTTCTTTGCTTATTGATAGTAAGTAACATAAAAAGATTGTGCTTTTTTATGTCGCCATAGCAAATTGCTGGTAATTTGTCAATATCCGTTTCCCAGTCTTTTATAATATATGGATCTATATTACTTATTACAGATATTTTATCCAAATACCGCTTCTGTGACAGTTGATCTAAATTCTTCAAGTAATCATTCATTTTCAGTTATAAACTCTAAGTTATACTAAACACTAAGTTACTCAGTTATAACTCTTCAGCACACAAGTGAACAACGTGCGAACCACAACGTACCACCAACGTGCGAAGTTCAAGCTGTGATCCACGTGTTTTTCAATTAGCTTGACCCCCAGCATTGTTGCTATGATGGTTGCCAAGTGACGTAGGCACCCGTGACGTCAGGAGCCCGTGCCCTATTCCTTTCTTTCCTCTTTTAGCTGTTTATTTTCCGCTCATTGTCATTTTTATGCTTACAGTTAGAAATCTTTGGATTAGATGTTCGGCCCATAGAATCCAGTTTAACCATATTGATTGATTGAATTCTAACATAAAATTATTGAGTGGCTCAACAGATGAAAATTTATAATTAACACATCTAAATGCGAAGCCGCCCTGTTTACAGCCAAAAAGAGAACGTCTTACGTTAACTACAACATATATATCAACAACACTTGCATCCCCTGGTCGGACACTGTAAATTATTTAGGATTTACTTTAGATAAAAATTTAACTTGGAAATAGCATTTTAATTCTATTAAAAATTAATATACAAACGCGAAGCGAGCTTTGTATCCCTTATCTTCTCGCAATGGCAAAATGAATACTAAAAACAAGCTGCTCGTTTACATTTCTTTTCTACGTCGCATTATTATCTATGTGGCACCAGTGTGGTCCTATGCAGCAAATTACAATGTTAAAAATTTAACTCGAGCTCAAAATGTAATTCTTAGGGAAATTATTAAAGCTGCCTTGTAGTTTCGTAATAATAAAATTCATGAAGAATTAAAAATTCTTCCTCCTCCAAATATTTTTACTTAAACTATCTACTAAATTTCACAAAAACTTAAATAATGACCTTATCAATAATCTTGTTAATTATGATCCCACTGATCCCGTCAATAGATCCCGTCCTTTGGTCATTCTACGGATCTCCCTGGCCACAAAAATATTTTGGGTTTTCTATCCCTAAACTTTCTACTTTTTAGTTTTTTGTGGTAGGAACTTACGAATCCACTACACTATCTTTCTCTTTCAACTTTTAGCTTTTTATCCTCCGCTCGTTGTTATTTTTTATGTTTACTGTTAGAAATATCTGGATTAGAGGGCTTGGCACATAGAATAGCATCTCGCCTTGAGAATTCTTCCAACATTGGTCGAAATTCCCAATCTTGATTGGCTTCCTGAGGCCGGTTCAATCTCCTATTTCATTAAAGCAATTCATTCTAGCAACGGTTCTCGCAAGGAACAGTGAACGGCTGTCCTTGACCTAAAAAATATTGAGTTTTCTATCCATAAACTCTCTCTAGTTTTTGGTATTAGGAACTCACGAATCCACCTCTCTATCCTTTTACCTTTAAGTTGTTACTTTTTCACTCGTTGTCGATTTTGTGCCCATTGTTTGAAATCTCAGGACTAGAAGGCCTTGCTCAGAGAATTCTGTTGCACCACGCCATGAAGGCCACGAATTCGAATATCAGCCATCTGGTTACAAAAATATTTTGTGTTTTCATATCCATAAGCTTTCTCCTCTTTAGTTACCTTGTGTTTTGAACTCACTAATCCACTACTCTATCCTATCATTTTTTAGTTCTTATCTCTTCGCTCTTTGTCAGTTTTGTGCCTACTATTTGAAATCTCAAGATTCGAGGGCCAGGCCCGGAGAATCCAGTTGAAATACTCCATGAATGAATTCTAAAATCCAAAATTGTACTTAAAATCTTCTTTAATTAATTTCTTCTAAATTAGGTCTGGTGACTTTATTTTCGAGTCATTTGGTATGTTTTCTTTTTAATTACGAGCTAAAATAATTAAATCTTTTAAATAACTTAATTCACATGATAGAGTTTAAAATGTACTTAAAATGAGAGACATTTTCCTGTTTTTATACAAGGGTTAATTTAGAGTATTATTTTTTCTATTTTTACTTTTATTTTGTTGTTTTGTCAGATTATAATCTATTCCATAGCCCTGAGCAAGGCCGTAGGCAAGGGGGAGGTTTAACATTTTAAAAGACCATTTCGTAGAAAGACAGTGTCCCACGCTTGTGTGTGTGCTAGCTGGCTAGCTGTTCATGAACATGGACAGATATTTTCTTAGACAAAAAACATAAAAGTCTAGCTGAGATGCTGGCCAGAAATATAATGCTTTCTCTCCCCCAACCCACAACCTCAATGTGACCTTCAAGACCTTCGACTCCCACACCACTGTGATCAATGGCCCCAAGAAACAAGATCTGTTCATTTTCAGTAATCTATAGTATACCACTTTTCTGTTTGGGGTGCTTCACGGTGAGTTTCTAAACACAGATTATGTGTAATAGAGTAGCTTCAACTCAATTACGGTAGTCTAGATTTCGTGTTTAGCTAAATCAGAACGAAAATCGAAAGAACAAAAGTCAGATTAGTTGATTGTGTTTTATAGATTTAAATGTAATGATATTTCCAGAAAAAAATGTTTTTACATATGCAGGACAGTAATGCTAAATAGAGGGAGAAAATGTAAAGAAAAGTCTATTAGTAATGGCCTATATTTTTTATTTTGTAGGAAAAGTGGAGATATATTTATTTTGATATACTTTTGGTATAGATGAAAATAATCTGACTAAAAAAACTCTGACAATCTCATCTATGAAGAAGAAACTGGAAACAGAGTACAAACATTACTATTGTTCCTTTTATGTATAGAATATAATCGTTTTTACCGATAAGGTAGATGGATGGTAAAGCTTACCACACCAGCGGTAAGATATTGTTACAAATTTGAGTACTATTGTGAATAAATATATATATTCCGTACCACTATTGAGTACATATGCTGGTAATGTTGGAAAATGTTTGGGAAATGAAATTTAAATTTTTGTAAAACACCTTCAATCGCAGTTTCAATGCAATTTTGGTTGACATACCGTGAAAAACGAAATCAGGCAGAGCTTTCTTTTTAATACATTGACGATGACTAATTCCGTTAATTGGTGATAGTTTCATACATTTCATAATTTATTTATTTATTTATTGCCTCCAGTTGGTAATATTTTGCTAAAGGTTGAAAAATTCTTGCCAACTTGGTGAGAATATTGTCAGGGCTTTCCCATAGTTCTCGCTAGTTAGCGAAGCTGTAAAAGAAGGAAGCCTGCCCAGTTCGTTCTTTTCAGTTAATTTTAGTTGTTATTTTTCTCGCTCGTGGCTATTTTTGTACACTGATAGAGAAATCTCAGGAGAGAGAGTTATTTTCAGAGAATCGTGTTGACCGATTATCCTGAAGATCTTGAAGTTATTTCACTTTAGTTTTTTTAGAGTCAACTGTTGACGGACGCATGAGCAATCGCTTTTTAATAGTTTTGTGTTGTAAACTACTGGTAAAGTAGTGAACTGTGTACTCAGATATACTTGTAGATATACTAGAAAATTATAAGACTAGGTGCTACCATACTATAATCGAGATATGTCACAGGCGATATCTGCGTTATAAAGACGTCAGACGTCATTATTCTGACACGGCAAAGAGGGGTACTTATTGTTCTAAATTTCCATTTCTGGTGACTTTTGAAGTCATTATGACACGGAAGTCTCTGTGACATATCTCGACCTCAGTACGGTAGCACCCTGTGAACTATTTGCTGTAGATAAACCTTTTCAAGTTTTTTTATTGTTCTATGGCATCAATCTTTTCGAACCCGTACATGTAACGATATATTATACACATTTTCCAGACATGATTTAAACAGGCCAAAATCCCAACACAGCCTAAGAAGGAGCTTATCTTGATTTTTCTGGGACTAGAATTTTTAATAGTCCAATGAGGCTCCATTTCTTTTAGATTAAAAACCTTTAAAATGTGGTTTAAAATTTATTTTTTAGAACATTAGAATTAGAGTTAAAATTTTTTAACGAAATAGAGTTGAATGGAAAATTATAATCTGTATATATAAAATCACCTGTAAGGTTGTTTGTATGTATGTAGGTTAGGTATGCACTTTGACATGGTAGAATTAATCTTGATGAAGTTGTGCAGGATGATTACGAAAAACCCTAAGAAAGTTTTAGACCGGTCAAATTAATTGGAAGTCAAGGCCATGATAAAGTTATAACGCTTTTTTGTTTTCTATTGAACCTGGTGACCCTATAGTAAGTCACCTTTGGGTATATTTCCATAAGTAATGTAGTAAATTATTAAAATCTTTTAAGTAGCTTAATTTCTCTGATAATGATTAAAATATATTTTACAATAAACTTTGCTGTTTTTTGAATAGATTTACTTAAGTTATTTTAATTTGTTTAATTTTATCTGTCTTATTTATTTTTAGCTTCACTTCGCCATTTTTGTAAACCTGTTTCCACGTTAATCTATTTCGTTGCTATGAGTAACGGAGTGATCGTTTGAAAAATTCAAATGTACTTAAAATTTTATTTATAGTACTGGTTTAATATTTTTATAGGTATCTTCTCGTAGATATGTAAATGTTTTTCTTATAAGTATAAATTCCCAAATATTGCTAAATATAACTCTTTTTTATATTTTTCTTACTATTAATTTCATACACCTAGCGATTCCTTAACAATATAATTCGATTCGGTATTTAAATATTTAGTATAATATATTTCAGGGTATATGTATATCTCTAGAATACTTAACAGTGAAAGGAAAACACATTGCATATAATAGAAATCAGCTCACTACTGAGTTACTTAAAGGAAGTGTCAGGTTACTGTATAAAAAAAGTATGGTATTGGTGCCAGAAAAAGCTCAATTCTAATTTTTTATCAGAATAATTGAGGCGTCGACTTTTTAGCAACTAGTGGCATAAACTCAGGACTTTCGAATAATTTTTCTTTTCAAGCTTTTTTACCCTATTGAGTAGCTGTCACTGATTTTGTTTAATGAAGAAATTCACCGAGAAAAACCTTCAAAGAAGAATAGACAAAAGCCCGGCAAAAAGGATATGAAATTTTATGAGCAGTGACAAAATTGTTAAGGTTTGTAATTAAAATATAAAAAATAACACCTTTCAAAATAAAAGATGGGATAAATAGTTTCTTTTCTGGGAAGAAAATTTCTGTGGTCTTCCAAAATCCGTAGCACTCTTGGGTTTTCAGATTTTGAAATAGAAGGTTCTGTTTATTTTTTTTTGTGTGTTTAGTGCTTAAAAGTATTTCAATTTTGTGTATTTATAAGAATTTAAATTGTAAATTTTAATTTTAAATGTGTTAAATTTTGAGTATTTAATTGGCCTCGAGTGGAGAGTAAGTTGACTCACTTTTAAGTTCATTAGAGAATTTCCATCGTCAGACTCCGGAGAATTCTCTTCCTTAGGGGGGAGGAAGCTGTAACGGCGTGATATAGCGGTGTATCGTCAAAGAACTTTGCTTCTAAAGGTGGACTTGTGTGAATACAAAAGAATTGTTTTCTACGGCACCATGAAGTCTACACGGCCGCGCACTATAGTGAAGGAACAAAACGCCAGACTGGACGGTACCTTTTTTGTCAGCTAAAAAGATGATCGCGGAACGACAAAGGGTTTGCCGCTTCTCAGATGTTGCCGCTAATGCAATCTTAGCTTTACGGCCGATAATGGTTAACCCGGACCAATGCAGTTGGTCGAAGATGAGGTCATCGCTAGGTGACCCAATAATAAAATTGTGGGTGAGGCCCGTCTCTTGGAGGCCCCTCCCCTAGAAAGAGACGAAGAAGATATTTTTTTTGGAAAGAGTTAGTTAGCAAGAGTCAGCTAATTCGTAGGTCGTTTTGACCTGTCTCTCTACCGGAGAGTTTTACTTGCTATAATCCCACCTTGGGATCTTTTCTTGAGTAGCCCGCATCGGCTAACTCGTTGGTCGCATTGACCTGTCTCTCTGCCGGAGAGTTTAATTTGCTATAATCCCGTCTTGGGATAAATCTCTTGTGAGATTGAAGTGATACCCTGTGCTTGGTGTTCTTCGTATGCTGTTATAATCCTCTTCAGGATTGTTGATGTTCGTCTGAACTGTACTAGAGTTTTTAAGTGTTTTTTTAGTGATATCGTGAGAAAGCTACGAATTGTGTCTTCCGTCTATGCTACCATATTTCGGCAGAGTCTGAATTAGTTTAGGTACCCGTCTCTACTTAGGCCTGTACTCATCACTTCCTGTGATCAGATTGTTTTATTTTATACTTGTGAAATAGTGTATATAGCTGATGTGTAATAAATCATTTAGTCTAGAACATCGGATTCTTCCTTGTGTCTCCTGAAACAGGGACCGGATACGTTACAAAACCAAGATTTTTGTATTGCTTTTAAGCGCGCACTATTTTCCGATTTTGTTTTTGCAAGTTCCTGAAATTTTCTAGCTATCAAAATTTATTTTTATTTAAACCTGAAGGTTTATTTTATCGATCTAGATAGCTTAGTTATCTCAATTTGTCATAAATGTCTCTTCTACCTGGATTTACCAATCAGACAACCTCCCGAAAATTGACAGCATGTCAATGTTTTCTTTCTTGGCACAAAACCCGGATTTTATGGGAGCAGAAATACCAGGAATTAAAACCCAAAGGTGTGTAAAATCATTTATATTTTTTTTCCAATTTTACTTAACATGTATTAATACTTTATTCATGCTAAACACAGCTCTTTTGTTTGTAAACACAAACAAGTCAAATATACATATATCATATACATACACATTTGTAGTTGCATCGTTTTTTATAAATAGAGACGGATGTAATATTAAAATAAAAATTAGAGGAGGTATTTTTTGTGAGACCGGTCTCATTAGCCTTCGTGTTGCAAAAAGTAGACCGTAGCATTCCAAAACCAAACCAAAACAAAATCAATTCTTAGATATTTTAAATATGATGAAAAGAAATTTAAAATCTTTAAATGGCTTTACTTAATTATTTATACATTTTTAAATAGCAATACAATTTTATTGCCTTTAATATTAATGTCAAATTAAAAAATGTATAAAATTTCTCAAATTAAATTTAATTTTTAAAGTAATATAATTATTAAGTATTTTAAAAATATTATACTTTTTTTTTCAAATTAGTCACCAATTTAATCGAAAAATATCACTGTTACATTTGATACATAAGAAAGTATGCATCTCTGAAGAAAATATTTATAATACCTTGAAAATACATAACTTTCCCCTCCCCCGAGTTATTTATTAGATAATTATATGCTTTAGATATTTATATGTTTTTCGATATTTATATGCTTTATAAAATATTTATTGTACTTGAACTCTGTGATAATACTCGAAAATTAGCAGTTTTAAAAGTTAAATAGCAGTGGTTAATCAACAATCCTTTTAAAGGTATAGATGTATTTTATATACTTTAATTGTTCTAAAATAGTAATATTTAAACAAATGCAAGCATTTATTTACCGAAAAATGGTCTTCACAAACCCATAGAGATGATTTATATGATAATTTGAGGTTTAATTTTTCATCTCAGTTGTCCAGATTTTACGTGTATGTGGGTCTTTTGGGACGCTGAAAAATATCTTCTCATTGCAATTAGTTGTTGTATTTTTACAGAGTGGCACAATACAATATTTAGAGTATGATTTTTTAATGCCAGACATAACAAAAAAATGCTATTATATGCGATACTTTACACAAAAAACAAATTTAAAAGTCGCCTTTTAACATGTAAACAGCATAGGAGCTCGGTGTTTACATGAACGATGACGTCACAAACACGGCGGAGATAAAGTAGCGTTTTTGAGAGACGTTAAAGAGTCCGCTATAAAACCCATTAGAAATCACTAATTAGGCCCCCAAATGAAAGAAAAATAGCTACTGTCCTGCTTACTTTTTTGTCTTCTATCGTTTAAAATCAAAATTAGAAAACGTGAAAATTCCTCATTAAGGATAATGAAGTTCAGGCAATGAAAGAGACAAAAGCAAAACAAATTTGACTTATTTGTAAAGTCTATTTATTAAACAAAAGGTAAAGAGCAAAAAAGATGCTATATGTTTGACATAATTAATAAAAATTGCGATTTTTACTCCCTGGAGCAAATTTCAAAAAAGAACCTATTTACAGAAAACAGTATAACATGGTTAGTATGATGGTTAATATGGAGTATGTCTCCCGGACGATGCAATACAAGCGTTACAACGCCTACGCATGCTGAGTATCAGATTATCAATCTGATCTTGGAGAAAATTACATCACTCATCAAGCAATGCCCTCCGAAGTTCCGATAGACAGTTGGGAGGGGTTGACGGGCTGCAATTCGTCGGCCAAGCATGTCCCACACATGCTCTATTGGATTCAAGTCCGGTGAGTATGCTGGCCAATCCATACGGGTGATATCCTCCGATTAAAGGCATTCGTCTACAATGTTTGCACGGTGATTTCGGGCGTTGTCATCCATATACAGAAATTCAGGACCCATGGCGCCCTGAAACAAACGTACATGTTGTTCCAGAATGACATCCCGATAGATGTGGCCTGTCATCGTTACACTCTGAACATGCAGGTCAGTTCTGGAACCAAGAATATTTCCTCCCCAAACGAGCCATCCTGCACCACCGTAACGGTGTCGTTCAATGGTGTTCTTTTGGTGGTAACGGGCACCTGGCGCTCTCCATATGAAAGTCCGGCGAGAATCAGAATGTAAACTGAACCTGGACTCGTCGGAAACCATCACACAAGACCATTGTTGCGGTGTCCACAATACATGCTCTCTAGCCCAGCATAATCGCAGGCGACAGTGAGTTGCGGTAAGGGGAACACATATGACAGACCTACAAGCATATAGACCAATGTTCCCTAAGCGTCTGTACACGGTCTGCCTTGAAACTGTCGTACCGGTTGTTCTATTCTCAAAAAAAAAAAAAAAAAAAGTCTTTGGGAGAGCAAATTAGTATTCAAAAAAATTAAACATTCGACCACAAACTTCAACATCAGCAACAACCTTTATTTTCTTTTTCCAACTCTTTTCACGTTGCCACCAGCGGGAAAACAAAAACAGCCGAGCTCGCAACATTCTTCCACCTTTTGATTTTTAAGTTAAATCATCATAAATAAAAATCAAAACAATATAAAACAATACCAAAATAAACAAAAATACTAAATGAATACTAAATGAATTACGAATTAAATGAGTTCAAGTAAGTGAAGAAAGTTCAAGAGGATATAGCTTTTTGACAGGTCGGATCAATTCTCCAGCTCTCGTTTTTACTTTCACCACGCGTGCTTGATTGTCTTTTCCGGGACAATCAAGTACGAGCTCCATGCTTTATATCCATGCTTTATTGGCAGTTCTTAAATGTAGTGGGCCTGCAACATCAACCCCTGTCACTTCAAATGCAGATGCTTCTCGAATTCTATCTTCGGGAAGAGTAGAGGGTAAGGTCTCTGGTGCTCTGGCTGTGTGTCTCTTGCATAGGATACATTTGGATAAGACTCTTTGCACAGTTTTCCTGCCTCTTAGTATCCAAAATCTTTGACGCAGACTTGTCAGTACAAATTGTACACCAGCATGCATAAGTTGCAAATGATAATCGAATATTAATCGATGTACAAGTTCATCATTTGAAGGTAAGATGATAGGACATCTAAAATCTTCAGTATCCTCTCTTCTCATGATTTTGGTTTTCAATCGATAAATTCCATCTTCGTCTACATAAATCATAAGACCTTTCAGGTTGTCTTCATTCAATGATTCGTTTTGAACTAATTTTAGCAATTTCTTTTCAGCATTATTAATTTCTTGAATGGTCAAGCTTCCTATCATTTTTTCTTGTGGTTGTTTACAATTCCTTATGAATCTAAGAATCCATGATGTCAGTCGAATAACTTTAAAATAGCTAGAAAAATATCTCAAATACCATTTTTCCTTGGTTATATTCAAATGGGAGGCAACAGTCTTTCTTCTTTCATTTTGTATCTCCTCTTCATTTTAAACAACTTCGGATTTGGGCCAATCTTCCCTTTTTCTTCTTAGCCAAAGTGGCCCCTCCCACCATCTGGATTTGATCAATGTACTTACAGAACATCCTCGAGATGGCATATCTGCCGCATTCAAGTTCCCTGGAATATGGTTCCATGTTCCGTTTGAAGTCAAAGATTTAATTTCTTTTATTCTATTTCTGACAAACACACTCCAATTTTCATCCTTTTCAATCCAGAACAATGCAGTTGATGAATCAGTCCAATAGAAAACTGGAATTTCTCCTAAATCCAACGCTTTTAACACAACAGTTGAAAGGCGTGCTCCAATGTAGCAAGCTAATAGTTCTAATCTTGGAATTGTGGTTTTTCGAAGGGGAGCTACTCGACTCTTTGCAGAAACAAACGACACTGAAATAGTATCACCTTCAACTTTACGAAGATATATCACAGTACTAAAGGCACTTTTGCTTGCATCACAGAAAACATGCAAACTCAGTTCTTGAATTTTATCAATATTTAAGCATCTTGGAATTTTCACCTCTGACAAACAACCTACAGACCGTAACCAAGAAGCAAATTCCTTTTGATAGTCATCAGGCAGGACTGTGTCCCATCCTATTTTCAAATTCCAACTTTTCTGAATGAGCAATTTAGGAATCAATGTAGCGGGACATAAAAAACCAAGGGGATCAAAAATTTTGTGAATTATGCTCAAAACGTTTCTTCTTGTCAAGTCTGTGAATGAACATTTTAACAATGCTGTTGTATCACAGAAAATATCATCTTCATTTTTATTCCACAACAGTCCTAAAACTGGAACGGGGTCAGATAGATCAGAATAAATGTTCAATGAGGTATGTTCCCACCCTCTTAATTCAAAGCAGGCAGTTCCCAATATGTGTTTAGACTCTTCCATGAATCTATATAAGGTGTTATCGTCTGGAACTGAAGTGATGCAATTGTCAACGTAAAATGACTTCATTAATCTGGAAACAGTCTCTGGAAAATTCACTAGATTCCTATCTAGATGATAATTCAGTACAGCTCCTAATATAAAGGGACTACAATTTAAACCAAATACTAAACGCTTATGTCTAAAGGTTTTGACACTTTTCTTCTCTAAGTTATTCCACCAAATAAATCTTAGGAACTCCTGATCGGGCTTGAATATCGATATCTGAAGAAATGCTTTCTTTATGTCGGATACAACACCTATTTTTTCTTTTCTAAATCTTAGTAAGGGGGGGGAATCTCTTCTAAAAGATTTGGACCCTTTTCTAAGCCATCGTTTAATGACGAGGAATTTTTACCTTGACAACTAGCATCGAACACGGGACGAACTTTCGTTGTAGAAGATTCTTTAAACACACCTCTGTGTGGCAAATAATGGCTCTTCTTCTCAATTTCATTAAAGGGAACCTCTTCAATAACTTCATCTTCGATCCATTGATGAAGTACAGCTTCATAGCCTTCAAACTGATTTTTCTGAAGCAATTTCTTCGTGTTTGATTTCAAACGTTCTTTACAGATGTCTTCATTAGAATTTAGAAGAATTTGGTCAGAGATCCATGGTAAATGAACTTCATATCTTCCGACATCATTGACAGTAACCATTTTCTTAAAATAATCTAAAGCAGCCGTTTCCATTTCTTTTCTTGATTGAACTTCAACGGGGTCTCGAATTCCTAATGTATCTAGTTTCCACAGATTCTCAATACTAGAACTACTTACAAACAAAGATATTGACGACATTGCAGAAGTTACATTTTTATTTGCGTAGTTTTTTTCTTCTTCTATTTTTCCCATTAGAAGCCATCCAAATTTACTTTCAATTGCAACTAATTTAGAACTTAAACGTTTTATTGTTCCGGTTACGATGTTAAAATAATGGTCAGCACCGATGAGTAAAGAAATATTTCCGTTTCCCAAAATATCGTAATTAACATCGCTCAAATTGATTCCTTCAATTTTTAATTCGTTAATCATATCAATAGGAGCAAATTCCAAAAGGGCACTGGAAACTTCATCAATTTCTAAAACTTCTATTACTGATTCATTCTCATCCAGAATATCTCTTATTTTTACCTGAACTCGAGCACATTTTATACGAGTTGGGGCTTTTGAACCAAAAGTATGAATAAAAAGTTCCTCTTCACCCACTTTATTCAAAGACAATTGTCGTGATAGGTCTTTTCGAATGAATGACCTTTGACTACCTGGATCAGAAAGACAGCGAATTACTCTACTTGATAAATTTCCAACCAATTTAACAGCAGAAGTTTGCAATAAAATTTGGTTTTGTTCATTGTTTACATGATTAGAAATCGTACAATCACCTTTATCTTGTTCAATGTTAACATGTTTTGTTACCATATTATCAATTTTTGAAGATTTCAAAGTCCACATTTTTTCATTTTCCTTTTTAAAACAAAGCGCAACATTATGTAATCCTCGGCAAAATGAGCAAGATAAAGAATTCTTCTGAACACAATCTTGTAAACGGTGCTGGGGTTTCAAGCATAAAAAACATAACCAATAAAGCTTGCAAAATTCCCTTCTATCATTTACATTTAAAGAATCACAAGTTTCACTTCCATGCATTTTAGAACAGAACAAGCATAAACCATTTGTTGATGTAATTAATTCTGTTGCGGAGGCGACATTCGGACTAGCCGGTGCTCTAGAGCCATTCGTGTTTATATTTCGCTTATACTTATCAGTAATCCAATTTCTTCCAAAAGATCTGGCATCCCTCTGAGGCTTTATTTCTAATGATTTTATTTCCGGTTTATGTATTTGAAATGCTCTTTCGCGAGATTCAACTTCTTTTCGCAGAAAATTTATGAGAGTTCGAACATCCCATTTTTTATTACTATCTTGCATACGTGTAAATTCTAAAGTTAATTCACCAGGAAGCAATTTTAATAATATTGGACAAAGTAAACAGCTGTAGGTATTTTCTGCGACACCTAACGCTTCTAAGCTACGAATTTGAGTTTCAGATTTATCGTACAAATTGCGCAATCCATGGATATCAGTTATATTCTTAATAGGAGATAGATTCAATAAATTGTTCAAATGCGCATGAATTAACATATCTTGATTTCCGAAGCGTTGTTTCAAAAGTGCAATTGCAGCTGCGTAATTCTTTGCGGTTAAACTAAATCCACTTATAGCGTTGGCTGCTACTCCATCTAGCAACGACTTTAAATAATTGAACTTATCTATATCACTTAATGATGAATTATTATGAATAGCATTTTCGTACTGGTTCATAAAGTCTAAATATTTGTCAGGATCACCGTAATATTTCGAAATCACAAGTTTAGGTAATTTAACTGCTTTTATATCTGAAGGGATACGAACTCTGCTTTCTTCTGATGAATTTAAAATACTATTATCAACAGAATTATTTTGATCACTATCCGGTTGCAATTGTTTAATACGTTTCTTGAGTTTCGTTTTGTAAAGAATTACCTTGTCATCATATTCCGAACATTTATTAATTTCGGTTTCCATTTCTTCGGGTTTAAGACATTTTTCTATTTCAGAATTTAACTCTTTAACAGTAGAATCTTTAATTGATAACAGTTCTAAATCACTTTCTAATGTCTCTAACTGAGAATTCTGATCGTTAAGAGCAGTTTCGATTTTGGCAACCAACTTAGTTAATTGTGTTCTATAGGTCGAACGCTTATTTTTAAGCTTTAGAAATTCATCCATATCTAATTCAACTCAATATTCAATCAAAACCAAATAATAATTCAAATTTATCAATTACGAGAATATCATAATTCAAATAATGAAGTTCAAATGACTCACCCCACACTTTCGATTTCAATTCAAATTTTCTCAAATCAACAGTTCAATTCTAATCCAAAGGTCCCGGGTTTCGGCACCACAATGTTCTATTCTCAAAAAAAAAAAAAAAAAAAAAAAAAATTCTTTGGGAGAGCAAATTAGTATTCAAAAAAATTAAACATTCGACCACAAACTTCAACGTCAGCAACAACCTTTATTTTCTTTTTCCAACTCTTTTCACGTTGCCACCAGCGGGAAAACAAAAACAGCCGAGCTCGCAACACCGGTAGCTGAAGAGAGCTGACGAGACAGGTCTGATGCTGTGCTCCGTCTGTTTCTTTTGGCAGTAACTGCCAAATACCGGTCATCATTCGGCGTAGTAACTCGGGGGCGACCTGTGCTGTAACATCTACTCACATTACCATCATGTTTGAATCGTTGCAAAAGCCTGGAGATGACACTCTGGGCGATTCCAAGTTCCTCGGATACTTCCAGCTGGGTACGTCCACATTCCAGTCGTCCGATAATTCTACCACGTAAAAAATCATCCAAATGCTCCCTTTGTGCCATAACGGTTATTGCACTGAAAGGCTTTTAAAGCGCTTGCGAACAATTTTACTTCTTTGCTACCATTCCTTTTATACCCCTTTCATACACTCTCGTTATTGTGACGTACTATCCGCGCCATCTGGTGGTTTCCTGCAATTTGCATATTCTTCTTCAAGATGTGTGTGATAATTCTACAGGTGAAATTTTTATTTTAGAGCTCAATTTCTGTGTGATTCTGAATTATCCTTAATTTATGGACATGAGTGTATTAGACAATAATCTGTAGTGTCACAAAACCCATAAATCATTATTTTTCTTGGATAACATCTCTCTCTCTCTCTCTCTCTCTCTATATATATATATATATATATATATATATATATATATATATATATATATATATATATATATATATATATAGATAATGTGTATGTAGGAATTGGACACAAAATGCAGCAGTGTCATTTGATTACACCTTTAAATGGTATATGCATTTCAAAAAATAATAAACTGCTATTTTAAATTTAAAGATATTTATTTTTATATTATAAAAGGAGGGGAAAAAGTTTAGCATAAAGCAATTTACATAATAAATAATGATAAAAAATAATGTATATAATTATTATATTAACAATTAAAATTGAAGCAACCAGTTATGTGTTTGATAAGAATAACAGGGTATTAATTACATAACTACTACTATAAAATCATCTAAATGTTCATTGCTATTATTTCTTAAATGAATATATATATATATATATATATATATATATATATATATATATATATATATATATATATATATATATATTGCCAAAAGTTAAAAAAAAACTCTTAGAAATAATATGCTAGTTCTTAAATAGCCACTGTTAAAAAAATAAATGTAAACATTGTTAAAATGATTTCTTCCCAAAATTACGGGTTTACTCCCCAAAATTCCCGGGTTTATTCCCACCTCTTCAAAATTCCTGGTTTTTTACATCTCTAATTACACAAGTAGAGCAGTACATTTTGTGCCTTCTTATTTCTTTGAAAATAAGTACCATATTTTTTTTCTTCCTTCTTCAGAATTTATCATTACTGCCAATTTATCTATTGCAACCCAATACAATTCACTAACATTTAAAGAACAGTTAAAGTCATTTACATGATTATTATGCGCTAGTCACGAAATCCAGGCCTAGAATTCAAAGATCTCCGATCATGTCGGTGTGCATCAGGCAAAGTGGGAAGCTGGAGAACTATGGCTTTCGTCAATAAAAGCTACTTACTTTATTATTGCCATTCAAATTGTGTAGGACAGCATGCGACAACATGGATATAAAGGGGTAAACATTTTTTTTTTTATTTATTTTTTTTTTTAAAGGAGATTCACCTTTGGCGGTATATTTATGATTGCATAGATTGCATTTTCATGGTGTGTCAATCGAACTTTGAAGTAAGCTAAGGATTTGTACTTCCATTTACGTGAGTGTAATTACGTCATTCTTTTGCATTTTATTATGCTTTGACATTTTTTTATGTTTTGTTTAGTTTTCTTTCAGTTAAAATGTGTGTAACTTTTTTTTGAGAATAGATTTTCATTCTTTTACCATCGTTTACATCAAAAAGGATAACCATCCCTTATTTAGAGTAGTGGAACCGGAAAACCAATATAAAATACATAGACATAGACATGAATTTTTGTAGTGGCATCAAACAGAGCAGTAGCTCTATATCCACGGTAGTAATTTGTTAGACATGTAGTAACATATTGTTACGAATTTGTTAGTGAACCGTAAATTTAGCATGGGACTCTTTGGGTATCTCGCCAGTTTGGCGAGATATCGGCTCGTTGGCGACAGTTTTGGTAACCTATTTTTGTCGCCAAGTGTCGCCAAATGTGGCATCACGTGACAACTTCCATTTCTGGAATATTCCAGCAGTTTCTTCAGGCCTATATAAGGCAGGCATAGTCCCAAGCAGAGAGATTGTGTTATGAACTCACGAATCCACCACTCTATCCTGCAGTGGCGTGCGGTAGGTTTTCATGCAGGGTGTGCAGAGAACATGGATTTTCCAATAAATCTTTAATTATTGAGACATCTGATTTCTACATTCTGAAATGGGTTATTTATTATGAATATAAATTTAAAGAATGCAATAAATAAAATATTTACCAAGGATTAGTCGAGTTATAATTATAAAAACAGCTAAACTTAGGAGAATTCTACTAGCACTGAAGCAAAAATCATGTCTTTTGTTGTATGGTATCATATCGGCGTCGAAAAAGCAAAGCTTCGGGCTTCTACGAAAAACTTATATGTTCAGCAAACGTAGCACCACATGGTGCCTGACGCTGCGGTGCCGACAAACCGAATGTCTATTCCACGTGCAGAGAATTTCGCTGTACGCTGACACAATAGAGCGAACTGTTTCTTGTTCGGTCAGTGGATTAAATTATATTTATTAATTGTTTTTAGCATTTGAAAATCATATATTCTGCGAAAAACATCTTGACAATTTTTAAAAACAAAAACAGGGATATGGTGTTACAGATATAACTTATATACTGTCTGTAAGACACAATGAATGGTAAAATTTGAACTGTTCTGCTAAAATTCGTTTCTTTAAAACAAAACAACATTGTTTTTCAGCGAAATATTTTAATAAATATAATGCATCACCGAAATTACTTTACCACACTAAAACATTTTACTTTATATTAATCAAATACTTCTTTTATTTTTCCATTAAAACAAAATCTTACAATATATAAATTTAAACATTAACCGTCTGCAAAATCGTATGGCCAGTTAATTAGTTAAAAAACCAAAAGCGCTTCAGCACGTAAGTCCTCGCTCTAATACAACGTTTAATAAACCGTACCTTCGGATGAATCTGAATGCCAAGTGCAGGAAAAATAGCTGCACTTGCCTTAGTGCTATAATACGCTGTTCTTCTCCTGTAGCCCATACATATAAAGCGTGATTTTCAGTTTAGTGCGCAGTGCGTACACATCAGAACTTCCTATGTTCGTTTTAGCGCTACGTGTGCAGCACCTAGTACCGCACGCACTGTGGGAATACAAGCAAGCAAATCAACATAATATTTGAATATATTATACATAATATTTATTATATACTATATAAAGATAGGTAGACATAGGTGCAGAAAATTATTGTCCCTCATAATTTTGCCAGGGTGTGCAGTGCACACTCTGCACATATGGACCGCACGCCACTGCATTCTATCCTGATCTTTCATCTTTTATTTGTTTATGTTCTGATCATTGTCAATTTCTCTGTTTACTGTAAGAAATCTCTGGATTTGAGGGCTAGGCCCAGGTAATCCAGTTGACCCATCATCTTGAAGATATTGAAACAGAGAGAGTCGTTAAGTGAATTTTTCGGTGTAAGAAGTACACATGGTGTGTTGTGTTTCACCGGTGCTTCCGTTTTGTTTGATGCGGAAAGAGGTACGTGAGCCCGCGGCATTGTGCTCGAGTTGTTCCGCGATGACATTGTATTTTTGAAGTGATTGGCAATAAACTATTGTTTTCGAGCTGTAGTCTTTAAAGGCCATTCAATCCCCGAACCGAGTTTTGAAGTTCGTAACAATATTGATCTTATCTAACTCATGACAAAAAGGGAAAAAAATTATTATTATTATTACTATCTTCATGGTTTGTTTAATGAGTTTTTTTAATGTGTAAGCTGGGATTAAAATAAATCAAAATAAAATAAATTAGTATTCAAAATTTAGAAGGAGGCATCAACATGGGTGAGACTATATCGGAGAACGTTTAAATAAAGGGATGTAAGATTGTTGTAGCTCTCGGTATTTTGTAAAATTCTCTGGGATCATAGTCCGGCAGATTTGCTGTTTCTTCATTTCTTATTTTGTACCAATTTCCCCAAAAGATCATTGCAAAATTCCCGATGACTGCTCAAATTGGATCCATTTTGGTATCACGATATACTAATTTATTGGTATAGTACTAGCGTGACCTGCTAATTAATCGAAGTTTTTTGTTTTCTACTGTTCGCAACTATTGAATATGAGTGTTTGCCGCCAAACCCTAAATCAAGGCTGCATAGAGAAGTATGGGTCGGAGGACAGTTTCCTATAAAAGTAGTTTATTTTTCATACTCATTATAGGTGAAAAGGCAGTTTAGAGTGCCCCTTGTTTTATTGGCGATATATTTTGGCGCCAATACTGCCAAGATGTTATTTGAGATAAATATCCATAAGAGCAATACAAATGCAATAAAAAGCATAACTTATAAATACTACAATATTAAAAAACGTTGCATAGATAAAATTTATACTCAGATTTACCAAATTTTTAAATTTGTAATCGTAGAACAATTATTTTTAAATTTTCTAAATCATACGGTAATTTGAGAGAAAATATGATATTGGTACATACTTTATAAAAGCACTAAAAATTAAACCAATAGTATAAACTATGAGTATTAAAAACTTAAAACTGTATACAAAAATTCATACACAATTGCATTCGAAAAACCTCGGGATATATGTGAGAAAACTAGCATACTTGGCGATGATAATTATAGATAAAGAATCAAAATCGAGGAGCACCATAAACTGCAGTGAAGCTCGATATAGGGTTTCATTACTATATTAGGATTATATTATGGTACACAATATAATCTTGCAGTAAGACTTACTTCCTGCAAGATTATATTGTGGTATAAGAAATGTGCAATAAATATAAAACACTCACCTAAGTCAATTGAGAAAAATAATTTTTAAATAGAAGTGGTGAACACTGCATTCTATTTTATTTTTAAAAAGCTTGTTTCTGAAATCTATTTACACAATTAATTAAATTTCTTACATATAATATTTGTACATATCAAATAAGTTAACATGAAAAGTATTTTCATCTACTGGTATACACCTAAAACATTTATATTAGGTCTTGTATTAAAATCATGAGAACCAGTATAGGAATGTTGAAGACAGTATTCATTTCAACAGTAAAGATTAGAGCAAAAAGCATGAAAAATATTGCAATGAGATATGAAAAGAACATTCTTGCAGATTGGCAGAGACTTCCAAAAAATGTGACTTAAACTTTATAACCTGGAAAAGAAAAGAAATATTCATAATCTAAGAGATGATGTGTACTCGAATTTATCTCACGAGTATGACATTAAGAAATTATATAGAAAAAAATAAAGTTTTATTGTGGAAACAAGTTTGTGATCTTAGCATTTGGAGCAATTCATTTAACTTTATCATTACATCTATGAAACATTTTGTGATTAAAATATAGATTGTTAAAAACTAAAAATAATGTGAAATAAATCCTTTTTCAAAATGAAAAAAAAAATGTATTACATTTCCGAGTTAAAAATTTTTTTTTAAGGTGTAATATTGGTAGCCCCGATCAAGAAAAAAAAGGATAGATTCTAGGATTAAAACAAACTTAATTTAAAGACTGTATGACCATTCTTTGACAAAACATTCTAAATTGAGTCTTTGCCCTTGAACTACGAGACGAATCCAGAAAGTAAGTTTCCCGATGTTTTCCCCTTTTAAAAAACGTAATTAGTCGTTTCTATTGCACGTGCGTAATAGATCTATAACGTATTAATCACATGCCAGCTGGATAAGTCCCGATTCGTGCCAGTAGCGTGGTAGCAGTGGTCCGAAAAGGAAACTCTAATTCTTTCTCCCGCCGCCTACAAGGTTTGGTTGGTGATCTTGAATGCACAAAGCATTGAGCCAATTGAAATTCATCGTCAGTTCTTTGAGCCGAAACTGACACCCGAACACAAAATTCAACGCTTAGTAGCAGCACTGACATATCTGCTACGGTATCACGATGACGGCGATGAGTTCCTCGACACGTTCGTCACGGGCAATGAGACTTGGATTTCGCACCTTAACCCGGAAACCAAGAAGCAGTCAATGCATTGGCATCATAGTGGATCTCCGGTCAGGACCAAATTCAAACAGACGCTGTCGGTACGGAAAGGGATGTGCACGGTGTTCTGAGAGAGGAAGACTGGTTCCATTCACAAGCGGCAGAGTTCTACGACAGAGGTACACAAAAGTTGATCCTGCAATACGACAAGTGTCTCAATGCTGGTGGTGGATATGTTGAAAAATAGCTGAAACATTGCTGTACTTGTTGTCAATAAACATGTCCGTGAAAGTGTGAGTTCTTTTTTTCTTTTAAATAGGGAAACTTACTTCCTGGATATGCCTCGTATAACTGCTCATGTATCATGAACTGCTAGCTCTGTAGATATCATTCTTCGCATCTACATCGAGTACCTTCCTTTATTAGCTAGCCACAGACACCATACTGGAAGACTTCAGTATCACTGCTAGCCGCGATTAACCCATGACGTCAACCAATGGTGGGACACAATTCTCCATTTAAACAGAGATTAATCGCAGTTAACTTTTAAACGAATTTGCTGAGACCGGCACTAAGTCTGTTTATGAGTATTTAATATGCCTCAGTCTATCGAAAATCTCGCCGATTTTAAAACTCACTCTGTCATTCGTTTTCTTAATGCAAAAGATGTGAAAAGGACTAAAATTCATGGAAATATGAGTGAAGTGTATGGAAAAATCCTCAAAAGAAGGAATGTTAAGCAAGCGATTAGAGCATTTACAGATGGCAACACGAATGTACATGATGGGGAGCGAAGTAATTTTTTTACTCCGAACCTGCGTTAATTATATGGTATATCCGATAATGCCCAAACCGCCATAGCAACAAAGAAAAAAAAAAAACTTGCTAAAACATTCTACAGGGTATTAAATATTGTTTTATGTAATTTGTATTTAACGAGCGTTAAAGATATTATCCATCATTGTTTTTATATGGATCATAAATATACAGTTGGTTGGCTGAATCGTGTCCATTTAAAAGTCATATGACTTCATAAGGAAATATGGTTGCCATTGCCTTAAGAGGTTGAACTAAGAGTATGTCCTCCTAATTTAGAAGCAGGGACCAAGCAGAAGACCCCGGACTCTGCCTGTTACCTTCAGGGGTATCGTTTGGGAATTTGGAGGACACTACAACCACGAACCTATTTTACGTGCCCTAGCCACCATTAATAAACACGGTGTATTTTTGGCTGATAAATATACAATAAAACATTTGGCTTATATTCATTGTACTAGCAACATTTTTAATGAATGTACTTCGACTATTCAATTTTTTAACCATTTGGCTATACAAGACAAATTTATTCTAACCAGAACAATGCTTTTTCTTTTATATGAAATCGAAAAATATTCTACTTTAAGGATTTTTTTTTCATTTAGAGAGGTACTATATCTTTTTTGAATTACATTGAAATGCTCCTTATTAACATAAAATTAGATCACTGAGAGAACACATATTACAATTAAGATTATTAGAGGTACACAACACAAGGATTGCCCTACCAGGAGAGAAATCATTGTAACAGGTAACTAAAAGGTTTATTTTAGTAGGTTTTTGTATGGCTTAGTATACGAATAATATGACGGCTCTCAAGATCTTGACAAAGAATCTTATTTCTATCTGTAAGAACCGCAATTCAATTGTGTAAAATTGTTATTTTACAGTCATACTGCTATTTTTTTTTTTTTTATCCACTGAAGAACAAAACTTTTCTCATTCCATTCAATAACTAATCAAAGACTAATATTATTATTAAAGCTGCATTTTTGCAATAATTTTTGAGCAACTACGTTTCATTTTATATCTTGTATTTATTACTATTAAAATTTTTCGCATATTCTGACTTTAATACATATATCAATTAGTGCATATATTATTTTACCAGGTGATGCGTATAAAAAATTTTGTTCTTTAAGAACAAAATTTTTCTGACTTCATTTAAAAATTAATAAAAAATTATTTTATCAATATAACCACGTTTTTTAAAATAATTTTGAAGCAAATCACATTTCATTTCATATCTTGTACTTATCACTATATATAAATATAATTTTCAAGTATTCGTACTATAAAACAGAGATAATTTTACCAAGTGATACATTACATGGGGTGATTACTACCGTTAATTAATAACTCACAATACATTTCACAGAATACACAATTATATTTCTAATTATATACAAAAATTGACCCCTTTTTTTTACAAAAATAATTTTTAATTTCAACACAACTGTCCTTTTTTTTCAAAGTGCACAAATCAAGAACTATTCATATTTCATTGCTTTAAATCGTTATTAATCTGATATTTTATTAATAAATTTAAGTAAAAAAGCGTTATCTGTGGCCATTTATCATGGCACTAGGAGTTTTCTTGAAATTGTTCAGAGAACCAAGACACTTACAAATAAAAAATATCAAAACAAGATTAGAAATAATCAGTAATAATCTGAGGTATATTTCTGTAGCAACTAATAGCTGAATAGCTGTTGATTGGTTGATGTCGTGTCCATTTATAAGTCATATGACTACTCATGAAAAGATGGTTACCATCGCCTTGAGAGATTAGATTTTGAAGAGTGGGTCTTCATAATTTAGAAGCAGGGATCAAGCAGAAGACCTGGCTTGACCTGCCACCTCCAAAGGTATTGTTTGAGAACTTGGAGGACATTGCAAACACGAATATATTTTACGTGTCCCAGCCGCTATTAATGAACACGGCTGATCTTTGGCTGGCTCGAGACTCGATCTCGCCAACAACTGGTTAGTAGATAGCCTCCGACTGAGCTACCGTAAATCACTGATATCGACTACACTAAAATCAGATCTAGATACGTTACATAAATAAAATGTAAAATACTTTTAATTCTGCAAAAAAATCTCTCTCTTACACCTGGGAACGGAGTAGATTTGGCATTTGGAAAAATAGCAAAGAGTTAAAAAGAAAGTAATACGAAAAATAAAACTAGATTAAATAAAGTAAAACTAGCTTTGAAACAACAAAACTTATGATAGTAAAACCTATTTAAAATACTATCCCATGAATTAAGTTACTTAAAAGGTTTAATTATTTTGGCCCGGAATTAAAAGAAAAATATATCCAAACAATCATATATCAATGTATCAAAACTTACCAAACAATCGCCAGTGCAATGGAGAGCAAAACAGCTTTCTATCTCCATCATAAAATTATATATAAAGCATAAAGTAATTATATTAAATCATATTTAAAACACTATTTCATGAATTAAGTTACTTAAAAGGTTTAATTATTTTGGCCCGAAATTAAAAGAAAAATATATCGAATGGTACCTTACCAAACAATCGCCAGTGCAATGGAGAGCAAAACAGCTTTCTATCTCCAATTAACGAAATTATAGAAGTCAAAAAGGCCATAATGTCTTGATAATGTCTTTATTCATGACTATTGTACAGTCTAACAGTCTACCATCAAACATGGCGACGAGTGGCTGGAGTGAGTTCACACTCTAACAAAAAAGCTACATTTGGCCAAGGTTCATACAGCAACCCTTTCTGAAGACGTTCTCTTTCAATTATTACGCGTCAAGCGCTTTTATATGGAGTTATTAGTGATTCATGTACTTGAATTAAAGAGTACGCTGCGTTTTCTGCCTTTAAATCACTAAATTATTAGTTTATGTTTTCAGACCTGACATATGTGTGTGTGTGTGTGTGGAATATATCAAATATTCTTGTTCTAAAGTTCTTCCAAATTTTCCTTATCCATGTTCTAGTTTTCTTAATCTCAACTTTCCCAGCCACCCAAAGTCAGTCAAGAAAATGTATCATTGAGATTGGTGCTGCTTCCACACATCCCAAAATTTAAACAACATAGCTTATACTATCTTAAAGCATATTTAAAACACTATTCCATGAATTAAGATACTTAAAAGACTTTAATTATTTTAGCACGAAATCAAAAGAAAAATATCTCCAATAGTACAATACTAATCGATTACTAATCGAATGCTGTCAATCTGTGTCATCTTTACTATCTCTGTTTTCTATAAACTGTACGGGACCACCACCTCCAAAGTTATCGACTTTCATAACCAAAATAACATTATAGTTATTTTCAATAACAAGCTCAATAGCAATCCTACACCTTGGGTTATTACAGTGGTTCTCAAACATTAATTCAACGGCAATATAAAGGTTGGGTAACATATAAATTTATTTGACAAATTTTAAAACGTATAATAATCGATGGAATGGATTAAACTTATTTATCACAATACATTGTCTCTAATCATGGAATGGCACTTAACAACTCTAAATTCATTTTGTTTTCTCCATTTCATTTTTATGACTTTTATGTCAGCAACTATCGAAATAAAATTTTTATGCAAATAAGAACTGGCAAATGTAAATTCTCTGAGATTTGGCACTTAGGAGGTATTCATTTTTTAATAACAATTATTTCAACATTGCTAAATTTAATTTTTGATTGATTGCCCCTGAACAACTCAGATATTATTCTGTAGCAGTAATTAGTCCATACAGAGCATGAGCATTAAATATATTTCGAATCCATGCAAGTTTGTTTCTCAAACGAGATAATAAGCTGTAAGAGTTCTCCAAAAATTTAAGCCTGAGAGGATGGTTGGAACCATTAAGATCTACTGATTTTCTCCACTAGGAGTAAGAAGATCAGTACCTACTGCTTAAAACTGATTCTGAACCCCAATGAGTCGGCAATCCATGTCAGCAGTGATATTCGATATTCTGAACTCCAGCACTGAATAGTAGTGCCCTACCCGTCCGGCCATCATTCGGCTCATGCCTCAAAAGAAATAATCCTTTTTTTTGGACGTAAAATCTTTGCAACAAGAAAAAACATTCCTTGCCTCTATCTTCATTCAATTACCTTTTCCATAACTTTTTTATTATTAAAAAACGTTTTTAAATAAATATATGAAAATACTATAATATTTCGCCTGTAAGTTAGCTATGTTTACCCTAGTAGGTCAAGATGCACACTTTTAAAATCATTGGCCTTGTGTAAGACACTAAACACATATTTCGAAACCATGTTTTTGTTCAAGATTTTCTATTTATTATACTTTAACATGGTAACATAACACAATTTATATATTGCGAATAAAGAAAGGGGAATTTTTTGTATTTATTTCACATGAAATAACCCATTATTCAACATTTTAACTAAAATTACTGTCCTCTCTTATTTACAGGTAAATTCACGGAAGAACTGACTATTGGGAACAGGAATTGGAAAAGTGCTCTTTAAACGGAGGTGCCCACTATGGCGGTTTTACTGTATCGTGGCAGCTCAGTCGGTCGAGCGGGTCAAGATTCGCCGTGTTCATTAATGACGACGGATGTACGTAAAATAAATCCGTGGTAGCACTAACCTTCAAGTTTCCAAATGATACCTCTGTAAGTTTTCTGGCCAAGTTTGGGATATTTTGCTAGGTCCCTGCTATAAAATTACGAGGACCACTTGAGCAAATTCGTTCTTTCATCCTAGCAGTGCTCATTAAACGAAAATCGCACACCCTGTTGTGGTTTTCTCAGTCTTCACCTCATGTGGTACCTTGATCGCTCAAGTGAAGCTGCATATTCCCCTTACCCATGGACTACTTGCATTTTGCGACGGCGTCTGTTGGACCTGGTGTAGGCTTTCCTACACCAGGGGTATGAGCAACAACAACAACATCTATTTTAAAAACCTCCAACCGAAAGATTACTTGAGGTTTTAAGGTAGTAATGGGTTCACTGGGAATAGTCTACAATCAACATTTCTGCTCAGAGCTATAACAGGAACATAAACACAAGAGACGGAAAACACAGAAACATGAGAAAAATAATAAACATCTGTCTTCATTTAGAATATCATTAGATCCCTCCTGAGCAATTTCAGATGATCCAGAAAGTTAAAAGGTTTGCCTATAAACGCAGGATTTGATTATAATTAAGTTTGCCTGACCAATATATTTCATAACCTAATGCAGGTTTTCCTAATATGGAAATTAGAAGCCATGGGTCAATGAAACCCACACTGATCAGTTCACAGCGTGAAGATATTAATGTTATATGAAATACTGATAGCAGGAGGAAATTGCCACATCCGGTTAAAACACAATTAATGAAAGGTAAATCAAGCAAGCGATCTGGAGAAAAGTGGATAATACGAAATAAAATCCAGCCAGTATTTTCAGATTCCCAACAAATTTACCGCACGGCTAAAGCTTGTAATTTTAAATACAATTTCACAAAAGTGGATGATACATGTAACTATGTGTGTTTGGTGGAGGGGGTAAATATCTCTGTCTGTGCATTGCCTTCTCCAGGCATTTTAGCCGGCCGGCGCGCAGGGTTATTTTACAGACTAACCCGAAAGAAAAGTGTTCTATTTCAGAGAACTTAAACACTCGCTCTCTCTTTCTTAATTATATATACAGATGTGTATATATGTATGTATATAT
>CM063505.1:151462414-151639914 GCA_032207245.1 Pardosa pseudoannulata
GCAATCATATTTTTTTTGGTCATTTTTCTTTATTAAATGACTGGAAATCTGGCATCTTTTCCTTATGTCCTAACCTAATCCCGCGATATCACGCAGCAGTTCACATCGCAACTTATGATGATTCTAGCATTAATTTCAAACGGAATGGCATATTATTTGTTGCCTATTGGCTATCGTAAACGTAAAATTTAATGGGAAAGGCATTAAAGCAGTTATGACGTTGCATGAAATCGCTCTATTCATAGTGTACGATGACAAAAGCATTTAATATCAAAAAGCATATTTTTATCCCAATTGTAAAGCCGAACGATGGCTGATTGGTTAGGGTGCTGGCCTTCGGTACCGGAGTTCGTGGGTTCGAGTCCCACTGTGGCATGAATGTTCGTAGCCGTTCGGATTCGGCTTTAACCTGTAGGTCCCGGTCTCATTAGCCCTCGTGTTGCAAAAAGTAGACCGTAACTCTCGAGACCAAATCAATCAAGCATCTCAGTCGTGTTGTTGGTATTGTAGCGTACTGGGGCTCTAAGTGAGCCCGGAAAAGGCATAGCGGAGGCCTACGTGCAGACTATGATATTTATTACGAAGCACAATATTGAAGTTATGCTACAGATGAAAATGATGAATATCTACAATGAAAAAAAAATTATCGATGCAGGAATCAGCTTCCTAAGAGAAAAAAGGGTGGGGGAGGACACTCTCAGTCGCTCCCTAGAAGTCTGGGCCGATGAGTTCACACCACTCGATCGGTCAAAAATCCTCTCTGAGCCTCGAACTCTGCTCTTCTTATATAGTCGTCTGCTCGCAAGAATGTCCATCCCAGCTGATCGGACAGATGGTTGATGACGTGTTGGGGAAAACGCGTGTCGGCTCTCTCGACAGCAGGTGTCATTGAAGCTTGCAGTAATCGAGAGTAATCTCGCGTTGCCCTTGGACAACACTTGGCGAACAAGATAAGAAAGTATTGTGGCTTGTAGTATTGTTGCAATGTAGAGGACTTGCTGTAGTGTGAGAGTCTTTCTTCGGGATGCCATTGAAACTAACACTGGATACAGTTCGCTAGCATCCCAAAGAATGTCTCAGACAGAATGATTGAGATGTCAACAATCCTCCATTCAGCATCCATTCTACGTTAAACAACGGCCTTTCACTATGCAAAGAAGAGCCCAGTTCAAAAAGCTCACAAAAGACACGTTTGCTGTTCTTTTACATCATGCCGTCTTTTCTTGCGGTTTTAGTTAAGTCTGTATCAAAATTTAATATAACGAGAATTCGTTACACCATGTTAAAGTTTTGTGTTTTCTACTATTTTTTTTTTCTTTTTGAGAGAAGGTGTGTTACAAAATATGATACACGTTGTACTATTTTCTGTTATGTGCCAATTTTTCTCGTTAAAGTGATCCAATATGTTCTTCTGCACAAGACGTAAATGGTTTGATTAACTGCTACTATCGTTCCATTTGAAATAAGGCATAAGAATTAGGCTAATAACATCAATGGTATAGTAATATTAATTTTTATTCATTCTTTTTGCAGAAGTTATTCTTATCCATACACTATATAGGTAAGTGCATGTATGTATGTGGTGTTTCGGGAAGGGGGAAGGAATCATTTACATAAATAATCTATGTAAATGATTAGAAATATTTTATGTTTAGTATGGATTGTTTGGTGAGCTACGGTCTACTGTTTTGCAACAAGAGAGCTAATGAGATCTGGACCTACTGCTTAAAGCCGATTCCAGACGTCTACAAACATCCATGCCACAGTGGGACTCGAACCCATTAACTCTGGTACCAAGGATCAGCGCCCTGAATATTTTATTTATGTTAAATGAAACTAACAAAGGGGGTATTCGGTGAACAAAAACTTACTGGTTAATGTTATTGAACTGATTAATTTTAATATTTTACTCAATAATAAATGATATTCCCCCGTAACATAAAATTTATACCCTGGTAATAATATGGTTCAAATGGCTGATTAACTTTGGGTACTATCGATTCTGGTGCTTAAATACCCATTAAGTTAAGAAATGATAAAATGGAGTTGTTTGCAGAGACCTCTTACAGGAACAAAAAGTTAATGAAACAGTAAGTAGCCCAAGTATTTTCAACACAAAATTATATTGAAATATTTGAAAGCATACTCAAATAAATGAACACGATAGAAATTTGTACGCTTACATATGCACGTAACTACATAAACTGCTTAAATTTAAAACAAAAGTAAAGCATCTGCTTTAGACTTTATAACTATTGCTTTACTTTCCTACATCTGCAGAAATAAACCAGATGAGAAGAGGAACATCTAAAATTAACGATAGGTAGGTTAACCAATGAAATTTGATCATTGTGACTAAACATCTACACAAGAAATTTTAAAAAAAGGAAGAATTTGAGAAAATAAATAAATTTAAAAAAAGGACAAGATACTAATTAAGATAATGAAAGCGAAAAACCTGCACAAAAATTATCTGTGAAATTTGCGAATTAGATAACAAAACGGTAAAGGAAATAATTAAGTTTAAGAACAGATGAGATAATCACAACTATTAGCTTTGGATAAGGAAAGAGAAAAATGCAATACATTAACCTAATTAAAAAATAAAGTAGAGGATAAGATACAAGAGGGAGGTACCCTTTTTCTAATAATTGAGAGTAAAATAAAGGAAGAAGAGTTCGTAATCATAATCGAAACCAAACAATCAAGTGTAAAGGATATCCTGAAAATAAATATGAAAAACAGTAATCTGGGTAAACCTTCAAATTTAATAATGCCTATACCCAACAAATTAAAAAAGAAAATGCAAGACAGAATCGATCTTGAAAATTTAAAGAAAGCCAAAAAATAACCAAGAGCAGTAAAATTTGGTAAATATAAGATTAAATAAAGAGAGAAAGAATACACTAACAATTTTGGGAATGTCCCGTTTGGGTTTCGAAATCAGAAGTATGATCCTGAAGAATGTTCTCAATGGCCTTAATTAATTGCTCAAAAACAACGCACTTTTAATATAGAACACCTTTTATTATATTTACGTATGCGAGATCTTTAAAACACAGAAAATGTCATATAGAAGAATTTATGGCGTAAATAATATTAATATATCAAACATAAAAGCAACTCAAGAGCCATTTTTTCTCGCATACGAAAGAACAACCATGTTTTTACTAAAAAAAAATCATTCGTTGTCACTCGCAACTTACAGAGAAAAAATAAAATAAAAAAGATAATATGTGGGTAGAACATCAATTTTTACAGACGATTTGACAGGGATTTCAATAAGACACAATACTATAAACAATAAACCAAAACAGAACAGAAACTATAAAAGAAATAGAAGAGCAAAAAATTGAGATTTTGAATATATTTATAGAAAAATCTGGTATGAATAATACATTTTGGACCCAGAATGACTATGATAAGTTGGCTATGGGTAGGATATCTAAAAAGCAAATGGTAAAAAGACGGTAGTGCTCAGAGGTTAGTCCATGCTCCAGATGTCTGGCAAAGTCTTTGTTGGTCATCATTCAAGATACTTGCAACCCTAGTCCGGTAGAGAAAGTCATTTTTATGATAGATCAAGATTTCAAAGCTATTATTTCAATATCTTGCGTCATGTTCGGATTATGATTTTCTAGTCCGGGATGTAAATATTGTAATCAGGAATGTCCGAGTCCAGTTTCGTACTCGAAGAGTACTCGTTATAAATACAAAGAGTACTTTTGGGTTTCTACTTCCAAAAACAGATATCAAATTGTAAGAGTAAAATATCTCTTACCTGTAATTTTCCAGGTTCATAACGGGATCTCTATCTTGATGATTCCAAAAGATTCGTCTCTAAACAGGACTTTGAAAACAAAACTTGAGAATGTCTTTTAAAATATTTATTCTTTAGACAGCACAATTCAATATAAAACAAATAAAGATAAAAGAACAGATATCATCAACTTTCGGGCAAACTAAACCCATTTTCATAAGCTACATAGACATCACAAGATGCCCCCTTTTACATAAACACTGCCATCAAAAAACTTACAAAAACTCACAGAACGAGAACTGGCTTGTTGCCACAACGTACAAACAAATATACTCATTATAATAAATCGAGATTTATAAAGTGGATCTCACATACTCCCACCTTGAGGTGTGGAAGTCCCACATCTCAACAACTATATTAGAGATCCAACCTTTCGGGAATTTTAATAGTCCGTCCTAGTCTTGTCTTATTTGGAACAACTGTGTTGTCGATGGAGTTGTCGTCGGAACACTTAGGAAATTTGAAGTTTTTCAAATCGTCCTTCAATGAAAGTCTAGTCTTAATTCGGAAAACCCCGTTTTCATCCTCAAGAATTTGCAGTTTTTGAAGACGTTTGTCGCTTGATCCTGTGAAAGATTCTAGCTGTACTAACTTAACAATAATACTTCTGATTGATTTCTTTCTTCCAAAGTTATGCTTCCTGATTTTCTAAAATTCTTCTTCATCTTGCAATTATTTACAAATTTATAAATCCAGGATACGACCATAAGAAGTTTATGGAAAGAGGAGAAAATATCATAGATTTTGTCTTCCCCTTCTGTATTTGTGACGCTAACAACTGTTTTCCTTTTCTCAACATTTACAATTTCTTCATCGGGAAAAATATTGGATTTAGGCCAATTATCCTGTGGGTTTTTCAACCAATGAGGTCCTAACCACCAATTAGACTTAGCCAAATTTTCAATGCTACAACCCCGTGAGGGTAAGTCGGCAGGATTCTGATGGCCGGATATGTGATACCAATCTTCTGGGTCACTCAGAAGACGAATTTCTTTAACACGATTAAACACAAAAGTGGCCCAGTTTTCGTTTTTCTTGATCCAGTATAGAGCATTACTGGAATCAGACCAATACCGTGTAGCAACTTGCTCCATTCCTAAACTAGTTTTCACGGATTGACACAGTCTTGCTCCTATACTACAAGCTAAAAGCTCTAGTCTAGATACTGATATAGATTTCAAAGGGGCGACTCTTGCTCTAGCTTGTATTAACTGGCAATCAGTTGAATGGTCGCCTTCACTTCTCAAAAAAATACACGTAGCATAGGCTTTTTCTGACGCATCACAGAATACGTGCAATGATATCTTCCTATCACCATCATTTTTATCTAGACATCTAGGGATAGAAATATCACTTAACAATTTCAGCTGATTTTTCCATTTGACAAATTTTTTGGCCATCCCAGATGGTAAACTAGCATCCCAGGACAGTTTCAATTTCCAACATTCTTGCAGCATTAATTTTGGTATTAATGTTACTGGACAGGTAAATCCAATAGGGTCAAAGATTTTGTGAACAATTGACAAAATAATCCGTTTAGTTATGGGTTGATCTTCTTCAATGGGATCTATGTCTCGTAAATCAACAGATAGAACATCATTTTTAGTTTCCCATTTTAATCCTAAGACAGGGACTGTTTTTGTCAATGTTAGGTCAGACTTATTGTTCTCAAAAGGGGTATGCTCCCACCCTCGTAAATTAAATTTTGCCGGACTAAGGATTTCTTGTGATTCATGAATAAACTTCACCAGCTCTTTTTCATTATCCACGCTGTGGACGCAGTTGTCCACATAAAAGGACTTCAAAAGTTTTTTGGCCGTTTCTTGGTATTCAAGAGGAACACTATTCAAATGAAATTCAAGAGTAGCTCCCAGTAAGAAAGGGCTGGATGTTATCCCCAAAACAACCCTTCTATGCTGAAAAATTCTTAACTGCTCCTTTTGCCCATCTTTCCACCACAAAAACTTTAAAAAGGGCCTGTCTTGCTCATGGAGTTCAATTTGCAAAAATGCTTTTTCTATGTCGGCGGTAACTCCGTATTTTCCTATTCTAAATCTGTTTAAAACAGAAGGAATCAGCTCAACCAAATTGGGCCCCTTTTCTAAGCAATCATTAATTGAAGGGGAATTCTTGTTTCTGGCAGAACCATCAAAAACAGGCCTAATTTTTGTAGTGGAGTTTTCTTTGAATACAGGGCGGTGAGGTAAGTAGTGCTCTGGTTCCAAACTGCTTACTTCCTCAATAATACCCTGATCCAACCATTCCTTAAAAATGGTTTCGTACTCGTCAATTTTTCCTAATCTTTTTAAGGATTTGATACAATTTGCTAGTCTCTTTTCAGAAATGTCCTTACAATTTGTTAAGGGGGGATGACCCTCAACCCAAGGTAGACGTACTTGATATCTCCCTTCTGAATTTCTGGTCACAGTTCGGAGAAAATGCTCTTTTGCCGAATGCTCTAATTCTTCCCTGGTTTTCCTTTCACTAGGATCACTAATACCAAGTGTGTCTAATCTCCATAAATCTGAGATAGTTGAATCATTCACATGACAGGATAGAACTGTATTTGTACTGTCATTTTTTTCTACTTCTTTTGTTTTTCCCATAAGAGTCCAGCCTAATTTAGTTCCTACACATACCAATCCTGAACTAAGTTTCTTTATTTCCCCATTGAGCAGTTTACCAGCAACATCTGCCCCGATTAATAAATGAATCTCTAGGGGTGAATATTGATACAACAATTGATCATTATATGCATGCACAACATCAGTTAAAAATACATTATTACATTTCAGTTCCTTAGTATAGGCAGATAAGTTTACTCTAGAAATATTAGAACAAATGATTTCTTGATCCAAAACTTCAAAATTACAATGATAACCATTATCGACATTACTTAAATGAACCAAATATTTTTTATGGTTTTCTAATTTCTCAACACCTCCAAATAAAGAATGCAAAATAGATTCTTCATTTATGACCTCATACTTCATAAATGTTGCAGCATATTTCGAAATGTAAGACCGTTGTGATCCAGTATCAATGAGAACACGAATAAATCTACCTTTACTATTTTTCCCCCGAATTTGAACTACTAATGTTTGTAAATAAACTTGTTGCATGCATGTTTTATTAGTCAAACTCTCCGTAACAACTACTTCTTCCGATTTCTTTTCTTTATTTTTATTATCCGGATATTCATCATTCATTTTACACATTATAGCAAAATGCTGTCCATGGCATTTCGAACAATTAACTTTCGTTTTACAAAAACGCGCAAGGTGTTTTGATTTATTTGTAGAATTTAAACACCGAAAACATATTCCGCGGTTTAAAAGAATTTCCTTTTTCCTTTCGTACGTTAAATTTTTTGCTGATCTACAATCTTGAGTCATATGCGATTTATCGCAAAAAATACATGCTTTATTTTTTAGTTCGTTAGGATCTGTATTCCACTTTGAACTATTGAATAAGTCTGCGGCAGCTGGTTTATCCTTTTCTCGAGAATAATGAGTTATCATTTTTTTGTTATTACTATCTATTCCGAATGAACGAGCAATGTTTAGTTTTTGTTCTGATTCTATTTCCTTTTTGAGAAAATTTAAGAGATGGGTCAATCTAGCTTTTCCGGTAGTTTCTGATGCGATTATTTCAGTGTGATTTCGCTCATAAATTTTCATCAAATCCCTGGGTAGACATGATTCAATAAGAGGGAAGAGTAATATTGAAGAAAAATTATCGTTTGCAACTCCTAATGATTTTAAAGACCGCAGATGCCCTTCTAAATTATCATAAAGCTTAGCAAGAGAATATTTATGACCTTGAGGATTTGCATTATTTATTACAATTGAAAGTAGCTCTCTTATAGTAACCTCGATTAATAAATCATCTCTTCCGAATCGCTGTTTCAAACATTTGATAGCATCATCATAATTTTTTCCAGACGGAGGAAAGGATTCAACTAACTGTCTGGCAGGAGAATTTCTAAGTGTTGATTGAATAAGATATTGAAACTTATCGTCTTCTGCGATATCTGGACTTTCGTGTATCTTTTTAAACTGACCCCACCATTGCAGCCATTCTTTAATATTCCCATCAAATTGCTTTAATTCCAGTTCCGGAAGTCTGAATTTTCGATTTACATTTTCGGAAGAATCTTTAATTACAGTTACTTCGGTTTTCGTTTTTTCCAAATTATTCAAGCGCCTCTGTAATCTAGTTTTGGTTTCTAAATATCTATCCTCATAAGCAATAATTGCTTCATATTCTGCATTAAAATTTTCCTGATTGCATGTAGTATCGTTTTGAAGTATATTTAAAACCTTCGTATCTAATTCTTTTAATTCTTTAAACTTTTGTTCTAAAAAAACAATCTGTGACGCCAAAGAATCGGTGTCCTCATCTTTCTTTTCTAAAGCTTCCATTGCCTTATTCAAAGCTTTAGTAAAATTACTCCTAGTAGGAGTTCTCAACTTTTTTATGTTCTCTACATCCATATTAAAATAATCTAATCAGATATCATAAATTCTAATTCTCAAGTTTTCAATTTTTTCAGGTCCCGGCAGGGATGCCAGATTTTGGGTTTCTACTTCCAAAAACAGATATCAAATTGTAAGAGTAAAATATCTCTTACCTGTAATTTTCCAGGTTCATAACGGGATCTCTATCTTGATGATTCCAAAAGATTCGTCTCTAAACAGGACTTTGAAAACAAAACTTGAGAATGTCTTTTAAAATATTTATTCTTTAGACAGCACAATTCAATATAAAACAAATAAAGATAAAAGAACAGATATCATCAACTTTCGGGCAAACTAAACCCATTTTCATAAGCTACATAGACATCACAAGATGCCCCCTTTTACATAAACACTGCCATCAAAAAACTTACAAAAACTCACAGAACGAGAACTGGCTTGTTGCCACAACGTACAAACAAATATACTCATTATAATAAATCGAGATTTATAAAGTGGATCTCACAAGTACTCTTCGAATGTTTTCGTCAATATTTCCTCGGAAATTGAGATATCGATGATTTTGAAATCTGATAGTTTCAAAAAAGTTTTTTAAAACAGATTAAAAGAAACTCTATGCCAATTTTCAGTTGAATTGTTTAGACGTAATATTACCTTCAGTTATAATGCTTGCACCCCTTTACAAGCTTCTCCACAAAGATACTCCATGGACTTGGTCATTGAAATGTGAGGAGACTTTTCAGAAGTGCAAAAACATTTTAACATCAGATGTTGTGTTAGTGCACTATAATGACAAATTGCCATTAAAGATTTCATGTGATGCCTCACCTGTGGGCTTGGTGTCGTGCTATCTTATATCATTAACAATGAAGAGCGTCCTGTTGCTTATGCTTCAAGAACTCTTTCTAAAGCTGAACAAAATTACTCCCAGATTGAAAAAGAAGCAGCGGCAATAATTTTTGGTATTAAAAAATTTCAGCAGTACCTCTTTGGGCGAAAATTTGTCCTGGTTACAGATCATCAACCCTTAATAAGTATTTTTTCACCTGACAAAGCCGTTCCTGCCATTGCAGCTGCACGACTTCAGAAATGGGCAGTACTGTTGTCTGCTTTCAATTACAGCATAGAATATAAAAAAGGTTCAGAACATGGTAATGCGGATGCATTGTCGCGTGCTCCTGTTAAATCTGAATCGGAAACACATTCTGAAGTATTCTGAAGTATGGAGTTGGTATCAGACAATGGTCCCCAACTAATTTCATAAGCATTTGAATGTTTCTTGAAATCAAATGGAGTAAAGCATACTCTTATCCCGACCTACCATCCACAGTCGAATGGTCTGGCAGAAAGGAATGTGCAAACAATCAAAGGGGCATTAAGAAAAATGAACAGTGATGTCAATGATCAAAGCACTTTGAGCCAGAAAATTTCTTGGTTCCTCATGAACTATCGCTCAATGCCGCACTCAACAACTGGACTGTCTCCAGCTGAATTGTTTTTAAACAGACCAATTCGTACTCTGCTAGCACTTGTACATCCCAGTACTCAGTCTCGTGTTGAGCAGAACCAACGTTCACAAAAAGATATTATGACAGATGCCATACCAGAAATAGAATCTTCACTTCTTATGAAAAAGTTTTTATTCGATCCCATAAAAATCAGGACTGGAGCAGGGGAATCTTAATCAAACCACAGGGCAATAAAACGTGGCTTGTTAACGTTAATAACAAATTGTATCTTGCACATGTAGATCAGCTTCGGCATGATAACAGCAAAGATAATTAAGATTCTACAAATTTTGATAATGTGTTCATTCTTGATCTTGATCACCAAAGCCAGGTTGGCATAATAGAAACCACTCATAAAGACAATAGGCCAGAAATTAGCATTATAGAAGAAAGCAGTGTCTTAAATAAGCCTGAAACAACTACTAATACACTCATAAACTGAGATGTAAAAAAACACCAGAACCGGAACAAGTCGGGGCCATCGTGATCACGATGGCCCCGAACAAGTACCGGAGAGATCTGCAGACAACACAACTGCTGTTGAGCAAAAAATCAAATCTAAAACTGAGACAACTGTTCGACGTAACCCACCTCGCAGTCGGAGTAAACCTCTGCGTTTGGACTTATAAATGTCTGATGAACTTATAATATTTGTTTAACATAATTTCAATTTTTTTTGTAGGGAAAGTATTGTAATATATTTTGTATATAATTAGGCAACAACCCATGTTTGGATATAAAAGATCACGAATTGTGGCAACGGACACACGCTAGATGTAAGCGGCGAGCCAGTATGTTTGGCAAACCAGATATTCTCATTATTAACCCTCCGAGCGGAACACACTGACTAAAAAAAATCTCCAAAAATACGCTAAAGTTTTATTGTGTCAATCGACAAAGCATTCTATGATTTTTTACTTCACCCGTTGCCAACTAGAATGGAATACGGGAAACTCACCCTCGTTATTTTCCCTTTACTTCCGGTTATAAATAGATATATAAATAGACATTATAGATTGTTAATTACTAATACACATAAAGCTCGTTAAGTCTCGAAGATCATCCCATAAGAAGCAATGGATTCTAAAAGTACAAATAAAAATATTCTTTAAGAGAATTATTTATATTTTTTAAGAAAGTTAACCAAGAGATTTAAGTGGTGCAATTAGAGATACATCTGTTACCGCAAACGAAATACTTCGAAATAGAGATTTACAAAGCCATGAAAAGATATCAGCGTATTTGTACCTCAGGGAGTAGGGGTGCATCCCTCAATAAATGTCAATCAAAGAGGGATGCAGTTTCTAAACAATCGACCTGACCCTCCTACCTCAAAAACTGGCAGAAATGTACACTACATTAATTTCGGAACGTTTTTGGAGGTCGAAAATTGTACGTGACAACCGCTTTGAATACATCATTGGTTTGGCGGAATTGTACGTGCGAACCGCTTAGAGGGTTAAAAATAAATGTACTTAATCAAGTAAATTATGAGAGTAATTATTTCTCAAGTTACAAAAGGCGGGACCGGACCTAAGTCAAAATCTAGGAAACAAGAATCACAGCTTAAAAGATCCACTTCATCCTCTGTCAAACAGCTCCAGTTTTTTATGCGATTCTTTGCTTAACTTGGAACCATTGCTTTGCCCAGAGTATTTCATCAGGGTTTTCGCACAGGCTTGAATCTCTCGTCGAATGTCGGTACCAAGGCTTAGGTTTTTCTCCATTAAACTGTGGAAAAAAAGAAATTTCCCAATTCCCGAAGTGTAGGCAGAGACACAAAACAGCCGGCCTCGTGCCCCGGTCTCACCCACTCATTGGTCCTATAACGGCATTATACCTGTGCCTTGTGAAAGTTAATATAAATAAGATTTATAACATTTTGACGTTTACTGTTTGTTGTCCATATGTGAAAACATATAATGGCAAGAAAATTTTTAAGAATAAATACATTATACACACATTGGTTGAACAAAATAAATAACAAAAATATATTTGCTTTAAAGCACACACATTTTTTTTTTTTTTTTTTTTTTTTTTTTTTTTTTTTTTTTTTTTTTGTGATTGTTGAAATAACTTCCGAACAAATAAGAAAATGTATTAGCAAAGTATATTAAGGATTAATAATTTTCCTTACGATTCTTGTGTTTTTTCAATACACCAAAACCATTACACCCTTAAAATCCAATCTTTCTGTTGCGCCAGATTCTAGTTCTCATAAAACGAATAAAGATAATTTTGGTTGACTAATCGAATTTTTTAAGGGAAATTTAAATCGTTTATATAAAGAAAAGGGTTTGTCTCCCATGTAATTAGATATTGGGAGTATTAACAATAACTTTAAACTCATATCAATATTTGAAAATATTGTCCTTTTTATGTTTTTGTTTAAATCTTAAAAATGTGATGCATGTTAAATGCATTGAAAACGCAGATCCGTTAATCAAGTCCTGGGTGATGACGTTCTTTCCCCGATATGAATGGTGTTTAATTGAAAAGCAAGATTGACTACGAAATAAATGTTCCGTTTCAGGTCATCAACAGCAGCCTTAGATCGAGTACATCCCCATGGGATGCTCTGTTTATCAACGTTAGCCAATACATGTACAAAAATAACCTCGTAAAGCGGAACACTGTTTTTTCCAGTATCAATGTTCCAGATTTTCTGTCTTCAGCTAAAAAAACTTTACAAATAATTTTTAAAACCATATTAATATTTAAATTACGCAATAAATGCAATAATTTGATGTACAGCTGAAAATTGTATATGAAATAAAATATTTTTTATCACTCAACTCATTTTGTTTCCTTTTGTTTACGTTAAGAAGTGTGTCAGCGCTAACTTTAAACGTTTAATTAAAGCTTATGAAACATGTCGCATTTACCTGGTAATTAAAATAAGTTCACGATTCTTTAATACAGATTATAATTTCTTTTTGTTTTATATTTTTTTAACTTCTTGTAATATTTTTACTTAGCTAAAATAAAGGAAGAAACGGTAGATACGCCTGTTAGAAACAATACTATACGCCTATAATTGGTCCAGTTTTAAGCAAACCGAATCGTAAGCACCCTGAATGTGTATGAAAATGAAATACTCTTTTCTACGTTTGAATTTAACTATCGGGGATTTGTTAAAGGTAAATACTGAAATGTTATAAAAAGTAAATAATCGTATATATGATAGGCGAGTTCTTAGCTATATTATCATTTTGTTATGCTATCTTTGTTATAGAACGTACCATAACAGCACCTCAAGCTCAATCATTATGCATTCTACGTAGGGATAGACATAGCCTTTGATCCACTGTTTGCAAAAGTAAAAATTCACGCAAAAGTAAAAATTATGGAACTGCAGTGTAAACATTGAATCAAAGTCACATGATAAAAATTATTGTAACTCAGTAATTAAAGCATAGATATACTTATAATAAAATTTTGCCTGAAATGCTTCATTAAAGAAAACCCAGTCAACAAGAATATAATTTAGATTTTCATTAAACTTTTAATTTAGATAATTTTTTAATTAATTCATTAACATCTAAACTGAGTTCATATACAATTCCTAATATAGTGAGGTGTGACAATCTTGTTGGAGATGTTGTTCACAAGTAGTTCTTTATTAGTTTTAGTTTGGGAAAACCACATTCCCATATTTAACATATATTTGAAGTGTTAGTAAATGTAGTTTAGAGCCATGTTTTTTCTCATTGTGTTTTGGCAATTTTAAACCCATCAATAATTTTTGCCTGGGTATAAACTAACAGACTATTTGTTTTGCTCTGGTTCTATAACAAATGTGCTTTATTTTTTTGATGGATTTTCAAATTTCCAAAAGTAACTTTAAAATACACACTTATGAATTAAATTTGCAACAACCCACCAAGAACTTTTTTGAAAACTAGCAGTTTCAGTTATTTTATTCATCAAACTTGTTAGTCCACTTTTGAAATTCTTTGATCCATAAAGTTTATTAATCTGTAGTTACTCAGAGAATAATAATCAATCACTAATACTAACAGGAAAGAGAGAAGTCAAGAAAATTCATTACTTTGGGATTTTATATTAGCATTCTCTTTAACTCTTTCCCTGGCATAGGCGTGATAACACGCTTAGACAAATCCAACTCTTACCTGGCAACGGTGTGTTTTCACACTTGGACGCATGCCAACATTCTGGTTCCCCCCCCTCCCCTGTTCGCTCTAGACTAAACAAATGCTATTGAAAGCTTAGCAGTGCGTTAGAGGAAAGTTCTTTTAATCTGATATGCATGTTCGTGCAGCTGCATCTTTATAAATTGGAAATTCACTTAGTCATAATTTGAAGTTAGTACGCCTCACCATGGCCATGCTTAAGAAAGGTAGGAGTTTGAATCCCGCGGAACTGGAGACTGTGATAAATGAAATTTGTGCAGATGACGTTAGTGATAATGACATAATGTTTCCAGAACTTGATGAATTAGAAGAAAATGTTGTAAATACAGAAAATAGTGATAGTGATACAGAAGAAATATTGCCTGTGCAATCTACTTCAACAACACACACTACATCAGAAGAATGGACGAAAAATGTTATTGTGCCTGTAATTGTTCCTTTCACGGGTAACAGTGGACAGAAAATTGAAGTTCAAAGTAATAGTAAACCCTTCTTTTGGCTGAAAATATTTTTGGATGAGGAACTAATAAATTCAATTAGAGACAAAACTAATATTTACGCTCACCAATATCTGAATAGTCACACTTTAACCCCACAGTCATGTGATAAAAATTTCGAAGAAATTTCTACTGAGGAACTATGGAAATATTTAAGGATTATATTTATGATAGGTATAGATAGATGTCTGGAAATTGAAGATTATTGGTCTTCAAAACCCTTTTTTCACACTAGGTGGTATGGTGAAACAATGTCTATGCGCCGTTTCCAACAAATCTCAAAATTTTTACATTTTGCAGATAATAAGGGTAGGCCAGAGGACTGTGAAGATAGATTATACAAAGTGAGGCCTGTTTTAGAGTCAATTACAAAAAAATTCAAGTATATATTTCAAATAAAGAAATTTCAATTGATGAGGGAATGATGGCTTGGAAGGGAAGACTCATTTTCAAAGTTTACATGCCAGATAAATACGGCATAAAAGCTTATATTGTCTCTGAATCAACATCAGGTTATATATGGAATTTTGAAATTTATTGTGGTAAATCACGGCCCATCAAAACTCTTGTTTTGGATTTGTTAGGCCCTTCTCTTCTTGGTAAGGGTTATCATATTTATCAAGATAATTATTATAACAGTGTGGAGTTTGTGCAAAGTTCTTTTAGAAAAAAACATGTATGTTTGTGGAATATTTCGCCTAGATAGGGGTGCCCCTAAACATTTGAAAACTGTTTCTGAGAAGCTAAAAAAGGGTGAATCTACATTTGTGCGTAAAGGTCAAGTGTTTGTGCAAGTGTGGAGAGACAAAAGGCCGGTGAAGCTTATCTCTACTCTTCATAGCACAAACATTGTGGCTTCTGGAAAACATAATCATAAAGGAGAGGAAATAAACCAGAGATTGTTATGGATTATAACAAATATATGCAAGGAGTAGATAAGGTAGATCAGATGCTGCATTATTATCCCTTTTGCCGTAAAACAGTCAAGTGGACAAAAAAACTTGTTTTTTACTTGTTATAAATGGCAGCATTGAACAGTTTCATTTCGTTGAAAAAGAACACATCTGTCCGGAAATTTAAAGGAAAGGCCTATACTTTCAAAGATTTTCTAATTGACTGTATTGAAGCCATGACATCTACAACTATATCTGAGAAGGAGGCTGATGTAGATGAGACAGAATCACAGGCATCAACTTCAAGTGCGATAACTCCACCATCACTAAAGAGACCTCCAAAAAAAGACTGATGCTCGGCTACAGGGTGGTCTAAAGGGGCACAAAATGGTCCACGTGCCCCCAACAGAAAAGAAGAAAAGTGGTGCTATGCAAAAGTGTAGAGTGTGCTCATCACATGGTATGAGAAAAGAAACAAGTGTAATATGTGCAAACTGTGGTGTGGCACTCTGCAAATTTCCATGTTTCGGGAACTATTACACAAGAAAGAAGTATTAAAAAAATATATTCAGGTACTGTGATATTTTCTTTATATACTAGGATATCCTAACATCATTTCCTGAAAATTTCAGCTCTTAACTAACAATTGCACAGTTACAGGAATTTTTTATTTTAACATATGCATTTCAGCTATTTAATTGTTAAATTGCCTGCCAGACAACGGTAGGATTTAAATACCCTCTGCTGCCAGGAAAAGAGTTAATTACAATGAATTAAATTTTTGTTAAGAACGAAATATACATTCTTAAATAAAATATTAACAAGATGTGTATTCTGGTATCTTTTTATCTTACTAAAAAAAGAATTGATTTTATCTATTTAACAATATATATATATATATATATATATATATATATATATATATATATATATACTAGCTGCAAGTACCCGGCTTTGCCCAGGTTTAAAATAAGGTTTTCTGTAGAATCATACAAAACTGTTTATTTGCATGAAATAAAAGGGTACATTTATCTTAAAGTAATGTGATAGACAACATTTTTTTTCATCTTTGCCCATTCTGGAACAGGCCACATACAACTGCCCATGAGAAAAGCATGGTGTCTGCAAGTCTATACCAGCAATCCCAAGAGACTGGCCCTCTGACTTGTTGATTGTCATAGCAAAGCACAGTTTCAAAGGAACTGTATTCTCTTGAATTGTATGGTGTTGTCTGAGGGAATGATAGGTATTCTTGGATGAAGACATCCTCATCCTTACCACAAACTGTGAGTACTGTGGCTTGAATGACATGTTGAATCAGCTTTTTCACAATTAAACTTTTGCCATTGCACAACCTGGGTGCAATAATATTTCAGATCAGCATTATTGGAGCAACAACTTTCAAAATCAAGTTGTGGGCTTGCAAATCAGGATTGTGTATATGTACCAAATTTCACATTATTGGGTTGTCTGGATCTTGAGTTATAAGGGAACAGACAACAAATGCGTCTTATATATAGAGAGATACATCCTCATCATCTCATCATCACCACAAAAACATACAAAATCATTCTCAATGACCAACTTGCATGATTTCCTTTTTTTTTTTTTTTTTCCTTTTTTGGTTCATTATCACATGGCTCAGAACAGGCACATGGAGCACTACTTTTGGTTGGAGGAGGCCAGAGTGAGGTTGAGATGGAAAAAAACCTGTTTAAGAACCTTCTTCGTGTAATTTTGTGTATGTGTACCAAATTTCATGTTTGGTTGTCTGGATCTTGAGTTGGCTGTTTCCCAGTTCGGGGGGCTCCCAGAACCCAGTTCGGTGGGGACACCAAGTGTGGGAGATATCGCCGAATTCTAGAACCCTATTTTCTGGCAAACCTTGCTCTTTTTTTCGGACTCTTCCTCCACCCCCTAAAAAAGGTGGGGGTGTCAATCGGCACCTTTATTTTAGGGTATTGGGGGAAATGACACGTGATTTGAATATCTGACCCTTATTGGTTCCTGTAACTAACAATACTCCAAGACCGTTGAATTTGGATTTTCTAGCATCCATTTCAAGTCTGTCCATTTCGGCTATGCTCTGGAGGTTCGTCCATTTTGCCTAAGCTCTTGTGGTATTTTTTTTCGTTTTTAAACTTTAATACTGGAGCTCACACCAATACAATTGAGGGCTTGTGGAGCTCAATTAAGAGATCCTGCCGCACAGTTCGCAAGTGTGAAAATCAATTTGATTCGTACATTTGTGAATTTATGTGAAGGAAAATGAAAGAAAATCCGCAAGATGCTTTTCAGGATTTTTTAAATCAGATCAAACATGTATATCTACCAACAACTCAGAATACTTAAATTAGGTTAGCGCTTTATTTATTTTATATTTTATGCTTAATTTTCGAAGAGTAACAAGTGATGTTATAATTCACGTTTATATATTTTTATTTACTGCTTTTTGAACTTTATTCAAAATTATGTCTGAATTTAATACAAAATGAAGAAGAAATATTTTTAAACTATATTATTTTGTAGTGTACTACATTGTTAAAAGTGATACGCTAAGTAATAAAAGTAATTTTTTTATGACCCTCTACCGTTATTGTTACGGAAGATCAAGGGGAACTTTACCTCACTTAGATAAAAAAAATTATTTCACTCCCTTACTATCTTCAGAATTTTAAGCTAAATATTTATTATTTATTTAAAACGTTTACTTCGTTCTTATATTTCCATTTTAAGCTAATAATTTCTAGAAGTAATTTGTACCGTACTTTATAACTTTTTAATCTTTTGATAGTTTTAAAATAATTCATTAAATAGCAACCGTATTTTATAAATATAACTAAATTGAAAATCAATTTGATTCGTACATTTGTGAATTTATGTGAAGGAAAATGAAAGAAAATCCGCAAGATGCTTTTCAGGATTTTTAAATCAGATCAAACATGTATATCTACCAACAACTCAGGATACTTAAATTAGGTTAGCGCTTTATTTATTTTATATTTTATGCTTAATTTTCGAAGAGTAACAAGTGATGTTATAATTCACGTTATATATTTTTATTTACTGCTTTTTGAACTTTATTCAAAATTATGTCTGAATTTGATACAAAATGAAGAAGAAATATTTTTAAACTATATTATTTTGTAGTGTACTACATTGTTAAAAGTGATACGCTAAGTAATAAAAGTAATTTTTTTATGACCCTCTACCGTTATTGTTACGGAAGATCAAGGGGAACTTTACCTCACTTAGATAAAAAAAATTATTTCACTCCCTTACTATCTTCAGAATTTTAAGCTAAATATTTATTATTTATTTAAAACGTTTACTTCGTTCTTATATTTCCATTTTAAGCTAATAATTTCTAGAAGTAATTTGTACCGTACTTTATAACTTTTTAATCTTTTGATAGTTTTAAAATAATTCATTAAATAGCAACCGTATTTTATAAATATAACTAAATATTTTATAAGCATAATTACCTAAATATAACCAACTAATGCTTGTATTTTGCTTAATTTGCACTTATTGCAAAAATTCTGCACTGTTTAGTTTAATAAACAGTACAAAAGAGCCTTTAAATACATTAAAAACTCAAATTTAAATTTGTATTCATCTTAACAAAATTTCAAACCCTTTTTTTGTTCAAAATATGCTTTGAAATCGGGTATAAACTTAATACACAAATTGCAAACATCACTTGGCGACAATTTGGCGATCACTTGTACAAGAATAGTGCCAAAAACATGGCGGCGAGGCCCCCGGAACTTGGAATTTACCCTTGAGTTATAAGGGAACAGACAGACAGACAACAAATATGTCTTATATATAGACATATGTATATAATCTTATATATAGATATATGTATATAATAATAAAAGTATGATACCATACTCAGTATAATAAACTTGTAATCAGACTTCAGATTAATATATATGGTGTCATCTTAAAGTGATTTTCACTTATATGCTTTTTCTTGTTTTTAATAGAAACAAAGCATATGTAATATTTTATTAATAATAAAACACATTCATTCTTCTACATTTTAAAATTATGCTTTTTAATTGTACAATAATAATAAAATATTTTTTATTACTTCCTATAATCATTAGTGACTGTAAATGTTGACATCCATTGTTATTGTACCAAAAATACTATTCATATTTAATCATAAAAAGTGTTTCATATGTTTCTGAGATGTTTTTATGATGAAAATAATCTGTTAGAAGTTGAAAATAATTTTAATGTACAATAAATCATTTTTTAAAATGAAAGTATGTGTATTGCTTGCTGTTCCTTTCTTAAAATAAATTTTCAAAAAGTTGTCTAATAATTTTACCCCTGCTTCAGCATTTGTAAATGTACCTTTTCCTGTATTAGGATATTCTTTCTGATTGAATGAAATATGCTCATAGTTTCATACATAATATCTTCTAAATCTGAAGTATATACCTTGTGCATTTCTTTAGCATTTTGATAAACAGATTCGTTATCCAATAAACCAGATAAATTATTCAGACTATTTGTATGTGTAGATATTCTATGCTTTAGTTGTACAATCAGAATAGCATATGTAAAATTAAAGTAAGAAATTTTAAAATTATCTGTATTAACATCCTCTGAATTTCCACCATGAAAATACTTGCTTTTAGTAATTTTTTTTCCTTTTCATGTAGTGCTTTGCGTGAGCCACCATTAAACATATTTCCTTTCCATATATTTCTAATAATTTTCTTCATAAAGTTAGGAAAATTTATTTGTGAAGAGAATGTGTAAGTATATGATATCAATTTAATGAGAGGGTTTTGCAAAATATTGCTTACATAATCTGTTTTCTGTAGAATCCTAAATAATTGTAACAATGAGTGTTTTTAGCTTCAGAAAATGTTTGTATAATGCATCAGCCTCACTCATTGAAATTGTTGATAAATTTGTTTTCTATCTTGTTTTAACTGTAAAAAATGTTGCAGAGTATAATGTATAATAATCAGATTATAATACATTGAAAATGGTTTGGTTTGGATTGCTACGGTCTACTTTTTGCAACACGAGGTCTAATGAGACTGGGACCTACTGCTTAAAGCCAATTCCGAATGGCTACGAACTTCCATGCCACTGTGGGATTCGAACCCATGAACTCCGGTTACGAAGGCCAGCACCCTAACCATTCGGCCATCGTTCGGCTACATTGAAAATGAGGGCACCTGCAAAGTGATAGCCCAAATTACCACATTTGCTATTGTAAATTAGATTTTGCTAATTTGATTTATTCCTTCTTCAAAGTCTGAATATGTTGCAAAATGGTTGTTTTATGCAAGCAACAGTTGTTTTTTTTTTAAATTTAATGTGTGAAATAATATTTTATTTCTTTTTACAGACAGAAATCCATCGCCCCCTCCAGAAATATTAGAATGTGATGAGGATTTAGTTCCTGATAGAATAGGCAACACTATATACAGCAAACGATGGTTATATAGAACATTAATGAACATGTTAAAAGTAAATAGTTTCACTTGTATTGAAATAGAAAAGGCTATTGTAGTTGTATATATTTTGTGCTTATGTATGTCCACACACACACATATATATATATATATATATATATATATATATATATATATATATATATATATATATAAGAATTTAAGGTAAATTTTAAAAAAGTATCGTTTACCAAAATAATTAGGAAAAAATGCTGAAATACTTAATTTGCCTGAAAAAGTTAATGTTAAATAGCATTTTAAAATCACTTTAAAACACTATGAAATAAATTTCACAAGTAATAAAACTTTGAAGCAAGGGATTAAATTTATTTTTATTATTTTTTAAAACAAAAGCAAAACATTGAAACCTAATGAAAGAGCAAAGAATAAATGAACAGGAACTGCTTTTCACCAAAAAAGGTAATAATTTATGGTCACAGTTTTTGCAAGAGTAGTTATAATTTCTTTCACATTGTAAATTTTCTTCTGCATTTAGTAAAAGATGCAATTATGGCATTACATCCTAATATATATACAAAATGAGTTAAAATTGTTACTACTCAAATGCCAAAAATGTACATGATCATCAAATGTGAATGATTGTTTAAAAACCAGTTTTAACATGCTTTTTACTGTGTTCAACATGTAAAAATCAATGATTGACAGTAGCATGTAAAGCCCATAGATATGTTTTGTATGGAATTGATGGTATTGTGTCTCATATGCAGACCTTTATATTACTTGTGATTCAATTTTTTTTGCTATACACAAACTTTTTAACAATACTCAGGCTTGCAATTCCGTCACGTTTCTTACCTTTAGTTACTTTTTTTACAATTGATCACTTTTAGTCACTTTTTTAAGAAAACAGTCACTTTTGGTCACTTTTTTCATGGTGTATCACGTTGCCCGAAAATGTACTGAACCGTATTTCGTTTTTAGCGCAAGTGCTACGATCACTCGATACGATCGAATCGAAACCTTCTGTATTATTTTGCATGCGCAATCTATTTGTATGTGTGGCTCTCGTAGGTTGGCAGATGACCCTGGGTAAGTACATTATTGAATTGTTGTTCGGACCCACCTCTCTTTCCAAGTACCATCACCCCATGGGGCTATTTTGGACCCTGCTTGGATTTCCCTTTGATCTAGTTTCCGGTTCTTTCTGTTGTTGAAAAAAGAAAATCTGAACTAATAACAAAATATTTTAATAAAAGACCAAAAATGTGATGCTCTAATCATATTAAAATGTAATTAGTCATGTGGTTTCCAGAATTTAGGGATTTTAAAAAGTCGTAAAGAAGTTCCTGAAATATACATTTAATACATTAAAGTAACTTATGTCAAAACACACATTTCTCCTTTTCTTTTACTTCACAATTTTTGTTTAGATACTCTAATCTAGATATGTACATATTTCAAAACATCATTAATATAAGCAGAAATTGTGATTATAAAATTAATGTACTGTATGTATTCAAATCTAATTTATAGATTTTCTTGAATAAAAAGCAATGTTGAGTTGTGTTAAATAAAATTTTTAACCTTTTTGTATTTGACACTAAAATTATGTCTTGCATGAATTATTTGATTTCGTGTTAAAATAAATAGAAAAATCTTAATAATAGCATCTGTAATCAAGAGGACAAAAAAAAAAAAACCTGCTTTTTTTTTCAATGTTTAGTCACTTTTTAGTCACTTTTCTCACCTTTCTGAAAGTACCTCAGCAGTTGCAAGCCTGAATACTTCATTACTGGAAATCACAGAGTTAAGTCTAAGGAATGTATTGGGAAACACAGTTTTTTGTTTGCAGCTAAAAATTCATCTATTAGGAAATTAGTTATCAAGATAGGCACATATAGGTGCATAATCTGGTGCTATGTGATTATATTAGTAGTACCCTGCAAATCTGATTCAAGGTGGTAGCTTATTAATAATTCATTCTTACAACATCATTAAATGTACATGAAGAATCATGGAGTACCAAAACAATAAGAACCAATTATTTTATCAGTAGTTATAGACATTCCTATTAGAAATCATGTTCATGATTCTGAATGACTCAAGAAAATTATCTTATGTTGATTGACAAGTTCATTTGTGTAAAAATGGTTTCATTATTGAATGCCATGATATAGGAGATGTGTTCCTGTTAGTGTATGATAAATAAGTAAATATCTATCCCATTTGAGTTGCGGCATAATTTTGTCTCACCTTGTGTATCTAGGAGGTAGAGTGCTGTTTTTTAGTACCATACATTGAAAATGTGTATCTTATACTGGTATGTGATTTTGCAGCAATTCATAGTTGACTGTTATGCCCTTTGTTTTTGGCATAGTTTGCAATTGTCTCAAACTCAACGCATTCGATGAAGCATATTTGACATATGATCTTGTGTGAAAGGGGCTCCCAAACAGAAGGGAATATTTCCAAACTTCAGCAAAGATCTGTAAATTACTGTTTATCATTCTTATCTTTCTCTATTGATGATATAGTACTTGCATATGATTTCTTTAGAACTCTGCTATAAACTTTCTTGCTTTGTGTTTACATTTTAGATATATGCATGTAAAATGTATTTTAATTATGCCAATACTGAAACTTAGTTTTGTATGTTCACAAAATAAAAAATAATAAACTGATAAGTCCAGAACTTTAAGCTGGAGCTGATCCCTCCTAACCTTTTCTCCTATTTTTGCTGGAATGGAACTGGAACCTCTTAATTTTTTTAATGTGCTCTAATAAAAGCTAAAAAGAAAAAATAGCAATTTGAAGCCCTTGATGTATTTACATATGTTTAGTAAGTTACATGATTAAACATTACATCAGAAAAACAGAGTGAAAAAAAGCTATTTGGCATTAACGGTCTTAAAAAAAAAGTTAAATGTTTCGTGTTTTTTCCTTTCATCAGTTTCAAAAGAGTTTCTCAATGTATGTATACATATAAACTACCTTTTATATATGCTTTGAATTAGCAATTAAACTTCCAAAACCTTTTTTAACTCTCTGACAAAAAATCTGATAAAAGAAAATTTTGTGCTTAAAATTCAGGTAAAAGTGCATACTGTTATAAGAAAAACTACATCCTTTCCATATTTACTACTCCTGCTATTTTGTATCGTACAACTATTTCTTGAATATACTGCAAGTGTATATAGGTCTAGATGTTTTTTGGTTTCACTCACAAATTGAAAGCTGAAAACTATCATTTTGAAAGGGTTTCATTAGTCCAAATATAATCACTTGAACTTCTTTGCAGTTTGCATATAATATTCGATATGTAAGACACGTTTTATCCAAATACTGATTATATTTGAAATGAATAGTTAGAGGCTCTCTGCTTTGTGACTTACTATTGTGGGGGGACTATGAAGTACTGTGAAAACCACTTAGTTTGAGACATTTCTATAATGACAGCAAGACACGTGTAAAGGGCCTAAGAATTAGGTTATGGTCAAATTCAGCCTGGTATAGATAAAAGTTGGCTATAATGCTCTCTAATCTAAACATTAAATATTTGTATGGATATCATAATTTCACATTTCTTTATTATATCTGAATTTGATTCACTTATTTTATGATAACTGCTTTCCTAAACTGAAATCAGATTCTTATTTCTCTCTTTATAGGTTGTTCAAGAATATCCCTCTGAAATAAGCAGTCCTACTGAAGAAAACTTGGTAGAAACTGAAGAAGTAGTCAATTCAGGTCATGTTATCATAGAATTAGATCCCCAAATTGAAGAAGATGCCTGTACTTTATGGGACATGTCAGCTAACAATGTAAATATTTTGTTTAATAATTTCATTAACTTCAGAATATTAATCTTGGTTTTATGAATGTTTTCACTATTGTTATGTCTGTAAGACAACTTTCTAAAATTGTATTTTAAAATAAGAGAAGGCAAGTAATATGTATTCTTTCATTTAAAGAATGATTTATTACACATTAAAGTTAATTTCAGTTGTTAACAGTTTGTTATTTCAATTACAAAATGTCTTCAAGATGAAATGATAGGTTTCTTGAGATCTACATTATCTATTCTAAAATGCATCATATTGCTAAAGGAAATTACAGGAAAAAAATTTCAAATAAATTCAGACAAAGGTACAAAGACTTCCTTAGTGGCGCTACAAGTATATAATTCAGAAGGTAAACTCTAAACATTTCTCTGTATAAGGAGAGGATGTGTAGAATTGTGGCGTCACTCTTCAATGCAAACGACTTTCACCATGGTCGCATCTTCTGCTGTGTGATATGCAGATTTCATCATGTGGGAAATGCAAATTTCCAGAGTGAAGAAGACGCCAGAGACTTTCCCGACGGGTATAAATACCCAGCACCAACTGCTAGTATCGCGGAGGTTAGAAGTGGTTAGGTTGTTTTGCTGCCGCTGATGTAAATATCTTGTAAATAAAAAGTGGTAGTTAAGTTGTATGGTCTTTTTTCCACTTTAGAATAAACCAATGTGCCTGCATATTCTCTGGCTGACAGCAGGTGAGAGAGAAACAGAATCAGCAGAAATAAATGTATAAAAATAACTGTAATTCTTATTTAAAACAAATATGATTTGTAGTATATTTCTTTGTATAATTTGATAACTTAAATGATACTTTCATATTAGTTGGGATAGGCTTTTATCCTGATAGATGTAAAGCATTCATGATGCTCACATTTTTTATAACATGTAACTGGAGGGTTTTTTTCCTCCTGATCCTGTGTCTTTATATGATTTGATAATTTGGGATAAACCACCTATCTTGATTAACGTAAAACATTCATAATGCTGTGTCAGAGAGAATATCAGTTTTCATCATCTTCATGAAAGGGGAATTTTTCTGTCAATTCTATCTCTCTTATCTGCTAACATCTTAGTGAGAGAATTTTCAGATTCATTGGTTTATCCTACACATTCCTTCCTTATATAGAGAAATGTCTGCAGTGTCTGCCGGGATTAAATCTATTATCCTACAGGCCTAGCCTGGGCAATAAGCATGGTAGGCAACTGCCTAGGGTAGCAATATTTAAGAATGGCAAAACATGTGTGAACTAGTGTAAAAAAAAAAAAAACATTAAAACTCTCAAAAATATTTTTTGATTACTTGTATCTAAAGATATAGATTATAGTTTCAGATTATAAGTAGTAAAATCAACTGCAACAGGAGTTGATAAGCTTCTAAGCATTTCCTTTATTTTGAGATTCAATGTAGATCAGATTTAATAAATATTTTTCAGTATAACAGAAACAGACAGGCTTTTGGGTATTTATAAGCATTGTGAAATGTACCAATTTGTTTATTGTTTTAAATATATATAAAAATATATATAAAATTATATATAAATATATATATTTATATATAAAAATATATATTTAAAATATATATTTACATATATAAAAATTATCTCTGAAAATAGAGTTTAGTTTGTAAGTTCATTGTTGTTAGCTCATTAAAAATGTAAGTTTTGTTTTTCATTAAAATTATTTTTGTAAATCTGTCTTAGCAATATTTTCTCCGTTCAATTATATGTCATTTTAAGCAATCTCTAGCTCCTTTTATATGATTACTTTTTATCATAAGTAATGATATTTGAATAAACATATTTTCCTCTTGTACTTATCAACAGTGTTAAATCTAATTATCTATGAAAGTAAAACTTTCAAACTTGACATGCATCCTTGCATAATTTATATGTATATTTTATATGTATAAAATATATATATGTATAAAATATATATATTTATATGTATATATATATTTATATGTATAATTTATATGTATAAAATGTATTTTTTATGTACTATATATTATAAAAATTTGAGAAATATATTTTCATGCTTTTTCTTTGTATTATTAAACTAATTATTAATAAAACTCACTTTTTAATCTGTGCACTTCTTTAGGTTTAAGATGTATATTTAGGATAAAATGGCTCACAGATTAAGAGGTGTTGGACAGCACTGGTTTAACCCCTTAATGCACAGTTTTTTTTTTTTTTTTTTTTTTTTTAAGGCTGGCCAAAAAAAAAAAAAAAAAAAAAAAAAAAATCAGTTTTTTTTTATGGGAAAAACACAATTTCGAATGTTGTCTTGCCAAAAAAATTACAAAAATACAAAAATAATCAAAATTTTTATTGCAATTTTGGATTTTGATAACATTGCAGAAAATAGTCCAATATTGTAATATTACACATACATCAACTTTTTTTATCTTTCTTTTCGAATTCCCATTTCAGAATAAACATTATTATCAGTAAAAATACTTATTTATATTTTTAAAACATAAATAATAAGAATACTAGTATTTATAAAATTAATCAAAATTTTCTTTTGTGTGATATATTTCGAAACAAGGGGCAGGACATAGTCCAACATTGCAACTATTACACATGTAACGACTCTCTTTTCTTTTCTTTTTTCCTTTGCTATCTCTTTTAGCGCAATATAGAAAAAAAAAGTAGAAAAAAAAATATATGTTATACTTGAATAAGTAAGTGTTATAGCTTACAATTCCATCTAAATGATAAATATCAATAAAACAATTTTTTTTCTTTGCTTTCACATTGTTATTTTCAATTTGTGATTGCATTTGAATGTGAAAAATTATAGCAACATGAAGTATAACGCCACTCGAATTATCGCGAGTGTGAACAGTTTGGCCAGTTTAGCGCACTTGAGTTAACTGTAGTGTGCACGTTAAGGAATTAAATAAGATTAGACCAAAGCCTGAACTAATATTTAAGAACTTATATTGTAGGCTAATACAATCCAGCAGATAATACAAAATACAATCAAACAGATGTAAAAAATTTTATGGGATTTATTTTAAACAATTCTTTTACTTGAATAATGTAAAATGTATAAATGTTCTTATTATTTTTTGCTACATTTTACAGGAGGTAGCTGAGTTTCTTTGTCAGTGTGATATTGCAGACATTTTTGTTGATATTATTGAACACACAAAAAGTCCAAGGTTACTTGTAAGTAGTTTGAGCACTAAAGATTTTAATCTAATGTTTTGTGAAGGATAAGAAAGCTTTGTTTCATTGTAAAGAATGCTTAAATATTTTGTTATTTCTAAACAGGAAATTGTACTGGGAATTCTTGGTAATATATCCTCCTTTAACTCAACTTGTGAATATATTTCCAAGAATAAAGCATTAGTGTAAGAAAAATTTTTTTATCTTTCTTTTTTGAAATTAAATTACATTTGAAGTTTTGTATTGTAACATAGTTTATTTTAGTAATTAGCATTTAAGTGTGAATTAATTACATATTAAAATATTACTGGTCTATGTTAGCTTTACTATTATGTTAGTCTGACATATTGTATACATGTAAGAAAATAATAGTCTGTTGCTTTATGTAATTTCAGTGTGTTCATGAACAAGTGCTTTTAATATTTATGGTTGAGTTTCATTCCTTGAAAAATGCTCAAACATTTCTAGCTCCCTTTTTTTTATTATCATATTTCAATTCTCTCTAATTTTTAAAATTTTGCGATTTTTGCAAAGTTTTCTTGAGAAGATTGAAAGAATTTTTTTAAAAGATATACTTTTTTATTACATAAACTAGCATATAGCCCATCATATGATGGGATTCGTAAAATTTTTAATTTTCCAGAACTGTAAAGTACCTTATGAGGCAGGTTAAAAAAAAAATTTTTTTTTTTTGGCTGATAATTTTGCCGAATAATTTGTTTATATTCACACTCCTCTAAAGTCTCCTGATACTGTGAATGCAGTTTAGAATCACATTGAATTCATTTAGTCAAATCATGTGGTTATGTATGAAAAACAAACACACAAACAAACAAACTTTTTAATTTTCAAAGATATATAACTTAAACAATAGATATTTATTAGTCTATGAAATAGACTCCTAGGCTTTTATAAAAAGAATTTGTTGTTAATACTGGTGATAAAATTTTCATTGCAACAAAAAATAATCAATGATTAAATTTAAAATTAGCACATATGTACCTAATCTATTATTTATGCCAATATAAAAGAAAAGTATTTACATAATATCTAATTTCAGTGATAAAATGTATGGCAATAAGGCAGACGATATTTAAATAATTTAAAATAAGAAATGATTAAAAGAGATGGTTTTAAAGGAATGCCGTCATAATGTTAGCAAAAAATGCTATTTTTACCTATTTATTATGTGATAAACTTAATCACCTGCTGTTAACTGGGAACATAGGGCTTGATATAATGGCATTAAATGCTCGAAAAGAGGGGAAGGGATGCATTTTGAATGTTTTAAATACTCACTTTGAATTTTGCTAACCCTAACTCATCAAGAATCCAATATGGATGCCCCTATCCATTCCAGGTACAACCGCTTCATAAATTCAAGGACAGACAGACAGATAACTTAGGCTATTATTATATAGGGGATTTAGTACAAAAATATATGGAAAGTTATGTATATATGTTATTACCTCTAAATTTTTTTGGAAATGTTTCATTTTGTTTTCTTGTATTTAAAGAAAACCATCTTATACTTAATCTTTCTATAGTACACATTTTTCTTGCATTGTATTACAGACACTACAATATATACATGTACAATATGACTGTCAATACTAATCTTGGCAGAATAAATTCATTTTTCATTTGTATATGTGTTCAAATGTTGCTGAGTTTGTATGTCTTAAAGACTAAAGAAAAGTTTTATGTATTTCAAAATTGTTATATGAATTATTGGTAAAATTTTTTTTAAATTAAGATTATTTCAAGTTTATTCATAACATATTTTCCTCCTTTTTTTCAATATAGGAATTCTATTGTTGTACTTTCTGGCTGTTCAGATTCTTGTTCCCTAGTTCAACTTTTTAGGTTAAGTATTAATTTAGCGCATTATTGTTAATTTTTTAAAAAATTATTTATTAATTTATTTTACATTTTGAATTATCTTGTATTATATTCAATAGCTTTTAAAAATTAAAAAATGTTTCTTAAGTCATGATTCATATTATTCTTGTATTTTTGAATGTAGACTTGATTGCTGATTTAAAACTTTATTAATATAATTAAAAGAAAAAGAAAGGTTTGAAATTTTATTGTTGAGTGTTGGGGGAAAAGAACCCAAAGAGTTAAGAGGGTTATTTCTTAAATCTCATTTTTCTCCTAAATTAATTTTTAAGTTTATTTTTAATTATATATAAATTTTTTAAAGTTTTGATGGATGTTTGAGGAAAAAAATTCATATTAATCCCTTCGCAACCAATGTCTCATATACATGACACAGCAATTTCACTCTTATCAGTTTAGCATCACCACCACGGGATGATCTCTGGGTGACATTGAGAGACCAGCATTGCATATGCTTAATAGGAGATCTGAACATTTTATTTTCATTTTTAAATGCTAGATTTAATTACTATATGGCGTTAAAAGGCAACAGTTTTCACAACGGTCGACTAGTATAGCATTTATACGTGGTCCTCAAGGGGCTAAGTTTGAAAGGACTTTTTGTACTCTGTACAGCAAAATATGTTGGGAATTAAAAATTGTTTTTTAATTTAGCTATTTTAACACAAATTTCCATAAATGTGGCAGATGTAGAGAAAATAATAAAATATGAGTGAAGATAAATTTAATTTATTTTATGTAATTATAATGGCATATTTGGGTATTAAGTTTTATTTGACTGAAATTTTATAGTTTTTGTTTATACTCCAGTATATTTAATTTCAGATTATCAGATTATTAGATATTTTGGATAATTAGGAATATTTGTTCATCATCAGATTTTGTGTAAACTTTATTTTTGTTTTTGTCTAAATCTATAGTATAAAGACATAAAAGTAATAAGTTCATTTAAAGTTTTAATAATGCTTTTTATTTTATATTAGCTGCTTTGATTCTAGCATTCAGTCTGGGTTTACATAACCAATGATGTCTCATAATCATTTGTCCTTTTGCAAACATTTTTGTGGGCTATTTTAAATTCAGATAAACTATGATGTGTAACAGTGCCATATTTGGTGATTGCACTTGGTCCTTGCACTTGGCTAATGAAAAATACCTATGTTTTTTGTGAGATTTTTTAAAGAGAACCAAGGTACTTATAAAATTTAAATATGAAACATATGACTATTAAAGATAAATACTTTTAATTTTGAAATTGCTCTTCCATTTATAGTGATAAGGTCTAGTGTAAGGCTAAAATCTATTATATCCCCATCATGATTTTGACCTAGCATCAATTTAATTTATCTGAAATTTAATTTAATCTGCACTAGATCAACCTGAAACTGCATGCAATATTTCAACTAGATTGATCTAGCCATTTTAGAAGCCATTGCAAACATACAAACCTATATAGTTACAGGGATTTTATTTATAGAGAGCATAATATTTAATAACATTCTCACAGGTATAAGGAGAAAATAAATCTTTAACTTTACTCTTATTATTAAAGTGGTAATTTATATATTTATTATTTGTATTATATTATGGATGTATTTTCAAATGTTTTAAGTATTTCTTTATACAGAGTGAGTCTTAAGAGTCTTAAGACTTGAATAATCAAAAATTCATCACTTGAGTAACCAATTTTTGTATATTGTATCTGTACTAGTTTTATAAACTTTGTTATATTGTTTGTAAAACAAATTGGTACAAAGTCATTTTTCCCACCTTGACTTGTTTACTATGTAGTTTAAAACTTTTGTGCCACTCTTAATTGTAAATTAGCATTTGTATATCTTGATGACAATTTTTATAATAAATCCTGTATAAAGTTAATTTCAATTGATCTTCGAGGACTTCATGTCTAACACAACTCCTTTCTTTGTGTTACTTTAAATTCTATCCTGGATTTTAATGGAGTATTTACCTGTGGTTACCCCCACCCTTTTTCTTTTCGTCTGGGGCAGTCATCTCAATCTCATATATTACCTTTTCAATAATTTGTGTTCATCACAAATAACAAAAATTTTCAAGAGAACTATTATATTCATTATTACTCTATATATTTCTTCCCTTCTTTATTTTATGTTTGTTAAATTTCAGATTGCTTTCATGTGGGATATCAAAAGAAAGTTCACAAGTAGAATGGTTAAACACATTTGAAGAAAACCCATTTGTTATGGAAAACCTTAAGTGCATTCTTGTAAATAATTTGTGTCGTAAGTTTAAATTTTAATTTCTCTTAATTTTAACTATTTTTATAAAATCATCGTATTTTCTTCTGCGAGGTAACTCAAGTTTCCAGTACTGTTAATTAGAAAAATCTTTACTTTATTCCAAAATTTGTGTAGCAAAAAATTCTGACATATCAGTGTATCTAAAGAAGTCACAAAAAGCCATATACTCTGTCAGCTGTAAGGTATTTGTAATGTCTGAATGGAGACTCCTCAGTGTTCTTCATTCTCGGAATTTTTACTTCTAATTCTATACCTCTCTCAAACCTGCCAGCATCTCCGCAAGAGAGAATCCAAACCCATAGTTTATCCTTCATTTTTTCTTGAGGTACATGCAATTTGTTTTGTGTACCTGCCAGGCTTGAATATGGCACCTTACAATTACCCTATACACATTTTTCCGTATTTGAAAGTAGGCTGAAAAGTTAGAAGTTTTTTTGTATTTATTTATTTTACGTTATATCTAAATTGGTCCAGTTATATGTTGTCCAAAACAAGTAAGAGCCAAGTTTTTGCTGTCAGCATGTTTTATTTTAGATTTATGATCATAGTGTAATTACAAAGTCACACTTACCAAATGAGTATGTTGCAGAAGTTACCACACTATTTTCATTCATATATTAATAAAGATAACTATCTTGAAATAAAAATACATCAAACCCACTCATCTGCACAGATATGGTAAAAACCCATCTTTTGTCTGTATTAAAACACTAGCTGAAAAACTTGGTGTTGTTCCAGCATATAAACTATATATACAGCACAGCACCATTTATACATTTTTTTTCTTAAATATTTCTCACAGTCTCAATGCATTTATAACTATCACAATGCTAAAACCTTTCATTAAGAGGATTCATTTCTTCAGTTATGCATTACATATATCATATATATATATGTAATATATCAAAATTATTACTTTCTCTTAAATATTCTCCTATTTCCCATTATTAGTCCTTTAAATCTATTTTCCCAGCCATTTTTGTAATACAAATTTTATGTCAAAACAGTAGTAAAAGAAAATTCATTGCACTTAATTTAATTTGTATTGTTATTCTTAATACTCACAGAAAATCACTTTTATATAAATTTGCAATAATCAAAGTTGTTCATTAAAATTTTAACTATACTTTACATTTATTAAAAAATGTATAAACAGAACTTCACTGTAAATGTATGTGTGTATATTTATGAATAGGTATATATACATACTTGCACACAGGCTTTTTTTTACTAAATTTAGAATCATGATTGTTTTATGATTTCGTATAGGATAAGGAAGTTGGATGTGAGAGATAATTATAAGGCTGGTTCAAAGTTTTTTGTCAATCTCATTTTTTTTTTTTAAGTTTGCTATCGATATTATTAATTGTGATTATAAATTGAATATTAGAAAGAGTATTTAAAAAAAAAAACAAAAAAAAAAAAAAAAAAAAAAAAAAAAAAAAGAATTGGGCATGTAAGAAAGTTTTACATTTTGCTTGTGCGTTTAGAATTCTCTCTGTTAGCATAACTTAAAGATTATAAATTATGTAAAAAAAAAAATGTATGTATATGTACATATATATATGTGTGTGTACATGTATATATCATATATATATGTAATATATCAAAATTATTACACTTTCTCTTAAATATTCTCCTATTTCCCATTATTATTCCTTTAAATCTGTTTTCCCAGCCACAAAATATCTTAATTAAAGGAGTGTCCTCCACTTAAAATTCTTCCCATTTCCAAAAGCTTTCTCTGCAATAGATGCAAATTTTCTGCCCACTCAATGCATTTTTCAGCTGTGTTGGCAAATGACTGAGTTTTTCCTATCTGATCTAAGTTACTTTTTATTGTTAAATTTGCTGATTAAGATGCCTATCCCTCGGGAAAATTGCATGCATTGTTCGCTGTGGGGTCCAACCTTATTTCAGTCCTTGTTTTGATGTTCAGTCCCTCATCTGTTTATGACTGTTAAACATGTCATTTTTATCAGTTCTTCAATAAAAGTTAGGTTCTACTCGGAATTGCTGTTCTTTTTCATGGTGCCATAACTGTTAGATTAGTTAGGCTTCTCCTTACCCAGTAGCTCTGGCAAGTAAAAACAATAGGGGTATAATCTAATGTGACCATTATATTAATTTTTACCATGTTACATATATGTGTGTGTATGTATGTATATATACATATATATGTGTGTGTTTCACTAAACTATTTTCTATTATTTCAGGAGATGTTCTTAAAGGTCTGTTGGAATTTTTAGACCATATTCTGAACTACAGCTCTGAGTATAACACCATGTGGGGTGAACAAAGTTATGTTTTGTCTATTATTGAATGTGGTAAACAATTAGTGTAAGTTTATATTGATCCTTATTGAATTATTTAAAACTTAACAAAATTAATTGGGTTTTTAATATTAGATTTTAATATTTTTTTCAGAAAAAATAACCACGAAGATTTAGATGTATTTTTTTCTGTTCTGAATACACTTTGCCAGCATGGTTCTAATATAGTGGAATATGGTATTGCTTTTTATTTTTATTAGAAATTTATTAATTCTTATTTATCTTTACTCCATGTTTCATAACATTCGCTATGTTGAAAATCCTATTTTAATTTGTAGTGAAATCAAACTAGAAAATGGGGATAAAATGTATTTAAAAACTTTTATTGATTATTTTTAGCTAAACACTTTGAATCTTTAAGACCAATATTTCATGCATATTTTGTCAAGCTAGGAGAAGAAGATTACCTACCTCAAATTGTTCGGGTTGATGCTGTTAGTTCTACATTTGCTTTGTACGGTAATTTACTTTTCAGCGGAAATGTAGAAGCCACAGATGTAGTTTTTGGTAAGTGAAGAAAATATATTTATATCTTATTTTGATATACCTTCCAAATAATAAAGATTCTATGAAAAATATTCATAATGAATTTTTAATGAATATATAACTATTTCATAAGTAACATAACATGAATTGAAAAGCTATAAATTTAAAGTTATTTATGACTTTTATTTAAAAAAAAAAATGGTGTATTGAAGTATTAGTTGTAGTAAAGAAATACAAATCAAACTCATTAGGTATTATACACAGGTATTGAGCCCAAAAGTAGGTTAAAATTTTTGTAACAGCCTGATAGAACACTACATGGGAAACATAAAATAACTAATCATCTGTCAGAAAAATTGTCCTAGATTTTTTATGGCAAACTGTAAACTATAAGGTCTGAGATTCTATTTCAAAGAATTTTATGTATCAATTATCAAATTATGAAAAGTAGCAGATCAAAAGCATAGAAGTTATACGATCAAATCTTATAGCATGATTTCTTCATGACATGGAGTGAAAGTTTGTGACAGCTCTCCTATAATGTAGTCTTGTAATGATTTTTGGTGATTTGAGGTATACCTTTTAAAATTCTTCCTCAATATTTTTTGATTAATCATTTTACTGTATCTAATCACATTGCATTAATTTTTTTTATTTATAGTATTCTCATCTTTTGGTGGAAGTGTTTTTAATATTATCTACTAAAGTACTCAATTTTGTCACAAAATTTTCATTCTTTTCTCAGATATCACTGTTTTTAAAGCCATGTTAAATATGTGCCGGATGGTGAAAAGCTTACTTGTAAATCTAAAAAGTTTTAAAGATCAAGATACAACTAGAAGAAAATCTCTAGAGTCAGTCAGTTTGCATACAAAAACTGATGAAACAAATGGTGCTGATTCTTCAGATGATGAGACTGTTCATAGCTGGAATGTCTTATTTGAAGCAATTTTGCATGCTGCTAAAGCGTGTATGCCATTTGCATTTCAGGTACTATTTTAAAATCCTTTACATACATATCTCTATTTGTCTGCGTACTTATGACTTTTATAAAATTACTGTATTTACTTCTGTATAGCTTTCATCATGTTCTTTACATGAAAAAAGAATGAAAACTTTTTGTTGTAATGTACTTACAACCTCTACACCAGTGTTCAGTTACAAGGGGGAAACACAGTAAAAATATAATACATTATACTGAGATTCAGATATTTATTATGTACATTCATTTACAAATAGATCCTTGGTTATCATATATCATAATCATCAATTATTTATGTCTTATATTTACACCATAATTATTACAATTCTCTTTATAAGGCATTGTTACTTAGTAACAGGATTAAAATATTAACAGAGGCCTAAGTTAAGTGACTGTAAATATTATTTTATCTTTATTTATCTATATTAAATGCACAGGGGAGCAGACAGGGGCTTTCCTCATGCGGTGTCGGTCAGGGCGCACAGGATGAGTTGGTGATGGTGAGCGGGGCTGTGTTGGTCCTTCAGTGGGTCCAAATGATCAGGCAGGGACTTTCCTCCTGTGGTGTCGGTCCGGGCGCACGGGACGAGTTAGTGCTGGTGGATCCTTGTCCCACTTCTCTCGACTCCCGACTTCGACTCCTCTCCTTAACTTCGTTTCCAAACTCCTCACCTCGGTTTCAATGCCCCTTTTTCCTTCCTCTCCAATAACTTGTTTTCGGAAAAATTTCCCACATCTGCCTCCCCTTCGGGAGTGCAGGTGGGCTCATTAAAGTAGCCCCTTTTGTGCTAGCTGACATTACTTTTTAGCCCCTGCTCCCATAACTCATGGTTACATCTCTGTGCGAGCTAGACCATTATGCTGCCATTCTGTGATCTATACCTTCTCTGCGGGGGTCCCTAAATTAAATGTGCACAATTGGAGTCCTAAATTCCTCTATTAAAATCCTCCCACAGCTGTGCATGCACATGCAGATCACCGTAGAAAGTACCTCGGTACACTTTTATTACATATAGAGCAATACTATAGTTTAATATGAACATGACTTTCCAGACTCTAAACCAATAATATGAGGGCACATTAAATGAACCTCCAATGACACTGAAGTAGACCTGCCAAATCTCAATTTAAACCAGCAATATCAGATTTTTGACCATTTTCCATGTTTTCAGGGTAAATATATGAATTTTTGAGTTTTCAAAGAGAAAAACAAACTTTCAATTTGTTCCCCTTTTTGCAACAATTAAAGGAAATTTTTTTGTCTATGCCAAATTGAGACTGATAGTGCCAACACAATCATACTGAATTAAGTATTTTGCAATCTGCAACAAAACAAAATCCCTAGTGCTATTTTTGCAGAAGAAAGTGTCAATACTTAGTGACATTTGACTGGACAAATAATAAAGAACAACAATGAATATTTTAAATAAAAGGAATTCTCAGATTTCATGTTATTAATTTTAACAATTCCACATAATATTACAGAGTTTGAGCAGATTTTTAGCTATGACACAAAAATAGCTACATATTTCTAACACATCAATAACAAATGTACAATTAAAAACGTTGATTTGCAAATCAAGGCATGAGGAACCATGTTTAAGCAAAAATTTGATGTAATTTTTTAAAGAAAGCAAAATCTGCAGCAATAAATATAATAAAAAAGAAAAAACTGTAAATATTTTAAGCAAGTAAAATTGTCATTAAATAACTTTCCTTTGATTAATATGATTTGTAATGTCAATTTCATTGTTTAGTAATTTTTGAATGTTTCAGTATTTTGATTTGTGTAATATTGTTTTGATTGTTTTAATATCCTGATTTCTTGGATATGGTACAAAATTAACCATATAAAGAAATTGAATACTGTATAATTTGGTTTTCTCTGTTACAATTTTTTTATTAGCAAGATATAAGGTTGTTACATTGATTGATAAACAAGATAATTATCACAAGGATTTGCTCATTTTGGATTTAGCAGGTCTACTGTGTTGTCATTCTTCACACAACTCTATTATTATTTTTTTTTAACAAAATCCTCTGTACTTGTTATCAGTTACTTGAAGTGATTGGGTGGGTTTTGGCTATTGTGAGGGACTGAAAGACACTCTAAAACAACCCCTTAAAAAGAGGGGCGTAACAGTGATTGAATTTTCTCTAATATTCCTCTTTACCTTATAAGAGAATGTTTTGGTAAAATGTGCAAGCAAGATGGGAAAGCAACCCAGTCATACTGCAGTTTTAAGTGGTAAGTAGTGCAATATGTATCAGAAAATGAGAACCCTCCTTCAGGTTGTAAATTTGGTATTCAAAGTTAATAAACTATGTTACTAAAGCGTATATAAAAGAAGAGTAATAGGATTGAAACATAGATATAATAATACTTCTATTGAGATCTAAGATCGTTATCATTTAATTTTTCATGAATACCAGTCTTTATATTCCTATGTCTATCTGATGATTATAGGAGCAGTAAAATTCATTCCATATATAACATGTATCTTGAGCTTTTCAATTTTGGAAAAAATATACAAAGTGTAAGGTTGATACTACACACACGTCTGTTGTGAGAGAAACTCTGCTACAAGAAGTAGTACCTCTTAAAGCATTTTTTGCCCAAGGGAAGTTTTTATTATTTACCATTACTTTCATAGAGCTTAGGAGCATGTAGGAGAGATATCACTCTGGACATTTCTCAATTCCACAGGGTTTGAAAACTTAACCCTTTCAAGTTTTTAATGAAAAACCCAGGTTTCTTTTCAGAAACTTGATGTGTATATAAATGTTGTAATCAATTCAAAATTTTATATGTACACACTTGGGGAGCAAAGCTTTTCTCTCCAGTATCAATCACAACTATCATTGTCAAATTAATATTTTTTATATTGTTTAAATAAATTTTTTCACATAGTAAAATTTTCCCATACCTCAAAAAACTAACAGCATCAATTTCCCATACCTCAAAAGACTAACAGCATCAAAGATATTTTTACTTGTGACCCAATGCCAGTTTAACAAATGTGAAAATATCACAACATTCAGAATTAAACTTTCAACCCTTTGGAATTTCATGTTTTTAGTAACAGTTAAAAGTGAATAGAAGTTTATTAGCTAAATACATAATGTATCTCATTTATGTATAAAATTAACATTGGTTGGTTATGTATTAAGCCACCTGCTTTTAAGTAACCCTAATTTAAATACCCTGGCTGAGTACACTCATATATGCATATTTAATCTTATACAGATTGTTAGGGGGAAAAAATGTTGATAAGTTAAGATTTTTTTTTTTAAATTTAAAATTTTAAACACAAACCTTGCATATCTTTTGAAAGTTGTTTTATGTATGGGGAAATAGTTTTCAGTTTCAGATATGGTCTTAAATTGCATTTGTTAAATTGCTTATTAACATATCTTTTTACACCATTCATATAATATATAGAGGAAGTTTGAAGAGCCACATAGCTCACAAGCTGGAGTCAGCCAACCACTAAAATAACCAGATCTTTTATTTTAATGGGACCTCTCTTACGCAGGTTTTTAGAATAAAGGGAGAATCAGATGGAAAACTACCCCTTCTAACACAAAGGTGTATTCAGACCTTCTCTGTCATTGATGGTGGGTGACTTATTATGGCATTCAAGACTTGCCCTTCAAAGTAGCCATTCACAATCATAAAAAGAAGATACTCCAATTGATATGATGTACTGGGGCCATGTGACTTACAATTACCCATCATTAACAAACTCTCCATTTATAGTCGGATGCATACCTGTGTCATCCATGGGTTCTTGTTAATACTGTATGAAAGTATTGTGATTGGTGGAAAAAAATGGTGGGAGTCATCTAAAAAATTTTGAGGTTTCCTGTGGACCCCATAAAACATTAACATCTTTCAGCAATATTATTTCCTTTGTAGAATAAGGAACTCTAATGGATGTGCTGAACCTGTCAGATCCCTACCTGCTAGAACTCCATCTGCCAAAACCCAGACTGCTAATAGCCAAAAAAGAAATTTCACAACATTAATGAGTAATGAACATTTAGAAGAAGGAATGTGTGTCTATTCAATATCATGGGTACAAGGCAGTGCACAGACAATAATGCCATTGATTATATTTCTCACTAAACATAGTGTATATTTTTATTTATAATTATATGTAATGTATGATTATATTTTTATGAGAAAAAAATAAATTTGGTTCATTTTGAGATGTTGCATACCTGTAACCTCAGGGGAAAAACTTCAAATTGTATTTTTCTTCATTTTTTTGTTCTTTCAACTAATTATTATTATTATTATTATTGTAGGACAGTGAAATTAAACTATTAGAAGAAATCTTATCCATACCACAGTCTATAGAAGAAGAAACAATTATGTAGTTATTTGTTTATTCGGCTGTCTTGTACAGATTAAAAATTTTATTTTAAATAGTGTTGTTTGTGTTTTTTGTATTTAAATAAATGTATAAATTTTTATGTTTGTTATTCACAATAACGAGAATCATTTTAATTTAACATTATCATAAATAGTTAAGTAGGGAAACCCCTCCCCCCAAACAAAAAAAAACAAACTAGCCTCTGCATAACCGGCATGGTTAATTCAAGTTTTATATTCTGCAAGACAAAGAAGGACAAATGCAAGAAATAATACCTTTCCCCATCATCATAAGAATATATTGTTAAGAGATATGAGGAACTCACCAAAATAAATAAATATATATATATATATATATATATATATATATATATATAAGTTGTTGAATTCTTTGTTCCATTTCATAAACATATTTTGTAAATTGGCAGTTGTAATGCACAGGATTACAAATTACAAACAGCTGGTAATGTTTACATCTGTTTGTAATAACCATTACCACTCAGTTAGAAATATCAATTTCGATGCTACATACCAACATGTTTTATATAGATAATTTCATTTTCCCCCTTTGTGTTGAAAACAAATGCCAGACTACTTCCATAAACATTGATAAATATACACCCTTCCAACAAGGCACGATAATATGTACCTCACTTACTAAAATAAAAGGCTCTTTAATGTAACTTATTAACTTTAAAAGTATTAATTTCTGTCTTGTTAGAAATTTTTTTTATTTAAATTATCAAGTCTTTACAGTTGTATTAAATCTCCTAATAACTTTTTTAAAATTTTAGTCACTTTCTTCAGTTTTTGTTAGAATTTGTTTGATAAAATATATAACATGACCAATTTAAAATAATTTATTAAAAATTATATCCGTTTTTTAAATTTGAACTTTTGAAAAAAAATTATATCTAACTCTTTTTCAGTAGAATTAATGTTAAATTTCAAGATGATAGTTCTATGGTATCCACCCGTGTGGTGACTGGGTGCAAAAGAATAGTCCCAATATAGCTCATGCATGTCGTACGAGGCCACTAAAATGGGTAGCCTGCCCCTAGGGGTTATATCAGGGGACTGGTCATCCAGATTGAAGGTTGGGCATGAGGCCAACTACCTTACCCCATAAAAAAAAATCTCAGTTCAGAAACCTAAATAAAGTGCTAAAACCACTTTGATTCTACCCAGACGACTCGAATAGAGCATGTGGTTGAGGCAGCCAAGGCCTGTTGTGCTTGTAAAGAAAAAGTAGTAGTTCTATGGTATCATGAAGAAAAAAAAAATGTAATCTTATAAAGCAATTAGTATATAAAGGTGGACTTTGTGTGTTTCAAGTACTCACATTTTTCAAATATGCAGGTCTAGTTCAAATAAAATACAAGAGTGCAAGATACAACTTTTTGTTTTGTTAAGCACCAATGAGTAAAAATTTGATTAACCAAGACAGCTAGTATTTTGTGTAATAGCTGTGTGCATGCTAATTATTTTTAAAATAATTTTTAATTTAGTTTTTAAATTTAGCATCAAAATAGAACATTTCTTTTATGATACTATAAAAGTACTGTCACGAAATTTATCATAAATGTTGCTGAACTCTGAGACATTCTTATCAGTTTATTCATTTTTAATATTTCATTTAAATTAAATGACCTTAACGTACTTCCTTGAAAATACAAACAATTTTAAAACCAAACAGTTCACAATTGGTCTAAGAGTAGAGAAAATATGATTAGCTATTATATAATAATGTCTGAAAAAATTTATTGATAAAACTTTTTATTCCGCATATAATTAAATATTTCAAAACTATTTCAGTCTTTAAAATGCATTATCTATACTGAAAATGAAATATTCAAGATTTCTAATAACAGAAAATGGAAATCCTGTCTTTTTAAAATTCAGCCCATGGTCTTATTTCATTTTTGTATGGTCCAAAATTTGTACATAAAAATTAAAAATGTCACAAAAAATTTCTTGGCACTAAACTATATTTTTTTCCCAATTTTTTTAATACTTATAGGAAAGACAAACTTTTTTTTTTCTTTTTGAAAAAGTTATTTTAAGGACCAAGACCCTTTTCTGTAAGCAGCAATTCAAAGAATCCTGCTTCTTTATTCTGATACATAAGAAACACAAGGTTAACAAAGGCCAGAATGTCTTTACTTACCAGATAACTGATTTTAACAGGTCCACTTAAATGTTAATCACATGAGATCACATTACAGAGATTTCCAACTTATATTATAATTGGCTATAGCTCTCCTTCCAAATACTAAACGTGTGTTAACTAAAAGTTGCCATGAATTTTGGTAAATAGCATACTATTTACCCTCTTACTACTTTTTTACTCTACCTATACATAGGTACCTCTCCCTATTGCAAAATATCATATTTACTTGTGTATAAAGTGTGCCTCTTTTTTACAAGAAAAATAGCAGAAAATTCTATCTCTTGTATAACGCACACCTAAAATTTGACTTAAAAGTTACTTTCTACATTACAAACCAATTGCTATGCAGCCCAATGAAACAAGCTACAACACTCTTTCTGTGTCACTCTAAAGATTCCATTCTTAACAAAGTCCTTCATACTTGCTATCAGTTGTCTCAGATATGTGGGAGGATTTTGGTTACAGTGAGACAACTATGGTGGCTGAAATTAAGATTTCATACATCACTCCTCTCTCTTTTTCTTCTAAATGAAGCCCTATACAAGAGATTGTATTTATTTCCCTTTTCTTCTATAAAAAGAACATTTTATGACAGTGAGCAAGGAAAAAAGATCTAGTGATATTTCAGCATTTAATGTGCACGTAGTGCTATATGCAACAAAAAATGAGAACCATGCTGTAAGTAGAAAATTTGGTGTTTAAAGTTAATTACTGTTGCTACAGCAGGGTTGTATAGAAATGCAGTTGCAATTAAATATAGATGCAGTAATGCTTGTAATTATAAGCATTGAGTAAATATTGAGTAATATTTTTACCTTTCTTAAATGCTTGTCTTAAATACATGAGGTGTTTCATATATATATTCATACATAAATCAGTAAAAATTTCACCTAGAGTTTTTGTTCTTATTTTTGTTTGCATTATCCATAAGTAAATATAGTATCTTTTTCAGGTGATCTAATCTATAAAATTCAAAATTGAAATAGAAATTACTGTAATTTGCAAGCATGACAAGCCTGTAAAATCAGCATTAAATAGTAACTTTGTTAAGATCATTATGCACTTGACAGCACAATATAATTCTATGAACATAACCATTTTTACATCACATTTTCCTATCCACATATACACATACAAATAAATTTGACCACAAAAGAATCCAAATTCCAAGACAAATAACCAACAAAAATTATTGTATATATATTTTCAACTTTTTACAGATAAATATTTTTGTAATGGTTTTTATACAAAATATACATAAATTAAATTCAAAAAGATCCACTCCACAGTAAAGTAATTAAACAATGAAGTTATAACAATATATTAAAATAAATTAATTACAACACATATATTATAACTAACCCTTAGAACATTCCACAAGACAAAATACATTTTTATTGCAACATTATTTTCCAAATATGTTTTAAATATGCAAGAAATAAATACACCTTATTAAAAGTATTAGTAAAATATAATTACAAACTGAAATGTTCAACTTTGGAAGGATTAATCTTACATGTAACATCATTTAAGGATGTAATTTATAGTTAATATATTTCATATTTTTGTTACTGTAAAATAGTAACTCTCATGCTCTTCATTTTTGAGGCATAAATTGCCTCTATTAGATATTAAATACAGTTTAAAAAATTCTTTCATGCAATCAAAATACACACCCAGTCTTTCCATGCTCTCATAATTTTCCATAATAAATAAGAGATATTTCTATATTTTCATGGATTACATCACAGTATTACAAAATTGCAAATTTACACTGACATATTCATATTATTTTCAATAAATCCTAAATTATGTTTTAGAAAAGGAATTTTTATTTCTACAAAAATTAAATCACTATATACAACAAGCTGTTAGCATATGCTGTATAAACTCCAACAGAAAAACCCAAAATGTACTTTAAAGCAAACAAAAATTAATATGCAGTAACGAAAATTGACCAAAATACATAATTTAAAAACGGGAGTAAATTACTTTTTTTCAACTCTGAAACAGTACATTTAAAACCTGCAAGATCATTCATATAAGAATACACACCAAAGTGGAAGCAAAAAATAAATAAATAATAATAATAATAATAATCATATGACATAAAATATACAAAACATTTCACCCTTAATAAATCCTAACTACAAATGTTACAGGCAAATTAAAATTAACTAAAATATCTGGTACTAATAGCACTATTAAAAACAGCATTTTTCATAACAGTTAAATTATAAGGTGGAGGAGGAGAAAGATCATTAGCCTGTTTATGTCTATTTATAGTACACATTTTACATTAACATATCTAGAACACATTTTAAAATATAGGAGGAATATTTAGGTGACTTAATAACTTTTATTCTTTTATTAAAAATATGTGTTAAAATAAAGAAATAATGTGCTCAAAATTTTAAAAGTTTATCAAAATGTGAAAATGCTTTTTTATTTACTACCTAAAACTCAGTCCATTTTAATATTTCTCCTCTTATGTCTTTTAGTAAAAGTAAAAATGAGTTCCTTTATGTCTTGGGATAAAAAAATTCTACAACTCTATAAATCAACAAATGCACAATGAGAGACAAAATAAAAATTATGTTTTAAGATGTGTAAGACACCTTTGATATCATAGGAACTTCCTAAAATAAAAGTTAAAGATTTAGAATTTGAAGCATTCATGGTACTTGGTAAAGATTTTAAACTCTGTTGAAGGACACACAGTTTCTCATTTACTGCAAAGAAATGAGAGTTTAGAAGTATCTACATGATAAACCATACCTCCTAAAAATTAGCACTTCTTAAAACTTTTTCACTCATAACAGCATATTATGGTCAAGAATTTTTAAAATCGTTATTAAATATAAAATAACGTTAAATTAATATTTCTCATATGAATCATTTTTTCGGTAAACAATATATATACATAGAAAAGAGTTATTTCATGATTTGTTTTAAGTCAACAGAAATTAATGACTGAAAATCTCATTTTAATGAGACAGGTATCCTTGTATCAAAATGGCCATGCAACAAATTAAGACACTGTTGGATACTAAACATCTCTTTGACATTGAATGATATTTGGATTTAATAAGTATTACAAAAGTCAATTTACATATGAATAGGTACTGAGTAACATAAAAATATTACAACTAATGTTTCTTAAAAATGTGCCTAAATTAAACTTTTATGATCTCAACATTTCATTTTGAAAAACTAGCCTATATTTTAAGATGTGTTGTCCTATATAAATTATATAAATAAAAGGCTGGGGAGATAAAGACACAGATACATAATTGGGATCTTATTTAAACCATTAAAACTAGAAAGGGCTTTCCCGAAGAAAATATATTGATGAATACCTTACGACTAAGTTATAAACTTCTCAGAATAAAAAAATAAATATGAAATTCAAACAACTTTCTTATTTTTTAATTAACCCATACTTTTAGAAGATAATTTTAAAAATCTCATAGGATATAATTTATAAAAGGAAAATTTTTTATATAACAGATTTTTTTTGCTACCATGCATAAACACAGTAATTTAAAGTTAAGTTTTAAAAAATAGATATAATTATCTATTTTGAATTTAATTGATGTAACCTGCACAATCTTAAAAATTCATAAAATCCAAGTTCCAAAACTATAACACATGATACTCAAAAATTTGAAGTTGTTTATATAGTTGTCATCTACAATCACCAAAGAGGAAAAAAAGCTCCAAGAAAACACAAATTTTAAAGTTTAACTTTATTGACAGTCCTCGTGTTGGGCATTAATAGGTAAATTCCTATAGAGATAAATTCCTGATTAAATAACACAGTTATTTTTAAATTTTTATGATTTGTGGCACTTTTCTCTAAACATTTACATTAGTCACCTTATATAGATACTGATAGCAGTAATGAAAATATAAAAAAATGTGATGCTAATAAAAATTTGTACAAATGTTATTTATCTAAATAACAACATAACTTGTGCTACTGGTGCCACTAACTCTTATATCATTGCATATAGTGCATGATATGTGTGCATATTTTTTTGAGACAAATAATCATCTAACGCTATAGATGTTATCTGCAATCATTTTTATTCATTTTACTTTTTTAATGTCAACTGTGCTCCAATATTTCAATCTTGTTGCCACAAATGAATTTTTCCAAATAAGTTGTTTTAAACGGCGTCAAAATAGTAATTTCTGTTTATAGTTGTCCTGGTAAGTTATTACCAGCACAACCATGATAAGAATGTTAAAGCACAGCAGCAAAGAATGTTAGTCACTGACACAAAACCTTGTTTCATGTAAGCCAAGATAATTACAATGTAGCTCATTCTAACTACTATCTATGCTGTATTTGTTTACACTTTTAAAACTTACTTGTGGCTTCCAGTTTGAGGACCACTGCAAAAACATAAACAAACTTAATGCCAAATCATAAAATTTTTTGTAAGATATACTGAAAATATAAACTATATTATAGCTCCAATGTTTACCCAGGTTTTAAAACACCTGCTAATAGAAAAAGTATAAGAAATATTTGACTATCATAACATCATATTATTGTTAATTTACATTCCAGATAAGGCAAATTTAAAATTATTTTTCAACAATATCTTTATTTTCAAACTATACTAATGTTTCACAGGTAAAATAAACTACCCCATAGTTTTAACACTTTACTAGAAAGATTTTCAATTAATACTGAAAATTTTCAAATTTTAGTTGAAAATCAGTTGATACCTGGAGTTGAAACCTGTAAGAATGAAAATATAATACCCAGTCTAAAATTCTACTGGGGTAGAACCAAAAATGTTGAAACGCATAAAAATGTAGTAATGAATAGCTGCTTTACATATTTTATGATCAGTTAAATTCTTACATATAAAATAAAAATATTCCCAAAGAAATTTCTTTGCAAGCATTTAGAATATATGATTTACAAACATTACAATGATAATTTTAAGTCTAGTATATATACATTCAACTAATTACATTTAGATTTGCTAGTAAGGCATATAAACAAAGCAGGTCCTATGTTTGTATAATTTCTTCAGATTCTTAAATATAAGAAAAGACAAAGGAATGTTGCATAAAATGGTGGACGGTGATATAAGATAACAAAATACATCACCAGTGGCCCATGATTGTCCAATTAGCTTCCACTTTTAATTCCAGCAGAAGGAATTCATTTTGTTTTCCCTTCCTTTTCTTTCTTTTATAAACAACACACATAGTACATATAAAAATTTTTTGATTTCAAAAATTTGTAAATTTTATGTTTAAGACAGATGGCTGTAAAATGAGAAATAAAGCAATTATAAAATTTTTTTTTCAAAACCACAAAAATGTTTTTTGAACAGATAATATATAAGCTATCATAAACAAATTATTAAACAATCATCAGAAAGCAGCATAAAACTTAGAATGATGCTCAATGTAGTAACTGAAGCAAAATGGTAAAGATAATTTAAACTTGCATATATATCTTTGACATACAGTGGTACCATGATTTACAAATGATTCAGCTTAAAATTTTATGGCTTGAGATCCCTTAAAACAATGTAGAATTTGCTCTCACAGATTTTTGACTTTTTACGGAGTTTCTGAGAAGTTTTTAAATTATTATTTTTATTTTTTTAAATGGAATTTGGCATTTAGTTTAATAAGCTAACTAGCAAGTATTTTTAAGATGATCATATTTAACTTCTGATTTCTGCATGCTGCATATAGAAATACACAAAAAATAATTGTTTCCTAGATCCATTTGTTAAGGTTTTAATAAATCAGCTGTTTTATTGTTATCTTGTATCATATATGACAACTGAAGTGACTCTTCCCAAAAGTTTTTTTAGAGTTATGAGTCATAGCTCAATTCATTTTTTTACTTGAATTACAGGTCAAATATCGGAGATATCAGTAAATTTCAGAGAAGAAAAAGCAAAATATCAATGATAAAAAATTAAGCAAGTTATTACCATTATTATTTTAAGAATGTAGCTTAAATACACTTTAATACTTCTAAAATTGATTAATTTAATTACATTAAGTTTTTAAGCTAGCATAGAACATTTATTCTTAATAAATAAATATTTGTCATGTTCAAAATGTGTGACAAAAATTTTGAGGAAATCAGCATGAATCTATTCACTTTGATTAATTTAAAAAGGTTTTGACAACGAGTCATTCAATTCAGCTTTTCTTCTCTACCTCTATCAGGATATTCAAGTTGTTTGATCTCAAAGGGTAAATACTGTATGTTATGCTTAATAAAACATTTATAGCAGTTCATTCTACTGTAATATATTTTAACACAATATTTCTCATTTATAAAAATATTTTCTTTAAGATCATAAAAATTATGTATTTTCATTGGGAAGGATAGGGGTTTCAGAACAAATTAACAGCTATTCAATTCATTTCAATGGGATAAAATGATTTCACATAAGAAATTTGATATAGTAGCATTGTCACAGAAAAAATTGAACTAGTGTAACTCAATATACCACTGTCCTATATAAAAATTCACAGAAATATAATCATCACATAAAAACTCATGGATAATAAATAGAAAATAAATAATAAATATCAAGTGGTAGTGTTATTTGTGCAAAATATTTAGTATATTACATTAAAATTTTTAAAAACACATTTTTACATGGAAATTTGTTACAGATTGTTTTCTAGCATTAACCATACATTTGTCAATGGACAAAGAAATTAAATTTTAATTTGCACAAGAAAAGAAAAATTAATAAACTTTAAGGCACTTCAAATTTTAACTAAGAATGTTATTTTTAATATTATTTTTAGCAATAAATTTTACAACAAACATTTTTACAGATAAATGCTAATGATCAATCTAATAAATTAAATAATCAGGTTATCAGATGCTCATAGTAGTTAAATATTTATTTAATTATTACATGAGTCTAAAATAATTTTAATTAAAATCATAGATGTATTATTTTTAGCTTCATAAATTGTATTTACTAACATAACTTAGGTATTATTTAATTTCCTTGTTAAAAATCTTGCTTACAAAAATTTCATAACAATGTAATTATTTATTAGCTGTTATGTTATGTTTTGTATATGCACTGAACTATTAAATTTAATTCAGATTTCTCATAACTTTTGAATAGCAAATAAATCTACAGAATGGAATACACAAATTTCCTACAACTTTCTGCAAATAAGTGAAAAATATCACTACATTTTATCTTACATAAGATTATTAAGTGAAAAAATTAGTAATTTAAAAAAAACAAGGATTAAAAAAAATTTAAACCATAAAAATGTGACTATCAAAAGATGTAGTTTAAGCCCTTCTTCCCCACAAATAACTTTATCACAACAAAATAAATATCCATCACAAGTATCACCAATATCAGCAGATATAAAAAGAAACAAAATTTATTTTATGAATAAATAAACAAAGTGAAAAAATATATATAATGATAAATGAAAAAAAATACAGTAAATATAGTAAGGTGAATTAAAACAATTTCTAAGCAATTGTTTCTTTTATTATTTTTCCCTAATGACCTACAAAAGTAAGTTTAAAGATAAACTTCATCAAAAAGTTGTGCAAGCAAGAAATTTTGTACATTCCCCTTTTCAATTGGGGAGGAAGAATACAATGTATATACTGCTCTCTGATATAAATATAAGAAATAAAAATTAAATAAATAACAAACCATCCATTTAAGTAATGTATATTATTACTCATATATTACAAACACACATAATAAATAACTATATATGACTATTATTTTCAACTCTGTAAGAGCTAATGCAAATCCCTTAGACCACGAAATTCAGTCATTTATGAATTAATTACAAAGGTCATAAGTCAGTCTGCACACCTTCATCAGTTCTCCTCAGAACTGACTTTTGAGCTAATACACTCCTTTTTTGGTTCAATTCTAATACATCTCTTATAAGTTTATTTTCAGATATGAGGCGGCTAACAAGTTTTTGTTCCTTAGAAAAATTTTCATCATCAATTTCAACTGCTCTTTTCATTACCGAGGTCATTTCAGAAATTTTTTCTGATCGTTTACGTAGCTCCTACAAAGAATGCATTCAAATTAATATTGTACCATAATACTAAAAATAAATTCATAGCATATAACTATATGTCTATTAACCACACAAATTAATCAAAGTCATAAAATTTTATCAAATGATTAGAACTAAACACAATGAAATTAATACATAAAGATAATAAAGTTTTCAAGGAAAAATTTTACAAAATTTTTAATGAAATAAAAGATTTTTAAAGGTAGAACCTGATTATAATTAAGGCCCTGACCAAACAAATATTTTCGAATGCTGACTGGCACAGTGTGGAAAGTCAGACGAGCCAAACAGCTTAATCTTGACTGCCCCAGAATATGCCATTAGAAGCTTTAGAAACTTTACAAAAATAGCCTGAAATAGGATGATGGCCTTAAAGCTCATTAAATTCTCAGAGGTACCTTAAGATGATTGAGATCAATCTTGGTCCTTCTCATGGCTGCCATCTTCAGGTGTCGTTGATAACCATATTTGATGATTGCAAGTTTTTCTTGGCTTATAGTTTTGAGCAAGCTAGTCATTATCTTATTAAGCCTAAGAAGCTATAAGCCTCAGCCCTGTCAGCTGTTTGCTTCAGTTACTGGCCTCTTTTCTCAGGTGCTATTGGGGTTGGGTGAAATAGACCTCTAGTCACAGTACCCAGTTTCTGGAAAATTTCCTAAGAGCTGCCCTAAAGGGCAGGATGGAATGATTTCATTCATTCCAACAAATAATCTTGGTCTCCTATTAAAGCTATTATCAATTGTAACCCAAAATAAAACTACAGCCCCTACCTGTATGTAAAGTATACCCAAAAGCAAAAAATATAACTTCATACATTTATTGAAAGAATTTCAGCTTTACAAATCTATTTTACACCTGCAATTTTATTTAGTTTCAGACTTAGATATGTAAATTTCATGTAATCAGTTTTTATCTTGGTGTGTGTTCTTTGGCGATACATTGCTGGAAAATGTCCTAAGCTGTACAACAATAATGCAAGAATTTTAATGTATGATTATTATATACTTTTTTTTAATACATGGCACTGTTTGTTCTCAACTAAAAATTAAAATTTGATCTGACTCAATTTTTGTTTGAACCTTTCCTATGATTTCACGTAAAAGCAGCTAAACAGAACAAAGCTACTTTATAAAGTGTAAATATCAAATTTTTTTAAAGATTACATATGTGTGTGTGTGTATATATATGTGTATATATATATATATATATATATATATATATATATATATATATATATATATATATATATATATATATATGTATATATATATATATGTATATATATGTGTGTATATATATATATATATATATATATATATATATATATATTTGACAATTACACTGCCATCTGGCGAACAAAAAAATTAATTTCCAACAGTGCTTGATATATATATATATATATATATATATATTGTTCACCAGACGGTAGTGTAATTGTCAAAAATAAATGTTGTTAAAAAACCTACTCCAGGTACGTCACCTCACCTTTTTACTCACAATTGTGTAGTTTTAAGAAATTCAAAAATAAAACAACTCAGTTTTATAAAACTGAATACATTTTAATTTTATTTGTAATTTAAGAAAGTCACTTAGTAATTTATCTTCCCATTTGACTTGGATAATGGGAATAAAGGAAAAGTGACAACATTTTTAGTAAGATTATTTAAAGAGAAAGTACCCATAACAATAAGAATATCAAAGTCCAATCTGACCAAATATAATAAAGAAATTTGCTAGATTTGCATAGTAAATAATTTCTGATTAGCTAAAATCTTGCTTTGGTGAGACTAGTCTTAAGCATAAAACATAAATAAAATGTAAAATACTTTCAATTTTGCAAATGTCTCGTCTGTTACTACAGCAGTGAAATAGATTCTCCCTCGAAAAAAAATAGCAACATAAGTCATGACAAGAATTTAGAACAAGTTCAAAATAATTTTTCAACTAATACAAGGAAATATGGTAATTCTTTCTAAGATATAAAAGCACACATCAAATAAAAACTTCTATCCCAAAACAACTTGATTTTTAACTGATAAAAGTATAATGATCATTACTTGGGTAAAATCTTTCTGTGCCCATTTCTTCTCAGCCACAGCAGTTTCAGCAATACTTTTAACTTGCTGCCGATATTTATTCATGATAAGCTCTATAACAGACTGATGTTCCTCAAGCATAGCTCTTAGCTCACGGTTCTCTTGTTGAAGCTCTCTGATGTGTCGATTTTCTTGCTGAATATTAAGAATTAGAGCTGAACGAGGTCTCTGGTGGGCTAGGGCATTCAGTTTTTCAACTTCTTCATGGTACTGTCAATAATTATGAGTCCATTTAATAATCATTATAAAAAATAAATACTAATTTTAGTTCTGTATGAAAAACTAGATTATTTAATATCAGATTTCCAAAGAAATATAATAAAAATAATCTAACTAAAATTAATAAAACAAAGATAGCTTTATATAAGAAAAAAAATGTGTTTTTGCAATCTTATAAAAAAAAATCTCTAAATCCTCATAAAATAGATTTTATAAAATAATTAAAATTTAAAAAAATAGAAGCAGTAAATGTAATAAATCTACATATTTTATATATATATATATATATATATATATATATATATATATATATATATATATATATATATATATATATATATATATAATAACTAAATAATCTATTGATAAATCCTGCATAAACTAAATACTATAAAGAATTTTTCATATTTTATTTGTTAAAAATCAAGTACAAATGTGAATAATCAGTGAACAAACTAATCAATCAAATCTAAAATGATACATTTAATAGAAATAATACAATAAATTCTCATCTAAATATAAAACACTGAAATCTAAACTTCACTCAATATGACAATATAATGAGATCAGTAGTTGTTTGGGAGTATAATATTCTACTTTTTAAGCAACATAAGGGATAACAACAGGACTTACATTGCAAATCTGATTTCAAAAGGCTACAAAGAACTTGCCAAAATTGCAACCCAAAAAACCCTAGTATCACCTCATCTATTAAGCCATCATCTGGCAATGAGGTCAGTGACCATGAGAGATGGTTATTCAAAAATAAAATGAGAATAAAAAAATTCAAGTTTTGAAGGAAATTCTTAAATAAATATAGTTGAAAACAGGTAACACTTGCAGTTAATAACAGATATAATCAAGTAAATAACATTTATGAAAATTAGATGGCAATAAAATAAAATTTGGTAATACTTATGAATAATTTAAAAAACTACCATTAATTTTGACTTAACTCCTTATGAAAAAAAAACTTATTATGAATATCATTATTATGTACAATATTATTATGAATAAAACTTAAAAACTATTAGAAAAAGAAAATAATTAAAATTCTTTATAAGAATGGTTTAGATGTGTTCTTTTTATTAAAAATGTTTTTCTAGGCAATTATTTTATTTGATATTATGGATCCTACTATACAACGATCTATCTTTGATTTAATATTTTTTATAAACATTGAATAAACTAATATAGATTATTTTTCAGAAAGTTAAGCTAAAACATATTGATATATCATTGTGAGAAAAATACAATAAAAACAAAATCCCCAAGAAGAACAAAACACTGTATTTGATTGCATAAACAAACAACTACAAAATGATACCTAACCTGTTTCATAGTTTCTACATTATTATTTAATGTCTGAGCCTGTGAAATGAGAGTATCTGCTGAATTATCATGATCCCTAAGTCTTGTGACAAGACGTTTAGCATCATTTAACAACTGCTGCACTGTTACAGACATGACTACCTAGAAAAATATTAAGTTAGTGTAGCACATTTTATTTGAAGGTTATATAAAATAAGATTTCTAAAGTCTAATAAATTATTGCAAAAGAATTTTTAATAAAACAAAAAAATTATTCAATATAGTTAGTACACAATGGTGGATGTTAAAGAACATTCTTAGAACTTCACCTGGCAGTGATATTCCTGGTGGGTCAAGCACCTACATGCAGGTTTTTGTATGCTCCTATATAATTTTTTAAGTGTTCCTATATCAATTTTGTGTGCTCCCAATTAAGTCTATGTCAAAACAGTATTAACAGTCTTACTGCTTTAGCCCAATTAACTTACAGAACAGAAGCCTGTGACTTATGATGATTTTCCAGCTGTAAAGCAGGAATAGAATTAAATATTGATTAAAAAGAAATTTATAGGATTCTTTCCCGACCAAAGTGACAGTAATATAAGTGTCGTCATGACAGGTCAAGTACCTACATGCAGATTTTTTTTGTTTGTTTATATATAACTGTCTCTTTTATTTCTATATCTATATATACACCCTATATTTCCAAATACAAACCCACTTATTTTGTAATATTGGCATATGTTACAAAGCAGATAAAATGGAGTATATATTTTCCAATCAAATTTATGTAATATAAAATGCTTCCAACACTTCTCAAACTTATTTTGCTGCAGCTTCCAATATAAGTACCACAGAGGTACATTTCTTAGCAAATGTCAGCAGTTGCAAGAAAAACAAATTTTAAGTTATTTCAGGTTTTTTTCATTAATTTCATAATATTACACTTTTCTCAATTACTGTAGCAGAACTCAGTTTGAGAATCGGGGTACTAACATATGTGGCCAATGACTTTTTTTTGTACTTAGATGCCAATAACAATAGTTTCAACTCTGGTAACCCTATCTGAAAGTAGCACTGTTTTATAAATTTAAACAGAAAGAATAAACAAAAAAAATTAAAAACTGCTTCTTTTGGCAATTTATTGATATACATCTTGCAAGTGCGTTTTTTTAGAAGATTAGCCCATTCACTACAGATGTAGTATTGTTATTATGGCATGATTATGATAGGTAAAAGTCAATGTAAATTTATTTTTTAAATTTTGTATTTTTTTCATTTTATAATTTTTTAAAATTTCATTTATTTTTTGGCTTTTTATGTTTTTTTTTTTAAGTTTCATTTAGTTTAGCCAATTTGTCATCTTTTTGTCGCTAATGACAAAAAACGTGGCCAAGAAGGATGTATGTACTATACCTGTTCTATGGACCTGTATACAAGCTGATCCTCCCCACTTTAGGTTTATGAAAAATCCCAAAAATTCTTGCCTTATACACGGAAATATACCATATATATATATATATATATATATATATATATATATATATATATTATTACCACAGTATGAAATTAGATTGATTTACAGATGAATATTTAAAATCTCATGTTATGCGATATTCTGTACAACTTTTCATTCAAGAATTGTGTTAAATTTGTCAATATAAATTTTTAAAATTGAAAAAGTAAAAACTGAGGTTGATGATTTATGATTTAAAATGTTAGAATAATCAATAATATCTTAAAACACTTTATTTAGCCATTGCAAACATATATTAGATAAAATTTTGCAACATCATTTTAATCAGTAGTTTATGTGTTTTATAAATACTATGTGTGTATATATAGTTATAGAAGATCAGTAATATTTTCTGCAAGAATAAAAGTAGATTCTTTAGAATATCTTAATAAACACAGAATCACAGTAGCAAAGCACATGAACATAGCTAGTTTATAGATAACAAATAATGCATTTTAAACGTATAAGATGGTTTTATTTAAATTTAGTTACATTGCAATCATTTAATTATTTAAAATTGTAAATACTTAAATTTACACAATTTAACTATTTTAACAAACAAATTACAAGACAATAAGTTTTTTAAACAATTCCACTGTTTAGCATTCTATTTGATTTATAGATTTATCATTCCTAATTTTAGTGCATTGATCTAAAATAGCTTAACAATCAGTAAAACTTAATTACAAACTTCTGTTATCATTTGTTTTTAATTTTACAGTTTTTTATATATATCTTTTTCCATTCTGAAGAATTAGTTTGAATCAACTATCATTTTTTTTTTTCTGAAAATGCCTTTTTTCTTTATTCTTCTATTAAATTTAATAGAAAAGTGCCCTTTGCCAGTATTTTAATTATTCCTGTGCAAATAATTCAATTGTTAAAAAAGAAAGTATTTGTCACAAGCATGACAATGACTTTACAGAGTAATATAATGCCATTTGATTTAACACATCTAAGTTTTGTTCAGAAAATTTAATAGCATTTGATAAATCATTTTAATATCAGTCTGATAATATTTATGAAACGAAATTTTTAATCAAATTACATTTTCATATCAATACCAGCATGATGATAAATGTTTAAATTATAATGAAGAAAACAATGCAATTTTGAAAACTTTACTTTTCTTAATACTGCCTGATTTAAGCTCTTTACTTTATCATAAACAAAGTGAAAAACAATTTCATGATCTTTTTTAATAAGCAAGTGACTCCCCATTTAGATATATTTGTGGTTTCAATATAATAATTCATTCTGTCATTTCAAACATATATTTCAGGTGTTAGTCGGAAAATGAAACTGTATGTAAAATAATTTGACTAATGATTCTGTAAGGCTCAGATATAAATACTGCACTTTATTATCTCCAAACCTTATTATATTTAGTTTCACTTAATTGTAAATTGAAAACTTCTAAAATATTTTTATTTACTTTTATTTGTACCCCTTTATTTTTATAAAGCATTATTTCTTTACGTGTGTTTCTACCAGTTGATAAAAAATGCAATACAGAAATTGTTTAAAAAGAAAAAACTTTTAAATAAAAATACTGGCCTACTTACTTAATAGACTTGCAGAAAATCATATAGAAGCATTCTTCAATATCATATTTATCTTTAATTTATTTACCTAAACATGTAAGATACTTTAATATCAAACCAGAAATGACAATAACATACTGAAAATATATCAAATTTATACTTATACAAAGATATTTCTCTGTAGCTCATGAAGTTACCTACTGTGGCTATAATATAAACCACTAAATATTGTATGAAGTTTTAAATACGATTTTCTCTAACTTAACTTTCACCAAGAAATCTTGGGTAATTAATAATGTAAAAAGAATGGTTTTTTTAATTTCTTTTAAATGTCACTAATATATTACTAATTTAGAGAAATTATGGTATGAATAAAAGTTATTGATATGAAACATATTTAAAATTTAATAAGATTTTCACTTGGATGAAGTTAATAAGGTGTTACAAGTTCGATAAATGAAAAAAAAAAATGAAAATGTTTAAGAATTTATATGATATTTAGAGATAAATGTAATAACTATGAAAATTTGCCTTTAATGATTTCAATAATTTTATTTAAAAAATAACAAAATAGTTTAATTTATTAAATATATTAATCTACTTCAATTTTCATATTCACTCTTCAAAGAGTAGAGAAGGTTCGTGAATGAATGTGTTTCTTGAAAATAATGCAGAAACAATTATAAATTCATTCAACTGTGATACAATCCATAGAAGCCTAATTGTTAAATTTTTAGACACTTGTTTTCATTGTGTTGAACTGTACAATGCATAATAAACAAATACACTAACTTTTCATACATATATAATTTAATTCTTTTAGAGACTCCAATTTTAAGGATAATGATTTAAAGTGCTTTAAAAATCATTCAGCAAATGTTGAAGGATCAGACAGTAATAACTTAATTAAAAAACATCCATTTAACATACAAACTTTATACATCTATTTGTCTTATTAGATGTAGCAGAACCAATTTCAGAACTGGTTTAGAGAACAATTGAAAAAATGCAAAATGGGATCAACATGGGGAAAAAACAAAAGAGGTAGACACCAAATCTTTGCTATTATTTTTTGAGGTCCATTTACCTTGAGAGCTTTATCAAAATTTACAACTTGTATAGATAAAACTTAGGGTGGAGAAAAAAATATGCCTCAAAATACGAGGTTAATTTTAAATTAAGAGACTGTTTTAGTCTCTTCAGTATTATTACTATACAAGAATGACAAAATACTGAAAATATATCAAATTTATACTTATGCAAAGATTTCTCTGTAGTTACTCTACTGTGACTATAATATAAACCATAATATGGTATGAAGTTTTAAATAGATTCTCTAACTTAACTTTTTAAGAATCTTGGGAATTAAATGTAAAAAAAAATGGTTTTTTTAATTTCTTTTAAATTTCACTAATATATTTTTTAATATAGAGATAATTAGGATATGAATAAAAATTATTGATATGAACAAATTTAATATTTAAATAATACTTTTACTCAGATGATGTTTAATAAGTGTTACAGTAAAGAATGAAAAAAAAATTAAATGTTTAAGAATTTATGATATTTAGAGATAAATTTAAACTATGAAAATTGCTTTAATGATTCAATATTTATTAAAAATAATAAAATAGTTTAATTTATTAAATATATTAATCTACTAACTTTTCATATTCATTCTTCAAAGAGTAGAGAAAATTCATGAATGAATGTTTCTTGAAAATTACGCAGAAACAATTATAAATACGATAATACTAAATACTTCTATGGATTATTAAATCCATAGAACATATTGTTAAATTTTTATACACTTGTTTTCATTGTGTAAACTGTACAATGCATAATAAACAGGTACACTAAATTTTCATACATGTATAATTTAATTTTTTCAGAGACAAATTTTAAGTGATTTAAATGCTTTTAAAAGCATATATGTTTAGAAAATAATTTAATTAAACATCTTTGACATAAAATTTAGTGCATTTTAAAAACAACTTCAGTTTTAAAAAAAAATTACATACATAACCACTTTTTAAATGATTATTAGATTTCAAAATAAACTTTTTAATTTTAAAAAAAAAAATAAAATACAAAAAAAAAATTTTATCTTTCTTTTATTATTTTTATTATTTACTTTGAAAAATTTAAAAACTAAATTAATAAACTTAGGTAGAGAAAAAAAAATATGCCTCAAATACGAGGTTAATTTTAAATTAAGACTGTTTTAGTCTCTTCAGTTTTATTACTATTAATCATGTATATTAAACAAAAAAGTATAACTAAAAGAAAATGTAGTGTTAAGGTATATTTTTACAGAATATAAGTAATATTAAGCTCTTTTTTTTATTTTGTATTTTTAATGCATTTTATTGTACTATAATTATAAATAATTTGTTTTTGAGTTAAATGTAGTTAATTAAAGCAAATCAATGTAAACTATTTATGTATTAATTTGTCTATTTTTAAATTTAGTGTTGACACAAATTATTAAATGTATAAAATTTTACATTTTTTTTGTATAAACAATTTTTTTTATATATTTTTATTTTCGCTAGTCACAAAATGAAATTGTAAAAATAATTATTTGATCCATATATCTTTTGTGAAAGAAAATATGTCATATTTAAATTTTTTCTAAAATTCGTGTGGGGAAAAGCTTTTTACAAAACATTGTTCCTGGGATTTTAAAGGTTAATAAAAAGGAGTATTAATTTTGTTACAATACTCTTAGGCAGTCTAAATGACTAAAAATCATAAAAATGAATTTGAAATTTAGGAAACATCCTATCATTTAGTTATAGGGTCTACAAGGCTGGAGTTACTTATTCTTAAAATGCAGTTAGAAAATCAACTTAACAAATATGTGTGACAAAAACTTTAATTTCTGAAAATGGATTATTCACTTACATGTTAACAACAAGGAATAAAATAAGTATAAATCAAGCAATGAGACTAATTGTGAGTCTTAGTGAAATTGCTATCTCTTTTAAAAAAGGAACGATACCATAAATGGAGAAAAGAAAATCCCACTCCAATATTTTATTAACAAAAATATAAATAAACGTTGAACGATGGTAGATTATACTGTGGTGAGCTTGTAATAATACAGGCTTTAAAAATAAGTTATACATGACGCTAATAAGACATTAAGATGACTTAATTGTTAAGATAGGGAAAATGTTAGATTACCAATATTAAAACAACATACATTTAAATGGAATAAATATAATTCCATGTGGAATTATATTTAAATAGTACCAAATATTTTAAATGTCATAGCAATGCATGTTAATCATTAAATTGTCAAATGTGGAGTACATATACAAATGTTACATAGCTATCAAAATTGTATTAGAATTTTTAGAAACTACATTACCTCTGTAATATGTAACAATAAATCATATTTTCTCTTGACAACTAGAGCAGGAAATGTAAATTCATCTGACCTAGAAAACAGTTACGTTCGAAAGGAACTTCCTCATAAAAACGAAAACAAAACCTGTTAGTAAAGGTAACTGTTATTTAAAAAAAGAACAAGTTTAAGTTAGAAAAATTAACAGTTTTGTATTATGCAATAATTCTTGTTAACGTAGTAAATAAATTTTATCCCATAATTCACAAATTTATGTACAGAATTCAGTTGCAGTGAGAATATTGTAAAAGCAATTATTCAATAGCATTTAAAAATATTTTGTAAAACCACTTTTAAAAACTCTATTCATATGTAGACTAGTGTTCCGGATACAATATTTTAATGAACAACTTCACAGTTTTTAGAAGAAAAAAAATTACATACAGCTCCTAGTTTCGAATCACTCAACTCGTTTCATTTCCTTATGTTTACATTAGAGACTGTCATCAGCGCTATCTTTAAACGGCCTTTTAAATTATGTGAAACGTTGTTTTATTTATTTTCTAATTAAAATAAGTTAATAAAATTTTCACATATTTAGTTTGTTTATTTAGTAAACTCCTAACTTTTTTATGTTTATAAAATGAAGGGAAAATTACATCGAAAGCGATACTAAACAATCATAATAGATTTTATAGGGGCTTACTCTGGACGTTGCGGTTCGTTTCGCATCTTCGTTTGTGACGTCACTTTGACGTCAGCTTGATCATTTGCTCTCATAATGTTCTCAGGCTGACTTCAAAATGACGTCACAACGAAGGTGCGAAACGAACCGCAACGTCCCAGAGTAAGGGCCATAGTGTTTAACAATAGAAAGATAACCTACGTAGAATCGACAAAATTGATTGTGAAAAACTTAATTTTAAACCGTAATGTTTTTTTATTTGTTCATAATTTAATGGCATTTATAGTGGTTAGACTAGCATATATACACAATCCAAATATATGTGTACCTAAACCTATACACGACATGTGATTATCTTTTAGTAAATTTAAATTAGAGGAAATTATTTTTATTAAATTTCGCTTAGGACAAAATAGGAAATATTGAGAACCTGTATCTTTCTGCATCCCATACTTTGATAAACAAGCAATAGTCCATCTGTGAACAAATTTTCGACTTTCTGAGTTTTGTTCTCCAAATATTGGTGGTATGAGAAAGATTTATGAAATTGATGCATCATAGTTTTTGAAAAGAAAATATAAATGCCAAAGTAGATGGAGAGTGGTTCATTTTATTTTGAGAGTGGAGTTGGAAAGAAGTTATACAAAAACGTTTGTTCTGGCAGTTGTCAACGGAACTAAAGATAGTTTGCTTTCTTTCAGTGGCATAGAAACAAGAAGGATATGAGGGGGGGGGTTGTCTACCACCATAAATATTGCTGTTTATATTTGTGATGATTGGCGTGTTAATTTTAAGATATAACTTAAAGTAAGAGAACCGTCCAGTGGTAATTTTTGACTATGTCCCTGTTTGATTTGATTATGCAGGGAATTAAGCCAAAAATAATAATTTATTCTGATCGTTGAAGTGTATACAAATATCTGAGAAAAGATGTTTAAGGCCACCAATTTCAAATCACAAACTTTTGTAAATACCATTATAGAATACCAGACTAACACATTGTGAAGAGTTGACACACAGTTGGTAATGTGAATTTAATCTTTACTTGGACTTTTATTTATTTATTTAAAAATCTTATCAAGAAATAAAACTTGACATTTTTAATGAGTTTGTGAAGATTGTAGGAGATTTAAAATCTAAGAAATATATTTCAATAAATATTTTTTTTTAATCATGTTTCATATGCCTTTTAGTCATAATAGTAATTTTTTTAATGTGCCCATTTTTCATTTTTTTATATTTAAAAAATTGTTTTAAAACTTCTTAAAAGGGTTTTTTATTTTTTTTTTTTTTATCTAACAGATTGACAGAAGAACTGATTAAGAACTGAAAACTGAAGAAAAGTGAAAAATTCTCACAAATCAAGTGTTTGATTTAGACTTATTAGCTAGCAAGAAAAAAATATAATTGCCTGAGTGGCATTCAGGCAAAACTGTTTAGTAGTCAAATTTATACCTTTTTTAATACTTTGGGAGACAAGTAAGAGACTTATGCAATTTTATTTAAATTACATTTTTAGTGTAACAGTATAGATGTTCTACAATGCCTTGTATTATATCCACATTCCTAGTATATATAATTTTTTAGGTTGTCACTAAAGCTAATTTAATCTCTAATTTTGAGGAACTCTCCACTTTTTATGTTACAAAGTAAGTGTTTATGTGAATAACAATAACTTTCACTATCTAATGTGCACAAGATTTTATTTATTTTTTTACAAGTAGAAATCCATTCTCTCTGTCAGAAATATCACAGCTTAATAAAGACTTTTTTCTTGACAGAATAATAATAATATGCAAAATAGTAGTATAAAATATTACTGGATATGTTAAAGATAAACATTTTTGCGCTTTCAAACTGAAAATGTTATTTTTAAATTTGTTATAAACATGTTTATGTCTATAAAGCATGCTGTATAGAATGGTTTGAGGAGATGGGAATCCAAGAGCTTAATTGGTGAGACTAAAGCCCTGCTGTCTTATTGGACATCTATGGGATAAGTTAGAATGCCAGTTGAGGGTCTGACAACAATGCCCCACTAATTGAAATGCTCTCTAAACCAAACTGTTTGCCATATTGCAGAAAGAACAGAAGATTATTCCTGGTTCAATCTACTGCCAACTTTTAAGGAAAGTTTTCCTAGAATGGTTTGAACCCATCATAAGATAAGAAGTAAACATATGGCATACTGACTTCATATCAGTATAAGAAGTTATTGATACTTATGTTTAGTTAGTAATGACAATATATAGTATAGGTTATTTCAAAATAAAAATTTAGGGAAAACCCCTTTTGCATCTTTTTGAGATCAAGTTAAATTCAAATTCTATTGACAATATCTTTTTTTTTTTTTTTAAACAGAGGTCTATACATTTGGCTGATAAATTATGTAAAAGAAGTTTTGGTAATACTTTCTCATCTTCAGTTAAAAATAAAAATATTCATATTAATAATAAATAAAAGTAATAGTTAATAAAAATACTCACATTTCATCAAGTATTTAATATTTTTCTATTCAGGATTGTAGGGCATTATCTCTGGAGTAGTTAGTAAAGTTTCATAAAAATGTTATTACATTTGGTGAAAGACCCTTTAGCTATAAACAAAAAATATATATTTGTTACGGCCAAAGCCCGAAGTTCGGCCAGTTCCCGAATTGGCCGGCCAAATCGCACATTGGCCGGGGCGTGTGGCCAATGTGCGATGTACTGGAAAGGAATAGCGTATATGCGACCTTGGCCGGCCACTTCCCGAAGTGCCCGAAACTCCCTGGCCAATGTTCGATGTGCTGAAGCAATACTGTTCGGCAGGGTAGATTCCGGTGTGATGACGGCATGCACATGGTAGCAAGGACAGTGTGTTATATTTTCAATGTATCTGGCATCCTAGTATCGAATCACGAATCTGGCAATGCGTTATTGTTTACGGGCCCGTCAACTGAATAGTTTCGATTGCCGGTTAGTGTGCTTTCCCCGGATAGGTAAGCCCTTTCAATATTCGTATGTTTTTTATTATATTATGGATAAAACTCAGTTTCAAGAATTTGTACATGCTTGCAAATTTATATTTTAATACTATTATTACTATATTTATAGTATTAATACTTTATAGTTTCACCTAAAACTTATACATGTTCATTAACTGCTAAACCACGAAAGGGATCACCGCGTGATTTGAGAGAATCGTATTGTTTTTCTATAAATTTTTTCCATGGCTTCTCCTGACGAAACTAGTATATTGGGAGAAGATGATGCACATGCAAATGCATTACCAACTTTTGATATGAGAACCGATTTCTTAGGTAAATTGAATATATTGCTGCAAGGAAAAGCAGATAATATCTGGATTCTCAGCAGAGACAAGTACTGTATTTTCATAGAGGACGTTAAAAAGGCTAAATCAAAGTAGAAAAAAGAAACTATTGACTATCGTCGACTAAGAAAATATGATGTTATTGAGGTTGACGGAAAAGAAAAACTTATTGTAGCAGTAACAAAAGAAAATAGCTTTATTTTGCATTATATTCACACAGAAGAGTTTTTCGACTTCCTACATAATACTCACTTGAAAATTGAACACGGATGGAGAAGGATCTGCAAACTAAGTACAAAAATGTCATCAAGGAATTCGATATATTTTATCTCCGCTTATGCAAACAGTGTCAGACCAAATTATCTAATCTTAAGATAGGTCTAGTTTCTATACCTTTAATATTTAAATAATTTAACTCAAGATGCCATATAGATCTTATCGACATGCAAAGTAACCCAGACAGCGAATTCAAGTTTGTACTCAATCACCAGGATCATTTAACAAAGTTCAAATTATTGCTAGCTCTGAAAAGCTCTGAAAGATTTCCATTTTGCAAGAGAAACTAATTACATTGGCATCCGTATGCACAGTGGAAAAATCATTACGAACCTTTGCCTCTTCACAATCGCTGACCGGCGGCCGAGACTACACTCGATGCAGTTGCACTACTAAGTGCTAAATAAATCGCTGCAGATGTAAAAATAACAAACTGATGTGCAATTCGATATGTCATAAAAGTTTATCTTGTTGTAACAAGATAATACCAATAGAAGTGATGATACCAATAATTTTCTGTAATAAACTAATTCAGTAGATAATGTGATTATCTCTTTGTTTGTATGTTTTCTCCAAGAGAGAGAAAATTTTCATAAGACACCAGGAGGTTTCTGGTACTGTGAGATCCTTACTCACTAAAACTTCTAACTTCAGACTACAGCCCGCATAAGGCCACCGTACCTCCTTGGCCTTTGTTCCGAAGGACGATCCTAGGCTCCTAAGAGAGGCGGATTCGTCGGAAATCTCCTCTGTGGCAGCTATAATGTGATTATCATTAGCATTACGGTATACAAACACCCCAAATTTGCTCATTACCTTGTTTTTCTGACTTTGGCCGATCACTCCATGCCAGTTCCCGCATTGGCTGGCCAAACCCCGAAATCAAGGAAAGATCGGACATTGGCCAGCCATTGTGAGGCGATATTGGTTATTTCGCGATTTGGCCGGCCATTTCGCGATCTGGCCGACTTCGGGCTTTGGCCGTAACATATTCATAAAGAAAGAAAGAAACCTTTGTGTTCCCAGGAATATAAGTGCTATTCACATTCAAATAAATATATAATTAAAAGAAGCCCCATAATTATATTCTACAGCAACAATACATTCCAGGCATTAATTTTTACAGGATGATTCCAACCATTATTTTTTTTCGATTTATATCTGGTACCTTATTTGTTACAAGAACAAACACTGTTGAAATATATAATAACTAAAATAGTCTTTACAAAGTAAGTTTTAGGATAATTTGTTGAGTAAATTTCTAGATATTTGACGAAATTAAAAGTGCTTAGTCATCTTTGGCAAATATACTGTATATATATATGTGTGTATGTGTCATTCAACATTTTTTCTTTTACTTCAGGCAATGTGCATAAAGATTCATTTAAAATTTTAGTCTTTATTCTGAACTACAGCTCTATACACATCATGTAAGGTGGACAAAGCTCTGTTTTTTTTATCTATTATTCAATCTGGTAAATAGTTGCTATAAGTTTATATTAATTATTACAAAAACTTGATTTTCATTGTAGATTTCTAAAAGTAGCTTTTCATATTTCATTAAAAAGAAACAACAGACATAAAGTCAATTCTGAATATCCATGTCAGCAAGAATTCATGATGCAATGCTTGTTAAAATAAAACAACAAATTCTAGTGAACTTTAAAGCTAGCAGAGTGAATAATACTAATATATATTAAAGAAGATATAATGCAGAAATGTTTAATTAACAAAAAGTCTCATTCAAAGACTATTAGGGGTTACATAGCTTCTAAAGGAGTCATGGTAGTCACTGAAAATCTATCTGTTTTGTTTGATCATAAGCTTTTAAAGATTTTATAAAATCACATAAAAAGATATATTTAAGACCTGTTTTAATTCTTATAAAGTTATGAAAATATCCCTCTTAAATGATTTCAGTAAAAATATAAAACACTTAATGAATTAATGGGGAAAATTTTTAATTATATCATTATTATTTGTTATTGAGTTGAAAAGTTCTGTTCAATATATAAGCCCATTTCTTTGTCTGTGTGCATACGTATATAGTTGTATTTTGTGTAGAATGAACTAATATCATTTGGGTAATTGAGCATTTAGATTATTTTTAATCTCTAATTATAATTTTACAAGTGATAATTTTATTTTTTCTTCTTTCCTTCAAATTTGTAAAATTTTTTAACTTCCTGAATCAACAAGATTTCTGTATTATTAATTCATTCTCTAGAATGTAATTCTGATATTAATGTATTCTCACTTTAATTTACATTATTATGCTAATACCTATATTCTAAATTAAATAATCTTCAGACCATAATATAACTTATTTTTCCTTTCAAAATTCTCCCGAAATTATTGTTTTATATATTTCCTTATAATCAGTTAATTCAGATCATTTCATTATTTCATAAGAGTTTAAATAGGCCTAAAATGTCTCAAAATGTCTTCTACATTTAAGTATTTAAAGATTTATGATCTATTGAAACAGGAACATTCTCTGCATGCACCAATACTTTTATAAGGTATAAGACCCTTTAATTACTTGGATATTAAATCGCAATAAGCTAGCTGGTCCCTTGTTCTTTTCATGTGAAAGTATGTCAAGAATTAGTGGTTAAGAAGAACCAGGACTCATTAGCAAAGAGAAATTGATTAATAGGTGGAGATTTGTTGGTCTGGACAGGCATCATGTTGGATAGGTGCACACCTCTTCATGTTATATTGAAAGCACTGTGATTCAGGTGAGATTTTCAAACTCTATGTTAATCTTTTCAGAAGTGCAATTGGCCCTGATTTAATTTTATTGCATAACAAGCATTCATATAGAGCTCCTATGGTCAACAGTTTTCTGGAAAGTTAAGCTATTTGCCAGAAGGATTGGCTAGCCAGATCTCAGACCTCAACAATATAGAACATGTCTGGGATGTTCAGAGGAAGATAATTGCAACATGTATCATCCCTCTGTGAGCCATCCAGTACCTTAAAACAGTATTGCTGAAGGAGTAGGATCAGTTGCCTCAAAAATACATAAATTGCCTTATTTCTGCTATGAGACTTGCATATGTATGCAAAACAAAACCACATTTCCCCTATTGATTCCTTTTTTTAATTCTGTAACTGCTCTTTTATACCTTTCAGCTCCAATGATTGTTATATACAATCATGCATGTGTATTATAATAGTTAAAATGATTACTCTTTTTTATTATATCAACTTATGTTCAAGTTAAATTTCATTAAAATCTGTGCATTAGTTCTGAAGATGTTTGACCAAGTCTGAAAACTCTCTTGATTTGCAGTAAGTGTCTTATAAGCTCTGACTAGAGAAATTAAATATTTAATTTTTTCTGTGTGCAAGAATCTGGTTATTATAAAAATAATGGTAATGAGAATAACGTTATAGCTAAATGACAATTCTAAGCATTTATTTAAAATACGTCTTTCTAACCTGGGTATTACTACTATGGTCTTCTAAAGCATCCTACTGTACTGACTCTAAGTACCTAGTAAGATCATACTATGGTATGTTCCAGTTAACTGTGTTTCTACAGTTAACTAAAAAGTAAAAGAAGAAAATAAGAAGCTTTAAAAGTAAAAGAGAATAAAAAGTGTTGTTCTAAATGATAACGGATTTTACACAATTACACCACTCTTGCAATAGCTTTTAAGAGTGATGAAAATTAATTTTCTTCCTTTTAAATAAAGCGATGTTGTTGTATTTTGAGAAAAAGTTGGGAAATGAACAAGTCACATTTAATACATGCACTGTGCTGACCAAGAATATTTCAATGATCTTTTGTTTCTTTTTAATACAAATTATTGCGAGCTCCTTAACTCTTATGGACATACAGTAAGATATGGATTAATGGAAGTGTTGCTTCGCAAAAGGAAAGTTAACAAAATCATGTAAAAAATAACCATTGTATCACCCATAAACGTATCCTTGGCTGAATCTAGAATTTATGTTAGAAACTTCTAGAGATACATTTCAAAAATAAATTTCGGCCTTCCTTTACTTCTCGAAAGTGGGCAGCATTTTAGTTTTTTATGTAAGTATGAATATCTGCCTACTTTCATAGATATTTCTTCCACTTATCTTTTGCAGACGGAAATTCCTACTTTATATTTTAATGATGATTCATGATGATATGAATTTATTGAGGAATCGTGCAGAGACTGTAATATTCGTCTTATTAAAATAATGTACATGTTTAGAATACATCTCCAATTACTTGATCATGCTAGAAATGTTTTAAATCTGTATTTCCCTCCCCCCCACACACACACACACTTTTACACCAGCAGATCGGTGAAAACAAACAAACAAAAAAAATATTTTGAGGAACGTCATGAGCCAAAAATAATATATAATAAATATGTAGGATTTTAGGGCAGCGAATCCTCGGAAGGTAGCGATCTTATTACTCAGAAGAGTTGGGTGAGTAAGGAACCGAGGAGGAAGACACTCGAGGAGAAAGTGAGAAGTGACTTGGTCAAGAAAAGGACCCAAGACACTTGAGCTCTCTCAATTTATACACCGCGTAGGGTGTCTCTGTCGCGTCTTCACCATGGATTAATAATTTATTTGTTGTTGTTTCTCATGCCACTTGGACAAACCAAGCACGATTGAGCCTGTAGGCTAGCGTATTAAGACCAAGGAGTGCGCCTTCCGTTTTAATGAGCACCATTAAGGTGAAAGAACGACTTCGCTCAAGTAGGTCCTCGTACTTTTAAAGCAGGGACCAAGCAGAAGACCCATAGGCCTGCCACCTCCAGAGATATTAATTGAGAACTTGGAGGATATTGTGACCACAAACATATTTTATGTGTCCCAGTCACCTTTAACGAACACGGCGGATCTTAGGCCGGCTCAGGTTCCGAACCCGCAACCTCTCAGTTACACGATCGTTACCTTTGCCAACTGAGCTACCGCTGCTCAATCATTTGTTTTTATATATTTAAATGTTTTCTGTGTTGTTATGTCATTAAATGTTTGTTATCGTTAATCTAGTCTGTCATCGAATTTGTTTAACGACACTTCTCAGGGCTGTAAGTAAAGCATGGCAAAGGTGGCATTTGCCACAGGGACATCAATCATAGGGGCACAGCACCATGATAGAAATAGGGTCCGAAAGAGGGCGATTCGCCCATAGTAGTAATGCGGGACACCATGTGTGTCCAAACTCATTTCATACCTTCCACTGGACGTCATGATTAATGTTTCAATTAAAAGTGGTCATATTTCTATGGTCTCCATATTTCAATTAAAAATGGTCAAGGTACATTTCAGAAAAAAAGAAACTGAAAAAAATCAAATGAAAGGTTATTTTTGTATTAAGTAAAAGGGCACTTTAGGATTATTTATCAGTAAAGTATAATAATGTGTACAAACTGATTATGTCAAATCTCTCTGAAAAGAAAAATACAGGGCGCAATATAAATGTATTCGAAGAAAGGCAGGGTGCGGCGCTTTTTACCCCAAATCGTTCTTCTTTATTAACGATACTATCAACTTAAACGACTCTTAAGTGGTCCTCTTACTCCTCTAAATCCGTTTTGGTCTCAGTGGTTTAACATCTTTAAAAAAGTGGAATAATAACTGTGCAAATTCCTTGTTAAATTAATTTTAACATTGATCGATGGGAGTAACAATTTGTAACTGAATGAAGAATTGGGGAGGGGCAAATAGTGTATTCTATCAGCAATACAGATTTATATAGGAAAGACATACAGAAATTGGACACTGCGCAACGACGAAATTGACCAAGAAGGATGATAAATGGTCTCATAGGTTGGGTTGAACATAGGATACATTCATTAGGAACAAAACTGATTAAAGAGCCATTTAAACCCAAACAATCAACCTTGTCTTGAATCGATCTTTTTCTTTTTAAAGAAGGAATTGCACATCTGGTCGGGAAAAGTATCGTAACCTAAAGCAATATTATTCTTGGACTGGGCTAGGTATTTTAACTAAGTCATTAAATAAGCGTCTTACAACCTTAAACAGGGGAGGCATAATTCACAAATCTTAAGCATAAGGCATTCATACAAATCTTCAAACGCACCTTAAACTGTTGTTCATTATCGGCCTAATGAGCGATTTATATAATAAAATTTTAAGCGACAAATGTAACTGAGAAGGCCCAAGGAGTTCAGTAGCCAATAGCATCGAGAGAGATAACGATTGTACCGGTCTAGCTAAACCATCGTGAAAGAGTAGTTGCACATTGAAAAGATACTATTTAGATTCTATTCAGAATTGCGTTCTACTATTTCAGATTTTTAAATTAGATATGCATTTGAAATTGTTACATCGAAATATTACATAGAGTGCCGTTGAACTGACAAACATTGTGCTGAAAGGTCAGAACTTTTTAATTTTTTTTCCTTTAGTTTAATATATTTAGTTTTAACATTGTGTATCTATATATGCGTACAAAATCTATACTTTGGGGAAAAGTGAAAAAAAATGAACAGGATTTGAATGGTCATTAAAAATCATTAACAACTATTTGAATTAGTGAGATTCTTAGCTTGTAGAAAAGAATCGGCCATAAAGAATTTTAATACATTTTCTGTCAGATATAACAGGTTTAGTTTCCTAAATACCTGAAATTGCATCAAAGTTAGTGAACAAGTCATTTTTAGGAGCATAATATTTGGGCTCTTCAGTATATTTAAAAAATTATCACATAGAAGCATAAAATCCTTGTACCTCATTAAATATGTGTTCACGCTAAAGTGTATGATCACCGACTATGTTGGATTATCTAGCTTAGTGTAAGGCGAACGATGGCCGAATGGTGGGGTGCTGCTAATCGATACCGGAGTTCGCGGGTTCAAATCCTGCTCCTGGCATGGATGTTCGGAATCGACTTTAAGCAGTAGATCCCACTCTCGCGTAGCAAAACAGTAGCTCCCAAAACCAAAACGTGTGTTAATCTTTGGGAGAAATCGTTGTACATCTGGGAGTTTTGTATTGAAAGACTTATTTAAACATTTTCTACACAGCGGAAATTCTGCAAGTTATGCGTGGCACAATTTTCACTAAGAGCATGAAAAGTAGAGCTAATTTTTAATTTTTGGTGAGTCTTTCTTGTAATTGTCACATTTTTTTGCTTGTCACTAGCAAATGTAAGAACTGTAAGAACATAAAGGAAGCGTATACTTTTAAACGCGAGAACGACTCCACTAAAAAATTCTAAATTTATTTTTATCCTAATAATTCCATCTCTTCCTAAACTAAAAAAGTGTATGTGACAAATCAAGGATGCATTGTATAATAGTTGATTAGAAATAACCGTAGATTAAACGCTATTCAATTCAACTGCGTGAGACCTTAACATTGATTTTACAATTACCTCTAATTCGCCACAATTAAATGAGTAGTTAATCTTGTTAAGATCAGGTCTTAGTTCTATTTTTTATTAGATAAAAATGGATTTTTAAAAGTTCTTTGCACTTTTTTTGATATTAGTTACCTCTAAATTTCTGAAAAGGAGAATATACTAGTAGTGTCTAAACAACTGATTTGTTTTCACACCTCTCGCCTCAACAGTGAACTGAAAATGGCACAAAAAATATAAATCTGGGGGTAATAAAAGTTGGAAAACCATTAAATTTGACGTTCGATTCTTTAATGTTAGAATGAGGGAATGTTTCTTGATAATCTATAGGATCATGATTTTTCTGCAGCAATCACTTATTAGATAGTCGGTAGCTAGTTCAGAGTCGAGCTACGGGGTTCTCAGACTTCGTCGATTTCAATGGTCAACTATCAGATGGAACTTAAGGTAAATAGTTCTTTTTATAAAGTTTGTGAATTGTTATACTGTTTTACAATTTAACACGGCGAAGTCAAGCGAAGGGGGGATTTAACCTTAAAAATATCGAATTGTGTCAATTGGGTCATAGCCTTCTCAGATTTACAAACATGTATGGTAAAAAGTGTATATTTGTATTTTCAGTAATTTGAAAGTTTGTCATGCATATAATTCATTTCTTATCGAATGAAAACTGTAAATGTATTTTTCCAGTGTTTTGTTTTCCTTCAAATTGTATGCATTACAAAATCCAAGTCGTATTTCATGTTGAATATGCAAGCGTTAGATTAAGTAGACGAATTGGCTGTAATGTATAGGATAAAACTGTGTATAGAATCGGTAAAATGTTGATTCATCATTTTAACACAAATATATATAATGCAAATAAGTTTTATTTAACTGGTTTTTTTTATATATATATATAAAATATAATTCCTGAAATTCCTGCTCAGATTTATGTAGAAAGCATTTATAGAACATTTGGAGTATATTTAAGGTACAAACATTATAAAAGCACTTTACTGGTTAAAAAATAAAATGACTTAATCAGATTTTATTCTTCTAAACTGCATTAAATTAGATTATAAATTACAAAAGAATTCCAATACTTACTGTGGTAGTGGTTTTGTTTTAAAAAAAATTGTTGTCCCTTTAAAATTGTAGTGTTTATATCCATTGCTTTTTTTTTCAAACGAGTTTACTTGAACAATTATATATTAAATTACTTTATGTATTCTAATATGATTACAAGGTTAAATGTTTGTATTCTATAGATAAGTTTATATTAATACATTTACAGTCTGAATTTTTAAAGTATTTACACAAGTATAAAAGCTCTTAACAAGAGATTTTTATTTTATGTCTATTAGATTAAAAACAGGTTGTGTTTTATATTTGTGTGAAGAAACGTGATCTAAATGAGTCTCGTTACATTTTAGCCATATTTTTAGTGACCATTAATCTATAAACTAATAGCCAAAAATGTAAGAACATTCCAGATTTTGTCCCATTATTACCATTTCAAACTTTTACGAAACGTTTTAAGTTAAGAATGCACGTTAAAATTACGATCTCACAGACTTAGTTGTTAACTCTTTGATCAATTTTTTTATTAATCAGATAACAGTGGGAATGAAGCATCCTATTCATCCTCATTGAATTTGGTTATAAATAACAAATTCCACGTTACAATAGTTTTTTTCATATACGTTACGTTTAATTTGGTGATTTATCTTTTTTACTTGGCTAATTTCTTGTGCGTTTGTAAATAGGTAGCTGTAGAAATATTAATGATCATTGAGTTTCCTTAATTAATCGATTGAATCCATTGTGCAATTATTTTGAAATAATATATTTTTTTATTTCATTAGTAAGGATATCTGTTGATAGTCGTCTATTTGCTTACTGTGTGATTTTTTAAAAACTGATTGATCATCCTTCCATATCCTTAAAAAATGGTTGTCATTTTTTAATACAAGCTTAATAACTTTCGAGTGTATTTCACCCTTTGAGACAACCCTAAAAGTCTTTTTATACATTTAGAAATTGAGGTTATTTGTCTGTCAATTTCCTGAACTAAGACTAAAAAATTAGAATTATTTTTTTCCCTTTTATATAAATCTGGTATGAATTTATCTTTTTAAATTATTGAGAACATTTTTTAGAAACCAATTATTACTACTTAAAATTGTGTGTTGAACTTTTTGTATCGACTGTATTTTATTGATAGATGAATAATCGTTAGAAATTTCCTATAGTCATAACTGTTATTTTATCTTTTGTAATTGAGCTAATGTTTATTTCCGGTCTCATTGTACCCAATGGAGATTTATTAGTATATGTGTCTGCTCCATATGCACATATCTAACAAATATCTTTTCGGTTGGATCACTTTTCTATATTTCAGAAAGTAAGAAAAATTTTAAGCCCGACGTCTTCACTTAATTCTTGAATATTTTTAAGCTCTCTTATTAAGTTTTACTATAAACTTAATATTTCAAAATATTTTGGAGCTTCGGTATATCCAAAACAGATTTATGGAGAAGTTTCTATATCAAAAAGAATTGCTGTTCATTTTACCTTCTAAAAACTAATCAAAAAATGTCATCAATTAAGAAAATTCCTCCAACTTTTGGTAATTTAAAAACAATGTGTGTGATGTCACACTTTTTGTTACCCCTTTTTACCTAGGACAATAAGTCTCGAGTAACAAAACAGGAGATTGTAGCGATCCAAACTTTCCTATTGCTTCCTGCTATTTAAAATTTAGTTCCTTATTTTTTTCCTAATGTTAATCAGTGGTTTTATCCAATAAGTGGAACTCCGCAGTAAATGACTGAGTCTGTTTTGAGCTCTACAGTCTACCTTTGGGCTAATAAGACACCGAAAGATTTCCACGCTAGTGACGGGATTCGAACCTACGAAAGGCCATCATAGTATGTGCCGTGTTAATTAACCATTGTTTTTTAATTCTTAGAACACAATACTTAGATTCTGATTGAAAACCTAGAAAACATCTGAGGAACTGTGGTAAATCCATGGCTGTTATACTAAGAAATAACTCTGTAGTACTTTTGAAATAAATTCTTAATTTCTAAGAAACATTTAGATTTTATTACACGTGTATTCCTTCCTGATTTCTGAAATAACGTCCATAATGGATTTCTTCCACGGATATATGACGAACATTCTATCGTCTACATAGCTATCTTAAGTCACAATAAGAATAATTACAAATATTGACAACCGTTAATTCGTTCACAATATTGAGAGGGAGGAAGTGGTCCCTCCTTTAGTAAGCCCCTTTCTTTGCCCCTAGTGGTCAGTACTCCAATTATTAATACAGCTGGGAAGGGAATTAGGGGGACAGTTACAGTTTACAAATAAGCCCGTGCAACATAGTAAGCTAGAATGCAACTAGATACCAAGAGAGGTGTAGCTAATTTTATATATATTTTTCTATGTCCCAAGCTCTCTAGTGGTCACAAAAAAGAAACAACAACACCTATCGGTTGCAGAGCAAACTACAGACTCTGGGAAGATCATGTCATAAAAAGATAGGTGACTGGAAGAGGTCCCAACCCGCTCTTCCATCGCATTGGGCATCGCACTGGAGCTTTCTTTTTTGACTTCCCTGGGCCCAGCCCTCTAAGTCAGAAGTACTGTAATTGCATGGTAACGAGAAGTAACGGAGATATTACAACACGATAATGAGGACCAAAATACTAAGAATTATTTAAGAGATAGTAAGTTAAAATTAAATTTAAAAATAAAAAGATAAGGATCACGAGTTCAGTGAAGGGGAAAATCACACGAGAGATGTGATGAGAAATGACAATACTACAAGTTAAAGTTAATACTAAACACATTAAGGTTACAAGAAAGCATAGATAAGTAAAACAATTTTTTTAAGGTAAAGACAAATTTTTAAAATTAAGAGAATCATTATAGTATGTTAAGTTCGATCGGAAACCATTTCAACAGATGGATCCAGCTAAGAGCTAGGTCGAATTTGATTTATTCCTCGGAGCCAATAGAATTTGGGCAGCATTAGTCATTTCGCCCCCAAGAGGGAGAATGACATGAGATCGAGAACTTACTTTTGAGGGTAAGGGATTCAGCTCATCTGAAGGAGAAAAGTGATTGGCTTTAACGGGCCATTGAAATTCACTCAAAATTTCTGCTAAGAACGGCTAAAGGCCGCTTAGCGTTTGCAGGATCCGCGAAGTCATATTGGGCTAACTCCAGTAAATGATCAATGCATATATTAGATAAAAGTTAGGGGCTAAATTTTTGAGAAAATTTGGAAGAGTGGGGACATTAATATATCTGTGGATCTCACTATTGCGTTAATACCATGGTGAATTAGTGATTTGCCTAATAATTATGTTCTGAGCAGCAGACAACGATTTAATGAGTTTTAGCTGCATATGGCCATGCGAGGCTTGCATAAGTTAACAATGGACGTAAATCCCCTATATAATAATAGCCTAAGGTGTCTGTCGGCAAATTTTTGAAGCGGTTGTACCTGGAATGGATTCCTCGGCTAAGGGCAGGCGATTAAATTTATCAATTTATTCACGTAATAAATAGGTAAAAATAACATTTTTTTTTTCTAGCATTATGACGTCATTCCTTTAACCATCTCATATAATCATTTCTTGTTTTAAATTATTTAAATATCGCGTGCATTATTTTCATACGTTTTATCGCTGATCCCCTATATAATAATAGCCTAAGGTGTCTGTCGGCAAATTTTTGAAGCGGTTGTACCTGGAATGGATTCCTCGGCTAAGGGCAGGCGATTAAATTTATCAATTTATTCACGTAATAAATAGGTAAAAATAACATTTTTTTTCTAGCATTATGACGTCATTCCTTTAACCATCTCATATAATCATTTCTTGTTTTAAATTATTTAAATATCGCGTGCATTATTTTCATACGTTTTATCGCTGATCCCCTATATAATAATAGCCTAAGGTGTCTGTCGGCAAATTTTTGAAGCGGTTGTACCTGGAATGGATTCCTCGGCTAAGGGCAGGCGATTAAATTTATCAATTTATTCACGTAATAAATAGGTAAAAATAACATTTTTTTTCTAGCATTATGACGTCATTCCTTTAACCATCTCATATAATCATTTCTTGTTTTAAATTATTTAAATATCGCGTGCATTATTTTCATACGTTTTATCGCTGAACTTACATATTAAGCAAATAATTTTCTTTTATATTTGACTTAAATAATAGATTAAGTATATAAGTGATAATTTTAAATTCAATCATCGATTATTTGTTGTTGTAATGAAAATTTTATCATCGGTATTAACAATAAATTCTTTTCATATAAGTCGAGGACTACTAAATATCTAACTTTTAATTTATATATATTTGGAAATTAAGAAGTTTGTTTGTTTGTTATACATAACCACATGGTTTGACTAAATGAATTCCATGTGATTCTAAACTGCATTACAGGATCGGGAGACTCTAGAGGAGTATGACGATAAAGAAACTATTGAGAGTGAACCAGATAATTCTCAGCCAAAAAAACAAACCATTTTATTACCTGCCTCATTAGGTACTTAACAGTTCTGGAATATTAAAAATTTTACTGATCCCGTCATATGATGGGCTATATGCTAGTAAGATTTATAAATGATCATCTTGTAATTAAAATTCAATTTACTATTTCGAGCAATTAAGGGGAAGAGGGCACGTTTAGCAGCTCGAAATTTATTTTTAATATTGAGTGTATGTTGTTTCCAAGTGAGATTTTTATCAAGCGTTACTCCGAGGTATTAACCCTTTGAGGGGCACTCATAGAAAATCTTTGGTTTTAGTTAAATTTTGTTTATAAATGTCATCTATGGATCTTTTAAATATGAAGTATATGAAAAATAAATTATATTACTTGAGGAATAAGCAAGGGGTAATTTGATAGCTTCATCACCTCCCTTGGAACAGCAAAAAATGACACATTTTTTAATAATATTGGAAAAATAATTAATAATTTTTATTAAAAAGGTGTATAAATCAAGCATGTAAGAAATTTGATAATGAAGTTTAAATAGGTACTTCTATTTTGAAGTCTTAACTTTGAAAAATAGAATTTTTCCTTTTAGAATCTGGTTTTGATAGAGCCTGGCTCTAAAAGCAGGTTTTGACAGTAAAAATTAAAAAGCAGAAAAATTAAGTGTCGATAGTTAAGTGTCGATGCATCAAAATATTGAAAAATCAAACACTTTTTTTCTATATATATCAGAGAAAACATTTTAACAGCTGGTATATTATATATACCAGTGCCCTTCAAAGGGTTAACCGCTCCTCCATCTACGTGTTGTCACTTTTATACATTTTCTATGATCAAAAGCCCTCTAGCAGCCACCAAGGAATTCCATAACAGTGCCACCTAGTGGTGATACAAAGGTCTATTTAGGTTAAAGTGTCTTGAACAAATCGGATAACAACGTCACCTATCGGTCTTATGTTAAACAATTTGTAGGAACGATTACACTAAGGGCCGATCTCACAAAAGTCGTTTAAAGACTCAGATCGGTTAACCCATGGCCCCAACCAATGGTGGAATGCATTTCTCCGTTTAAACAGGTTAATCGCGGTTAGCTGTTAAGCTACTTTGGTGTGACCGACCATTAGAGTGGGATAACTAAGCAGTACGGTTTTTTTCATACTACGTCAGAGCGTACATATATTAAATAAGTTCCTGCAGAGAACCTATCAACGTGGTAAGCTTCCATTGCAATTCAATTTTATAGTTTTTTTCTTATAGCGATCAACATTGATACTCACTGTAGTAATACTTCTGTTAGTTTTCCTATTAGTTAAATTGATAGCGGAGCTCAGTCGACAAAGTCACCGATCTCAGAACCAGAGTTCGAGCCAAAGATCCACCGTGTTTATCAATGGAAAGGAAAATAGGTTCGAAGTCCGGATGTCCTCTGGAGTTGGGGTTCATTCTTTAAGCCACACGTGTTCGTCGGGTGATTCTAAATGAATAACAGCTTTCCAGCCTTGCTTGGCATTAATAATATATCTTTTTGTATTGCCAGTCGCAGCGAGAAAAAAAGTGATAAAATAGTGGCTACCAGAAAAGTATAAAACTTTATTTGAAATTTACAGCCTTTTTTAACATTCTCTTCTCTACAGAGCTGCAGATTTTGTTGAATGTTTTATTATGAGAACGGCCAATATTGTTTCCTATGAGGAAACAGCAAAAATACATCTATGCCTTACTCGGGAATCTGACCTGAGCACAGTATGCTAACTACTACACAATCTGGGTGGTTCAAAGTATAAAGTAAGTATACCAGCAAGGGGAACAATCTTTCACCGATTTTTCTGGATCTTATAGAGTAGGTATGATTCATATTCTGGTATATTGGGACAAGTTTTTAATCGATATCGTTAATAGATAAATATTAGCTCAAGAGTGATACTTTATTGTGGTCGACAGGACGTTTACGTCGACTTCGTAAGTCCTGAAGTGGATAGACAGGGGAATTTAGTACTTTATTCCAAAAAGTGGTCAATCCTTATTAGATCGGATTTGAAATAAGGCGTATTTAAAAACAATCAATATTAGGGAAGAAATCAGTCTTAAAATATTTAATACTTGCTTTTCGAAATATAGAACAGCTCTGAGAATGATCCAACCGAAAAGAGATTTGTAAGCTATGTGCATTTAAAGTAGACACATATACTAATAAATATCCATTGGGTACAACTGGATACGAAATGTTTTCAAAGACATCGAAATAATTCTTCCTATAGCTCAACACTTAAAAAAATTTTCTTTTATAATTAATTCTCCTAAACATGAAATTGACAGATAAATAACATCAAATATCTAAATGTATAAAAAATTTTAGAGTTAGCACACCTAGTGAATTACACTAGAAAGTTATTGAAATTTGAATTTTCTATTAAAAACAATTTAGCCCACACAAGTTAAGGACCTGGAAGCTTTCAGATGGCCAATCAGTTCTAAAAATCAATAAGCAAATAGGTCACTACTAACGGATATCATTACTAATAAATAAAAATATATTTCAAAATAACGATACAATGGATTCAATCAGTTGATTAAGGAAATTCAATGATTATTAACAGTTGTACAAATACAATTTTAAAAACGAGTAAGAAATTTAAAATAAAAATATAAATTACAATTAAAATATATCGATTCGCAACAAATAGGATGCCCCTTGGCAAATTTGGTGAAATTATTGGCGATGTTTACTAAAACACAAAGGTAATCCATCCAAACATTGTATTTCTGATTTTTCTGGCGACTTTAATTAATTTACAGTGCGCCATCGTAATAGAATTAGATACTCTTACTTAATTGAAGAAAACAACTTGAGAACCGGACATTTATATTTATGGGCAATTATTCCCTTAACAGTTTACAAACTCTACAGCTCCAAATTATTAAAAATCATGGTACTACTGAAGAATAGGTTGCCTCTTGGCAAATTTGGTGAAATTATTGGCGATGTTTACTAAAACACGAGCCGAACGATGGCCGATTGGTTAGGGTGCTGACCATCGGTTACGGAGTTCGTGGGTTCGAATCCCACAGTGGCATGGATGTTCGTAGCCGTTCGGAATCGGCTTTAAGCAGTAGGTCCCGGTCTCATTAGCCCTCGTGTTGCAAAAAGTAGACCGTAGCACTCCAAACCAAAACCAAAAAAAACCAAAAACTAAAACACGAAGGTATTTCAAGGGACTTTAATGGATGTAGATTGCGCCATTGTAATAGAATTATATACATTTTCTTAATTAACCAACACCACTGAGTAAGCGGGCATTTACATTTATGGAAACTTAATCCTTTAACAGTTTACAAAGCCAACAGCTCCAAATTATTAAAAATTATCCATAGTGAACATTTAATGGTTTTAATATTGTTAAGCATTACATGCATTTAGTATATAAGAAATGCGTACCACAAGAAGAGTTAGATACAAATATAATATAAATCAAAATATACATACAGATTTTTTTCGACACGGCGAGATCAGGAGAAAATGTTAGGCTACCATGCTTAGAGCTTTATCGCCAAGTTGGCGGGGGCACCCTGTTCTTCAGTCAAGCCGATGTGTGGAACACTGTCGAGGTGGAATCTTTGCCTTTAAGCAGCTGGTACCAATTCAATTAGTGAAAAATTTTATCAAAGCATTACCAACTTTTCTTTCTAAATCTGTTAGATCGTAGTTTTAAAGTGCTCTCTTGCCTTAAATGTTTTTATATGTTTCTTTTTGGTTCCATGCTGAAACTAAAATCTGGAGCTCTCTTTAAATTTTGAATGGATAATGTCTTATAGATTAATGATTATTGAAAAAAAATGGCTAAAATACACAATGATTCATTTAGATCACGTTTGTTAACACAAGTATAAACCTAGCAAGTGTTAAATTTGTTAATAGACACAAATTAAAAAAAAATCTTTTTAAAAGCATTTATACCATTATAAATGCTTAATGAATCCAAAATTAAAACCTATTATATATTTATCTACAGAATGCAAACATTTAACTTTGTAATAAAGCTAAAATGTATCGTCATATAAATAAGAAATGCCCATGTAAGTTTCATATTACATGAAACTTACTTATGCATCGCTGGAGATATTTATAAAAATTTCCAACTCATACAGAACATTTTAAAACTAAATTTTTATTAAGGAAAAAGTGAATTATATGATGAATATGCAGCGTTTCCAATCGCTTGATGGGAATTACAGAAATCACTTCCGCATATAACAAAAACATTAAAGAATCCACACTTTAATTTTTTAAGAACTGAAATTAGTAGTTGCATTAAAAAGAAAGATAAAATACAATAGAGGAGTGTTCCCGATGCCACATTGACAACTTGACATATTTACATAATGGCTATTGTGATTTCTGTAAATTGAGCTGATTAAAATAACCTTTTCAAATTAGCGTGACAGACTATAAAACAAGAAAAACATTACGGATATTTCCTTTATAGATACTGGTGTAACAGAGTTGTGAATTGTTCAGTTAAACTAGCTTGGAAAAAACATAATGGATATGCTGTCAAGCATAAAATTTTACGCACTCTACACCCGCTCAATTTTAAGGGGACAAGATACTCTTATAAAAGAAAAGAAGTTTATTCGAAGTATTACAGTAAATATTGGAATCGTTTTGTATTTTAGGATCCAATTTAAAGCAGGTCTAGAAAATAAAGTACTGAAACAAGTTTTTTTTAATCTGTAAATCGTTCTTAAAATCTCAAGCATTAATATTTTTGCAACAAAATCCCCTTTGAGATCTATTAAAGCTCCTTATAAGTCTGTAAATAAATTTTTAGGTATCTCTAGATTTATATTTTATAAAAAAAATTACTGATACAGTGAAACCAAGCATTTTTTCCAGTTTTTTATCCCTATGTATAGCAGAATGAAGCCACTTTTTGTTTATCCACAGTGTTATCCTTAATATTATAAAAAATCTTTGTATAAAACTTAAAGCTTGTATCTTCAACACAAAATAAATAGAATAACTTTAAACTTATGAATGCATGGAATTTGGAAAATTATTTGCATGAATTTAAAAACATCGAAGATACACATTTGAAATTTAAAATCTGTATCTTTCATGTTTATAATATGAGCCAACTTAAACAATTCGATATTTTACATCCTCTTAAATTCGCACGAAACCGGGGAAAACAGTGTGAGAATTCACCAACTTTTTAAAAGAATTAATGTGTATTTACCTTATTACCTTCCCACACAGCACATACGTTCGTATTTCGTCCCATTCTTGTTTCGTTCGTCCAAACTTCGTCCCACACTCGGATGTGAAGTCCCATTATTGTCATTGACTAACGTAAATTTAACCAACATGTTCAAAATTGGCAATTTAAGCAACGAAATCTGAACATAAAGCATAAGGTAATGTACGAACATAAATTCAGCGTTTTTTGGACGAAATTCCTACCAAAACTGTACGTAGATTATACGTAAATTCTAAGAACATTTGCGCATGCGTTATTAAGAAAATCATTCCACTCCATTTTATTTAACTTATCGAACACATAATTTTGTCTTCAAATCTTTCTTTTAAGGAGTTAAGGTGAGTGAATTGGTTAATCATGTTTTCTAAAAATGTATGTAAACAACACGAATCCCGTAATTTGAATAATGTTGTCAAATCACAAATAAATGTTATTATTGACATATCTCACAATTCAAACTTTCATAATGTAAACATTACAGAATTTAATAACTTTGGAAACTGTTCTCTTCACAATAAAATCTGATAATATATATAGTTTAAAAGATGGTAGCATAGATTTTATTTCAAATTTTATTAAAGTACAAACTAAACATAACACAGAAACAGTATTTATAGGAAAGAAATTTTTAAATCTTTCTAATTTATATTTAAACTCCTGAAAATCATCATCATTATTAGATATTACAAGCTTAGAAATGAGTCCTGTGTTCTTATGGCCCTTGTGCTCTATATTAAAAAAAGTGTACATTTTCAATTAGATAACAGTTATATTGTATTTCCATTAATACTCTCTAAAATTAATTAGTGTTTTCAAAATGTAGTAAAAAAGTAATTTGTTTTTCAAATTTTATCTTCAATAAAATTGGAAAAATATACATGTTAAAAATACTGTGTTAGGTAAAAATCTTTTCTATATTATCTTTTATAATAACCTAGAATTATTTCTAATTTAAAACTTAATGGCTTTAGTAAAACTGTTCACAATAACTAAAAGCTTCTTTTTTGTTTCTTTTGTACCCCTTTTTTTTTGAACTACTTATTTTTATAATTTAAATTAAAAAACTTTCATCTATCAGCCATCTATCAATTGATAGATGGCCATAAGAAACTTCGTGTATGCAAATAAGAGAATCCCGTCGCTGTGCATGACACTGGACGAACTGAAGAAAGCAGAAAAATCATGGTACCAAAGACCATCAACAAACCGCATTACCATTTAATAATTAAATAATAAACCGTCAGATTAAATCTTCTTACAACTGTTCAAATCCGTTTAAAACTGCTAATGCTATACTTTCTGTACCATTTTCAGTTCATTGCTGCTGCAAGGTTGAGAACAGATTTCAAATGTCGATAGATGTGGCAAGAAATTATTTTGAAAACTTGCACAAGTATATTCCCCTTTTCAACAAAATTTAAAAAATAACCAAAATTAACAAAAGCGCAAAACATTATATAAAAACCATTTTCAAATTATAATAAAAGTAGATCAAAGTCCTATACTTACCGTTATAACTCACCAGAGATTAACGACGCACTTAATTATAGCGAATTGGAGGTAATCATAAAGTCAATGCCTGCTACTCACAGAAACTCTAAACAATCGGAGTAGTCGATTTTTTCGACTGGCTACGTCATTATTACGAAAATCCCCTCCAGAGAAGCAAAAGCTCCCTTCTTTAACATCACTCAACGTTCTGAATACACTTCTAGTGAAGTCATTAGCTAATCTAGTGCTGTAGGTGATCGCCATGAGTAGCAGCCAATGTTGTCTCAAGGACATTAAAGGCCTGTCTCACCAAAGTTGTTTAATGGCTAACCCCGATTAATCCATGGCGCCAACCAGTGACGGGACGCAATTCTCCGTTTAAACGGAGATTAATCCCGGTTACCCGTTAAACGACTTTAGTGAAACCAGATCTTATTATATAGTTCAATTGCAAAGAGTTTAATCTTCGGTTAGTTTTAATCGCTATTTTAGAAATGCAGCCTTAGGGCCGATCCCACCAAAGTCGTTTAACGGCTAACTACGATTAGCCACGATTAACCCTGGCGCCAACCAATGAGGGAACGCAACTCTCCGTTTAAACCGAGATTAATCGCGCTTAGCGTTAAACGACTTTGGTGGGATCGGCCCTTAATCTACCACACGCACTTATGTAGAATCCTTATGTTTAAACTTAAAATAAGAATAAATTTAGAATTTTTTTAATAAAGTGGAGCCATGAAATTTTTCTTTTGGTTCTCGCGTTCAAAGTCCTCTAAAATGGTTAAAGTTTCATTGTTTTACAATTCTTACTTTTGGTAAATTTCCGAATCATATATTGAAACTTTTCTTCATCGATAATATATGTGATGTTTTCTGTACATTAATAGGAGAGTGTGTAAAAGACAAATTAGAACAATCAAAATAATGATTAAGAATAGAATACAGGAACACAGTAAATTTTTTTCTGTCTTCAGTTTTTCGAACACCTCCGAACTTGAATATATTCAAACCTCCAAGTCTGGGTTTCAACCTAGCCCTACCCTTTCTTTCAGCATTCCTCTAATATATTCCTCCATGAAGGAATTTGACTTTCTTCGACTTAACATTTGTTTAAGTAGAACAGAAAAAAAAGATTTTGAATTTTTTACTGACTTCGATTTTTAAAAAAGTAAGAATTAAAAAATATTTACTCTGCCATATTGCAAATTGAAAGTGTCTTGTTCATTTTTTCACTTATGAAAGTACAACAGAGAAAAAGAGGACCTTGATTTTGTTTTCTGACTTCGATTTTTCGAACTACCCAATTACCCTCTTCCATCCTTAAAACGAGGAGAAATTGTGGCAAAAGAAAATAACAAAGGAATAACCATTTTGAAATGGAGAGATAAGAAGGACATCTTAGTTCTAACAGCAAAGCACTCGTCAAAAATGGTGAATGTTAAATACCGATCCGGAAATAAGTGCAAGCCACAAATTATAGTAGACTACAACAGACAAAAGGCAGCTGTTTACTTATCCGACTAAATGAATACCTACAGCAATCCGTTACGCAGGACCATAAAACCGTATGAAAACTAGCTTTCTAATTGTTGCTAAATACTACGGCTGTTAATAGTTACATTCTATAAAGATATTACGAAGCAGAAAATTAGCATTACAGAATTCCGGCAAGAATTAGCATTATCTCTTACACGTTGTGAAAAAGAAGACATTCCATCGAATAGAAAAGCAAGAATATCTAAAAAACAACTTAAACTCAGAGAAAACTGGGAAAAGCCTCTGAAGTATGGAAATATTGTAAATTATGTTATGATAGAATTAACAAAAGATGGTAGAGTAATGGCCAGAAAAAAGACTAAGAGAGTTGTTACATTTTGTAATAAAGGAGACCGTTTTTGTGTTTAACGTGTTTCAATGAAATCCATTAGTACTGTAATGAATCAAAATTAAGTAAATTTAAATAATTTTTCTGCAATTCCATAAAATAGTATAAATTTTATAGTTATATAACATGTTACACGCTGTCAGCCAACGCAGGTCGATACGGATTAAAAGGAGAGTTTAGTGTCAGCCACAGATGGCAGACGTGGCGCTCAACATGTTAAAACCAAAAACCACACTCCCACGAAAATCGTCATAACATCATTCAGTTCAGAGAGTATCAAAACATCAGTTCAATTTACAAGTGTCGAACATCTGTTCACACCGAAACCATAACAATTTCAAATAATTTTTTAGACAAGTTCCACCCAAGCAGAAAAAAGGGTGAAGCCTTCTATTATTGCAATTGGGAGAGTAGAGTAATTTTTACATCCAGTTCTTCTTTCCAAAGGTCACTGGAGATTAGCGTTTTCATCCATGAGAACTGTAGAATTTTTAATCATGCGCTCTCAAATTTAAATATTTTTTTAACCGAAAATTCCATTTTCGGTTTTATTCTCTTTCTCTCTGTTTTAAACAGATAATATCTTTAAATATCTTAACAAAACAAAATTGAAACTTAACATATAGTTAAACCATAAGCTATAAAATTTTTACTAAAATAAAATATCATTTACTGAAACTTAAAAATTTTAACTAAATAATTTTACTTTTACATTAATACCTTTTAAAACACATAATCACATAATATTTCAAAACATTTTTGTAAATTGGGAAAACATGTTAAAAGCATTTGATTTGCAAACATTTCACTTAAAATTATTGAAAAAAAAAACCAAATTTAATTAACTATCAACAATAAAAAAACCAGCATCTAAGCAAAGTTATAACAACTTTACTAGTATGAATCAGAGAATCAACCATAATCATATTTTTAAGAATTATCACATATCTAAAAATGTTATTCATTTAGGTAAATTAGATATATTTTGAAGAACCTAAGTTTCGAACTATAAGTTCTAGATATATAATTAAATTCTAATTTGAAATGTTGAAATATAAAAATGTCAAATTATAGTTTTTCATTGTGATTTCTTAACTGATAAATTTTTCGAACATATTTCTGTTAAAAATAAAATTTACCTTGGATGACGAAAATTAGCGCAAGTAGTAGTTTTTACTCTTGGATAAAACTGCATATTTTATCCAGATTGTATTTGAAGCATTGTAGAATTTTCAAATTTAACAAACATTTTGTTTTTCAGTTTCACTGAAAATTAAGATTTTTAAGATTTAATTTTGGAGCATGGCCTGAAAAATTGGCGGGGTAATAGATCCTCGTCCCGAAGAGTTCTTTGGGTTGCCTGAAAAGAACTCAGCCGGAAAGGTGATGTCGGTGCGGAAGGCGCTTGGCTTGTAGGAAGTATGTAGGGCCCTGCCAGACCAGCGGGCTGGTTTTGTCGACACGGATGACTCGGAAAAGCAAATTGGCTCTTCGGAGATCTCGCAACTCTGTGTAGACGGTGGGTGGCTGCCATGATCTTGGTTGTTTATCAAAGTAGTATAGGTTCGTTTGGTAGGAAATAATTGTTACTTTTGGTATTCAGAGTCTTGATTCGTCCAGCAGTATTAATTCCAACAGACGCAGGTGTAACATACAGCAACAGCCTGTTCAGATGTATCACTATTTTCCACAAATCTAAAAAAAAAAAGTTTACAAAAGTTCCCGAAGTAAAATCTACGAAGAAAAAGTCCAAGCGAAAATAGTTTCCCGAGCATAAAGTCCACCGGGAAAGTAGTTTCCCTCGTAGAAGAATCTCTTCAGCTAAAATGTAACCACGGAGAAAATGAATCCGCCGATCACATCGATTTAAGCCCCTATTATATTTACTTGCCCGTGTTTGCTGAGCAAGGAGAAGCCTAGACAGCTAGAGTATTGAAGTAATATGCAGTCGGGTCACATTGAAGAGAACGACAATTCCGATTCGAACTTAAATTTTATTCAAGAGCTGCTAAAATGATATGTTTAACAGTCAACGGCAGGCGAGAGAGTGAATATCGAAACACGCGAGGGAACAGGGTTGGATCCCACGGCGAGCGACGCATAGAATTTCCTAAGGGACAGACAACTTAATCAGCTAATTTAACAATAAAAAGTAACTTAGATCGGATGGGAAAAACTGAATCATTTTCCAGAGACAGCTGGAAAATGCGGTGAGTGGACAGAAAATTTGCGTCTATTGCAGAGAAAGCTTTGGGAAATGGGTTGGAAGAATTTCAAGTCGTGGACACTCCTTTAATTACGATATTTTATTGCTGGTAAAATAGATTTTATGGAATGAGGATGGTAAAGGGGAGAATTTTTAAAGGCATCTCAACACTATGGTCCACTCTAAGCCATTACCACTGCCTGGAGGGAGTATAACTTACCCAGGTCGATGATGGCAGGTGATAAAATGGCCTTGGTGGAGGATGGCTTCAGAAGCAGTTTTTCTCCAAAGATCAAAGACAGCCAGCACGCGCTACCAAAGTGAGCAGTAAATTCTAGGAACACATCCATACAATTGTTAATAACTGGGACAGACAACTGAATCAGCTAATAACAATAAAAAGTAATTAGATCGGATGGGAAAAAACTGAATCATTTTCCTAGAGACAGACAGCTGGAAAATGCGGTGAGTGGACAGAAAATTTGCGTCTATTGCAGAGAAAGCTTTGGGAAATGGGTTGGAAGAATTTCAAGTCGTGGACACTCCTTTAATTACGATATTTTATTGCTGGTAAAATAGATTTTATGGAATGAGGATGGTAAAGGGGAGAATTTTTAAAGGCATCTCAACACTATGGTCCACTCTAAGCCATTACCACTGCCTGGAGGGAGTATAACTTACCCAGGTCGATGATGGCAGGTGATAAAATGGCCTTGGTGGAGGATGGCTTCAGAAGCAGTTTTTCTCCAAAGATCAAAGACAGCCAGCATGCACTTCCAAAGTAAGCAGTAAATTCTATGGACACATCCATACGATCTGCTCATTCAGTGGCCCAGTGTATGGATGCAATCCATGAACCACCATCCAAGGTCGCCATCAGGCCCAGTACTGGAGTGATGGTGGCCATAGTGTAGAGGACACATAAGAGATATTAAAATGAAATAATTTTGATATGTTACATGTATATATATTATGCAGACCGACCTGCAGAGAATAAACAGATGACATTGCAGTTGACAGACAATCGGATTGCATCTTTTGAGAGAATATTTTTCCCTTTAAATTTACAGACAAAAGAGGAGAAATGTGTCCTTGTTCTTTTCTAACGAGTCTCGTGACACTTAAGATGCTGGCACTTAAAACACTTAAGATGTCATACTGCTCAAGATTTTGCTACTTGATGTTCTTTCACACAGTTCTATTCAAATAGAGGAAATAACGATTTAAAATTTTCCTTTGAAAATAGTATATTTGAATTATTCTCGGTCATCGGGGAATCTACCATCTCATAAACAGTGTCCATAGTAAATCTTTTTTATAAGTCAATATATTTTTAAAAAATTGAGTTATTTTACGACAAAACCTATATTATTTTCCCATCTCTTTCCTCGTGCTAGTTAATTTATATTTAGAGTGGAATGTTTTTATTTATGCTTGTACTCCAGTCTTATTTTGACAAGATTAACACTATTGGACCGAGCCAATTTGACTCATTAAAAATTTGATCACTATATATATATATATATATATATATATATATATATATATATATATATATATATATATATATATATATATATATATGTAATATTAAAATCCCTTATTTAAGTATTTTAATATTATTTTTGTTACAGTTTGCGTATTACATCTTATGTTTATTTTCATGTCATATGAAGTATATTTTTATTTATAGTAGTCTGTTCTCATGTTATTTTTTGTATACTATTTTTATAATATTCATTGTAAATTTCATATTTTTGGGGACGCTAACACTAACAATCATGCAGCAATTAACCCACTAATTTTCCTGCTCACTATCTGGAATGTCTTGAAGTCGAGGCGCCCGGCTTCAAAGGGGGGATATTCTGTAATGTAAAAACTTAATACTTTAATCCTAAATTAAAATTACTAACACCTCTATTAAAAAACTACCCAATCCGCAATTTCTTCATCTTTTTAGTAGCCTTTCGGCGTTAAACTCTTTTGTTTCCTTCCTGTTGGCGAGATTAACTCGCCAACCTATTTTGATGGTTAAGAGCACATAAAAGCACTTATAATTTGAAGAGTAACAAATTCCTTTCTCAAGCGGTTAGAGTCCCCAAGGTTATATAAGGTTGAGCGACCATCCTTTGTTGGGATTTTGCTCTGTACGCTGCATAATAAAGATGTTATAAAACTTATCCTGAATATTCGTATTCTTGTTTCGACCACGGTACATCCGCGAAGCATAGCAGGCCAAGCTATGTTTCATATATATATATATATATATATATATATATATATATATATATATATATATATATATATATACCTTTAATATCACTTTTCAAAAACATACGTTGGTTTTTAGTAAAGTAATAAAATATATGTAAACTTTCATTCCTCTTCCCCGCAGACCCCTTCATTTGGCATTATCAAATGTGGTATACCTATTTTCACGGTTGTGAGCCAGTTTGACTCATAGAATGATTTAACAGTTAATCGCATAACATGAAATTTATTGGTCGACTCAAGTAAATATTTCACGAAAGGATTTTATTTTCCAACTGGCTGAAGAGGTAAGAAGTAAATATAGAGAAGACGTCGAGAATACTTCCATTCCAATGACAGAAATTCATGCTACTGACGCACCGAAGAATTGTCAAGTTCCACAATCATGCAAAAGAAACAGATGTAGAAACCATTGGGCTAAATGTAATAGAAATGTTTGAGGAAAATGTGTTTCAAAAACAGATTTTATATGTAAAAAATGTTTTTCATGATTTTTTTTTTTATAATAAACATATTTAAATTAATTTGGAACTATTTTCTTTGCAAAAAACTTCAATTTTCTTGTATGAGTTAAATTGGCCAACTTCAGTAAAAATAGATATATGATCAACATCCATAAATCTAGTGTTAATATATTTTTGAACATTTAAGCTATAAAAAGTGCACTATTTGTTTTATATTCTTCCTTAACCCCTTGCATATGACACCTGAACTTAGTTCGGGCAACGCAAATGCATCAATTTTGGAATGCCCGACCCGAGTTCAGGCAAGAGAAAACACGTTTTTTCAGTTCCGTGAAGCTTGAAATCGGTTCATCCAATGCATAATAATTAGTTTTTCTATTTTTACAATAACTAGAGATACTTTCCCGCGAAACGTTCGGCAATTTGTCGCTATTTTTCGGATACTGTAAAGGATTTGTGAAATTCAAAGGAATCAGAAGGGACATGGAATTCATGACAGTTGATATAGGTAATAATATTGCTGTATTAGTTTAATATATTTATCTAGAAAATTATGTAATTTGATTTATTTTGCTGTAATTTGAGCAAAAATTACTGTAATCCATTAGCATTTCCCATATGTTCCGGTGCATCCGGAACAAAACAACTAAACATTTCTGTGATTCGTTTCGGCGCTATTCAGTACTTTCTAGTAGTCGCAGTTCACATCGAGTACGCATCCGCAAGGCAGCTGGAATGCTGTCCGTTTTTCATTTTGCTTCGCACATGCATATTTTTATGTCATACTTATTTTTGTGTTGTATATAGTGACATAAAATAAGTTTTTTTTGTGTTTGAAAAGAAATGTTTTCATTCGCTTACTTAACTACATCGCAACACCATACATGTGAAAATATTGAAAATAGCAGTTATTTTGTTTAAATTTTTTTTTGAAGAACAATAATCTTCTAACATTTTTATGATAATAACAAACAAAATTAAACATAAAAAATTCTATTTTTGGAACGTATTTCTCAAATATACTCCTCAGGTAAAGACTTAAAGTATGCAGTTTGTTCATTAGATTTCATTAAAAATCACTGTACTTTTCTCTAACCTAAAAGAACTGGCGAAAATTGAATGAGTTATCCGTCATCACCTTTCACAGAATATTAAGGAATTCAAATTGATATTTTAAAGCAACAAAATAATGTTATTCACTTAAGTAGATTAAGGTATTTTAAATATTGCATTTATACAATTCATATTTATGATGCAAAATTAACGATTCTTTAAAATTACTGTGTAGAATTGATATGTATTCATTCCAGATTTATTTTATAACATTTTGAGGGCGGAAATAACATCTGAAATGAACTCAAAGCAAATTCAACTGGAGCAAATTCAAATCCTACAGCGAAACATTTCATTCCTAATCTTAGTTTATAAACTTTTGTTCCAGTTGGTTTGGTTTTGGAGTGCTATGGTCTACTTTCTGCAACACGAGGGTTAATGAGACCGGGACCTACTGCTTAAAGCCGATTCCGAACGGCTACAAATATCCATGCCATAGTGAGATTCGAACACACGAAAACCGGTTCCGAAGGCCAGCACCCTAACCATTCGGCCATCATTCGGCTTGTTCCAGTTGGAATTCGCTTATCAATATTCCATAACTTATACTAGAAATTTGATACAATTATGGATTACTTTTATAGAATGGAAATGTAGAAAAGTAGAATGATTGCTCGCAGTTTTTCGGGTAGATATATAAATATTAAAATTTTCTTTCAAGCCATCAAGTTATTACAATAAATAAATAAATAATAAAAGTGTCTGTGCTTTGGCAGCCATATTTTTTTATCAGCATTATAACTAAATTATAATTTTAATACGAACCATACTGGTACCTCTGTCCTATTTGCAGAATTTTATGAAAATTGGACAATTATCTTAAAGTTCAGCCAGCAATTATAAAGTTTCCAATATGGCCCTCGAGCCTTTGTAAGTTGGAAATAAACCTCTGGTCTATACAACTACAGTTAAATCTCAAATTATACAAATCAATCTTTCCTAGTTTTCTAAAATGTCGATTTCCTGCAACAGATGAAAACAATTAATTTGAAACAGATAATGCATTTGAACAGAAGCTATGACGTGCGATTCTGATGCTAATGACATTCTGAACAACTATTGTTAAACCCTGCATCACAAAAAAAAAATGTATCATTAGACTATTTCCTATTTCCCTACAGTATAAATTACTTTTTTTTCCTCCTGTATAATCTCTAATATTTTTCCTGTAAAACCTCTTATATCGAAATTCGAGCTCCATCAATTGTAAATTTGAACATCCATCATTGTTTACACTTTCCTTTTCGTAATGCGATCTATGACGAGCTTAGCAATTCGTGAAGGTAGATTATTCTCTTGTTAATTTTGGATTTTAACATGCGATGAGGTAATGAAACAAACGCAGTTTTAGGTGGTTGGTTATAGTCTGTATTGGATTTCGCTACCTCTGTGTAAAATGGTTCTTCATCTGGGTGGTTTGAATTTAAAAAATCCTTTAAAACAAATTTCACCACGAGATAGAGCAGAAAAATTGAGTACAAAAACACGTCCAAAGTTATGCCTGATTAATTTTTTTAGAAAGAGCGAAAAGAATATATTTAAATTATTTGTGAATTTTTTTGTCATAGTCTTCTTTAATTAGAATAAGGTCATTTTACAAACGTAAATTTTAAAAGGGGTTGAGTTTAACCCCTAAAAATTTCAGCTCTTTCACGTGATACAATGTTTAAAAAAATCTTCAAAATGCAAACTGTCCAAAAGTTTAAAAAAAAAAAATCCCATAAGCAGTGGCGTGCGGTCCATATGTGCAGGGTGTGCACTTCACACCCTGGCAAAATTATGAGGGATTTTCCTCAAAATTATGAGGGATACAATAATTTTCTGCATCTATGTCTACCTATCTTTATATGGAATATAATAAATATTATTTATAATATATTCAAATATTATGTTGATATGCTTGCTTGTATTCCCGCAGTGCGTGCGGTACTAGGTGCTGCACCACGTAGCGCGCAAACGAACATTCTGAGAAACGGAAGTTCTCATGTGTACGCACTGGGCACTAAATTGAAAAATCACTTTTTATATGTATGGGCTATTGGAGAAGAACAGTATACTATGGCACTGAGGCAAGTGCAGCTATTTTTCCTGCACTTGGCATTCAGAATCATTCGAAGGTACGGGTTATTAAGCGTTGTATTAGAGCGGGGACTTACGTGCTGAAGCGCTTTTGGTTTTTTAACTAATTAACTGGCCATATGATTTTGCAGACTATTAATGTTTAAATTTATACATTGTAAGATTTTGTTTTCATGGAAATATAAAATAAGTATTTCATCAGTATAAAGTGTGAAATGTTTTAGTGTGGTAAATTAATTTCAGTGATGTATTATATTTATTGAAATAATTAGCTGAAAAACCATGTTTTGTTTTAAAGAAACCAATTTTAACAGAACAGTCCAAATTTTACCATTCATTGTGTCTTACAGACAGTATATAAGTTATATTATGTAACACCATATCTCTGGTTTTGTTTTTAAAAATTGTCAAGATGTTTATCGCAGAATATATGATTTTCAAATGTTAAAAACAATTAATAAATATAATTTAATCCACTGACCGAACAAGAAACAGTTCGCTCTATTGTGCCAGCTTGCAGTGAAATCTTCTGCACGTGGAATAGACTTTCGGTTTGTCGGCACCACAGCGGCGTGCGCCATGTGGTGTTACGTTTGCTGAACATATAAGTTTTTCGTAGAAGCCCGAAGCGTTGTTTTTTCGACGCCAATATGATACCATACAACAAAAAACATGATTTGCTTCAGGGCTAGTAGAATTCTCATAAGTTTAGCTGTTTTTATAGTTATAACTCGACTACTCGTAGGTAAATATTTTATTTATTGTAATCTTTAAATTTATATTCATAATAAATAACCCGTTTCAGAATGGAGAACTCAGATGTCTCAATAATTAAAAGATTTACTGGAAAATCCATGTTCTCTGCACACTCTGCATGAAAACCTACCGCACGCCACTGCCCATAAGTCAGTATGGAAGTAAAGGAATCCAATATGGCTGGTACCAAACCATTTTAATTCTGATGATGACGCTGATGAAACAGAGAACACAGAAATTCCAAGTCACACTGGAAAAAGCTAGGTAATTGAAAAGCTCAGAAACTTTCAGGAATCGCAGAAGAGCGTTGGTCAAGACAGTTTTTCCGCCATTACCAAATTAACACATTGTATGTGGGACACGTACTAGTACGTTTTCTGACGATTGATACTTGAGCGCGGGTCAAGTACTAGAATGATTTTACTCTTTTTTCCCACTGTGTTAAGGGGTGTCATGCATCGTGTGGGCTCTCCGTGCATGATGAAAGTATGTTTATTTAGACTACACTTTGAAGAATACTTAATACTTTACACAAAATTTTATGAGTAATTTCAGACCTGTTTCTAAGTTTATAAATTTAAGATATAATCCCATTTCATAAAATTACAATTCAAAAATTGTATGTTTTATTCTAATCCGTAAGATTTAAAAAATTCTACTGAAAAAATAATTTTTTTTTCACACACACACACACACACAGTTGCATTATTTACAGAAATAATATCATTAAGATGATTGAATATTTCGCTAATTTTCATGAGCAATTAGTTATAATTTCTCAATATTTTTCTTTATATTTTTATGATTCTTTTAATTTAAATATCAAAAGTATTTCTTAATAATTAATTTATTTAAGAGAATGTAGTTCTGAAATTCCTTAAATTTAAGTTATATGTTAATAAGTATATTATGAAGTTATGTGGACCATAGTAAAGTTTCTATTCCAAAATTGTACTGTATTAATTATTTTATGATTTTATAAGAATTGAAAGAGGTCTTAATGCAATAACAATATTTTGTATAATTTTATTATGTATTTAAAGATTTATGGTCTATTGGCACATTTTTAGAAAGTGAAAATTTCTTTAGAAAGTAGAGATTCATAATGTTTTAGTAAGAATTCTAAATTAAAAGGAATTTTTGTATTTTTACAAAAACATCTGTGATTTATTATAACCATTTTATACATATTGTTAAACTTTTCTTTATGTAAATAGTTAACGCATTTATGCACAACTGAAAATTTTGACTTATAATAATAAAGCAAGTCGTCTGAACGTATTGGAATCAAATCCTCAACTGAAGTGCTGAAAATAAGTGTGAATGCACAAGCTTCTTGGTCGCTACCATAGTAACCGATGACTGGGGAAACGAGAAAGTGTGACCTTGAAGCGCCAATAGATTTTACATGGACTATAGTACGGGTTAGTGTAACAACATGGTTTGTTTGAGTGTACAAAAATAACGGTATATACAGGAAAACGAAGCCGAATGTTCTTGTCTACTACATAGATTCTGGAAAAATTTAGACAAATAAAAGCTAGTTTTTACATAATTAGTTTTATGATTGCTCTTTTCATTTTTTATAATGTAAAAATGTTTATATATAACATAATTCGAAAAAATTAAAACTATATACTACTATTTCTATTTGATTTTTCATATTTACGATACTATTATAAATTTATCCACTAAAAAATATATTTTTTTTTGTTTACAAAAATCTTATGGTTGTTATTGATATATTTGTTTATATATTTCAATAAAAAATACGAAAAGTTGGTTAAAAAATTAAATAATTTTCAATCTATTCAGATTTAACTGAATAATTAAATTTACGCGCAAAACGCCCGCTCCCGGTACAATTCCGCTGCGAAATGTACTTGCACATAGAGTTGTGAGAAGCAGAAAAAAACCCGGTTTAAACCCGGCAAAAAACCGTCTTTTTTGGGAAGGGAATTTTGAAAATTTCCAAAACATGGGAATTTTGAAGTCGCCAATTCCTATGACACAATGAGAACCACTATTTTTTTTCTGTCTCTGTTGTAGACCTCAAAAGTTGATATTTTCACAAAATTTAACTATTATATGCTATGAAAAAAATGAGTAATTGGGATTAATTAACTATATTTGGCAAGGTATCATGTTTCGCATGAAAGTATGAGTATATTTTTCCTTTGAGAAATATCCAATATTTTTATTATTACATAAACATTAGGCAATAATCTGTAATGTCACAAATCCCATAAATCATTATTTTTCTTGGATAGCATCTCTCTCTCTCTCTCTCTCTCTCTCTCGCTATATATATATATATATATATATATATATATATATATATATATATATATATATATATATATATAATGTTTGTGTGTGTAGGTATTGGACACAAAATGCAACAGTACACCTTTAAATGATACATGCATTACAAATATAATAAACTGTTATTTTAAATTTAAAGATATTTATTTTTATATTATAAAAGGAAGGGAAAAAGTTTAGCATAAAGCGATTTACATAATAAATAATGATCAAAAGTAATGTATATAATTATTATATTAGCAATTAAAATTGAAGCAACCAGTCATGTGTTTGATAAGACTAACAGGGTAATTAATTGCATAAGTACTACTATAAAATCATTTAAATGCTCATTGCTATTATTTTTTTAATATATATATTGCCAAAAGTAAAAAAAAAAATCTCTTAGAAATAATATGCTAGTTCTTAAATAGTCACTGTTGAAAAAAAAAATGCAAACATTGTTAAAATGGTTTCTTTCCAAAGTTTCCAAAATTCCGGGTTTATTCCCCAAAATTCCCGGGTTTATTCCCACCTCTTCAAAATTCCGGGTTTTTTACATCTCTACTTGCACACAATATGTTAAGAATTCTAGATTAATCGCAAAATGTATGGCATGAAACTATCTCAACAAACTATTCTTCACCGAGTTTTGTAATTGTATACTGAATTAGTTTTGAATTATATTACTGATTCGTTTAATTAAGATGTAGTTATTACTTCAAGAATTAGCACTTATGGAAGGATATAAATACTCAAAATTATAAAACCTCCATACCTCAAAACTTATCTATCTCGATTTCTCCTCCCAGTCCAGCGATTTTCAAGTTAGACAGCTTTAATGTTTAGTATTTTCACCTCTGTAAATCACTATTGACTCCTGACTTCGAAGTATTTCTCGCACCGTGCTGTCAAGATCACTTAGCATGTTACATGCTTTTTAAAGATTGAATGGAATTAACAACTAAAGATAGTTTTATTTCATAAAATACCTCCATAGTAGTTAAAGGTTAACTGTATTGTTGTTGCTGCTAATACCACTTCTGCGATCCAAAGTTTCTCTAATCAAGCCGAAGGGATGCACCTTTCACTTTGAAGAGCACCGCTCTGGTGAAAGACTAGACCTTAGAAATCACGGTTGATCAGCGGACCTAACCAATCAGATTCGTTTCGGTTTTGAAGACATCCTAGTAACCCTTGAATGGCTTACAGTTTGGATTCATTTTTCTGTGTATTTGGAGATTCAAAACTTCTTATAAGCAACGTTATTATTGGATTAAAGTGAGCTCTTTACAAAAGTAGCCCTCCCCCCTCCTTTTTTTTTTTCTAGTTTATGTAATAGATAAGGGCACGTTTGTTTTGATATTTTCATTTTGACATATTTGACCTTTCATCAATATGTTTATTGATTGTGACTTGTGTAAGGACGTTTTTCATTGTCAAATTGAGTATTGAAATATTATACAATTTAGTTAATATTTATTATCTGTTTAGTTAAAAGAAAGTTTTGGGGTTTGAATAACATTTGAATTTGACTTACATCGACCCTTATTTTAATTTATTTTAATTAAAAACCTTTTAAATATTTGGAACAAATTTTCATAGATTTTTAAATGAAGTAGTACAAATATTGAGAAAAGCTGTTTTCTACAAAATAAGTTTTACGAAGCAAACTTAAACTTCTTCAAGTATCTTATAAAAATTTAAGAAAATCAAGCTTTTCTATATATTTAATAAATATCTACTGTGCAAATACATGTAAATTATATTACACGGAAATCTTACCTAGTAAATAAGTTAAATGAAAAAGTAAGGAATGAAAAAGTAAGGTTTGAATGAAAAAGTAAGGAAAATATTGCATTTAATATTTCAACTCTAAAGTAATTAAAGGTAATGTTGTATTGATTTCTTATTAACTCATCATTTCATAGATGGACCATTCTCATAAAAAATAACACATTTATGTTTTTGTTAGCAAGTTTTGAGATATTGGTTCTGAAAAGATCCTTTGATTGTTTTCAGAAGACAATTATTTTCAGAAGCCTTATTTGGAAAAATAGAGCACGTGACACTTAAAACAGTTTGACTACAAGCGCCAAACTTTGGAGAAACTAGTCTTGACACTGTTGTCATTGTAATCTATCCTATGATTGGCCCGTTCCTTCTTTGTAAGCTGTCCTGCGATTGGTTAGGTCCGCTGATCAACCGTGATTTCTTAGGTCCAGTTGGTGAAAAAGCGACTTTGCTCAAAAAGGTCCTCTTAATTTAGAAGCAGGGATCTAACTAAATTTGTTTATGAAAAGTGTGACAGAAGAATATGAATGGAACATGTGACATGTATTTGTAGAGAATGTACAAATCGAATGCAAATAGAATTTTTAAATACGTTTATAAATGCATTTTGCTTTCCTTTTCACTTTTTTTTGTCTCTAGTGTACTGTTTTAATGGTATAAAATAGAAAGAAACACCCTTGGCTACGACATATCACGTGCTTGTAACGTTCGTTTTCCTTGCGCGTGCAATGCCAGAATAATCTTCCACGCTAAATGTCTCAATTCTGCAAGTTTTTTAATTGAAACTCCAAGTTTTCCCAATCACTGTTTATGGTATTAGATCTTTTAGAGCAATGGAGAAATGAATAACTTGGAATGCCAAATTCCAAGATGCAAACATAGTATCAGTTATACAAGAACAATAACAAAACAGAAACAAAGTCAGAAAAAATATTTTTATTAAACAAAGGAGAACGACGTTCCCCAAATGTAATTATACAAATTAATTAATATAACCTTTTGAATTTCTTGATGTGTAAAAGCATTTAGTTGAAAGGAGGGGTCTTTAACTCCACTTCTTCCAAAAATATTAAATTGGCAAATAATACAGTTTACAGAATAAAACACTATAATATTATTACAAAAACTATTTCACAAATAAAATGAGTCAAAAGATTTAAAAGAACTGCGGTCATTGAATCAAACAATAAGTAGACAAAATGAAAGAAATTGATTGATAGGAGACACAGCTGAAAGAATATCCAGATAACTGATTTAACAATAATAAAAACATTTTTATAGCAGTTCTAAACAAAAATTTAAACGGTTTAGAAGTTGCGAGCTGAGTAGTATCTTGAAATAGTAAATGAATTAGTACAGATTAATTTACTATAGAGCAAAATAATTAAAAATTTATGGTATATAAATATGATAAATATTATAAATTTTATATTTAATCAAACAATACATAAATTATTTTTTCATATTTTTATACCGATATTTTAAATTTATTCTATAGAGTATAATCTCAGTGTATTTTAATTTTTAATATACTAAATTTAATTTTTCAGGAGTAAGTCGTCTTACAGATTCGTCGAAATTTTTCGTCAGAATTTTTAACTAACAAAATCTGCCTGGGTACTTTTAATGTTTATGATTATAAAAGAGTTCCTTCATACTGGACATTTGATTTTCTGATATTTTCTCCCGTTCATTATAAATCAATCAAGCTGCATTTTCATTGAAATAACAAAGAACTTTTCATCATTTCAGCGTTTAGTGCCTACCGGAAAAACTTCTGATCGAATATTAAAAAATAAATAAAATCGCTCTATGACATTTTGTAATAAAACTGGAAGAGGAATATATGCGAACTAATCAAAACAAAAAATTACTGAACCATTTTGAACCTGATACTCATGTCCTGGATAATATACATAAATATTTTGCAGGGATGCTTAGAGGCGTATTCTGCTCACTTCAACAGACAAGAGGGAGAACAAAGTACATGTACGTGTGGAGAGGTTAATCAGTGAGGTAAAAAAAAAATTCCAAGGCAAAACTCAGACATTTCTAATAAACTAATATCACCATCATAACCTAGAACTTCGTTTCTGATTTCTTTTCAAAGTTTCAGCCAGAAGTGAAATATTTTCTAAGGGCGCAGTGCGCTAGGTGTCGAAATCACGGAAAAAGCGATGCTGTGAAGTTGAACCACATCTTCTCCGATAGTGGTTTATCTCTGAGAGATATGAGCCCTGACTCTAAAATAATAAATGAAGACCAAAGACCAGATTCGAAGAGCGTGCAAGAAGCAAACTTTAGAAATCACGTTGAAAAGGTATGCACTTTGGTGTCCTCGTGTCACTGAAGAGAATATGAGTAAACTTGTACTGTAACAAATAAAGGATAGTTCCTTGGCAGCTATTAACAAAAACTGTCAATTAATCTCCAGCTATCACAGATATAGCATCGTTATTATTTGGCTAGTCCTCTTTTCTGCTTCAATTGTTTTGCACCTAACTGTTTGTTTTGTAGCTCAGTAGAGTTTAAATGAAATACTTTTTTGAACTCACCGGGTTCTATCATTATTTAAAATCTCTTTATCACAATGGTATTTTCGAAATATTTGTGCGCAAATTTAAAGATCCCGGTAAAAATATCAAAGCGACCACAAAAGATCTACAATAACTTTATTAACAAAGTCGTGCGCAAAATGTAGAAATCACGGTAAAAATATCAACGGAAAGTGGTTGTCTAATGCCAATAAAACGACAGTTAATTCAAAGACCCATAACAGCTGTATTAAGAGCCGTGAGCAAAATGTAGAAATCACGGTAAAAATATCAACGCAAAGTGGTTGTCTAATGCCAATAAAACGACAGTTAATTCAAAGACCCATAACTGCTGTATTAAGAGTCGTGCGTAAAATGTAGAAATCACGGTAAAAATATCAAAACGACGTGGTTGCCTAATTCCAATTAAGACTCATAACAGCTGTATTAAGAGCCATGCGCAAAATGTAGAAATCACGGTGAAAATATCAATGCAAAGTGGTTGCCTAATGCTAATAAAACGACAGTTAATTCAAAGACCCATAACTGCTGTATTAAGAGCCGTGCGTAAAATGTAGAAATCACGGTAAAAATATCAAAGCGAAGTGGTTGCCTAATTCCAATTAAGACTCATAACAGCTGTATTAAGAGCCGTGCACAAAATGTAGAAATCACGGTAAAAATATCAACGCAAAGTGGTTGCTTAGTGCCAATAAAACGACAATTTAAAGACTCATAACAGCTGTATTAAGAACTGTGCGCAAGATGTAGAAATCACGATAAAAAATATCAATGCGAAGTGGCTCTCTAATGCCAATAAAACGACAATTAATTTAAAGACTCATAACAGCTGTATTAAGAACCGTGCGCAAAATGTAGAAATCACGGCAAAAATATCAAAGCGAAGTTGCTGCCTAATGCCAGTAAAATGACAGTTATTAAAGACAATAACAGCTGTACTAATAACAGCCGTGTTTAAATGTAGAATTCATGGTATTTGAAATAAGTGTCAATAAAAAATAACTTTTAACATGTAAATGGAAAATTTCAATATAGAGAAAGCAAATATTTATTTTTATCTATTAATAAAATAATTTGTAAAATGCTTGATAGGTATTTCCATCCATACGATAACGTATTTCGTATGTATAGTGTTGAGAATCACAGAATACAGCTGCTACTGCGAAACAAAATCCTCTACTCTATAATAGGACATTACGCTCATTGGATGCATCAACATAAATTATTATAGTTTATTAAAGTATAATTCATATTGTTCGGACACATTTTGTAGATTTCGATAGTCTGCAAACAGATTTTTGTCAGGTTATGAACGATGATCATTGCAACAAGGGGCATTTTGCTTAATACATCATACTAAAGAATCGCAGTTATTACTGCAAAAGAAATTCCCTAGATGATGCACGTGACTTACAATGCGACCTTTAATATATATAACAGTGTATTCAGCGTAGCGGAATCGCTGCATGAAGTTACTGCAGCGAGAAGAAATTCCATGAACTGCGCTGAGACACACGCTCTGGTATATTTAAATTCCTGAAATTTTTGACAGGTTGTGAACGATGGTCACTGCAACAAGCAGCATTTTGTCTAATACATCATACTAAAGAATCGCAGGTCAAAGTTATTACTGCAAAAGACATTCCCTAGATGATGCACGTGACTTACAATGCAGCCTTTAATTTATAACAATGTATTCAGCGTAGCGGAATCGCTGCATGAAGTTACTGCAGCGAGAAGAAATTCCATGAACTGCGCTGAGACACACGCTTTGGTATATTTAAATTCCTGAAATTTTTGACAGATTGTGAACTATGATCATTGCCACAAGGGGCATTCTGTCTAAAACATCATACTAAAGAATCGCAGGTCAAAGTTATGACTGCAAAAGACATTCCCTAGATGATGCACGTGACTTACATTACAGCTTTTAATATATAACAGTGTATTCAGCGTAGCGGAATCGCTGCATGAAGTTACTGCAGCGAGAAGAAATTCCATGAACTGCGCTGAGACACACGCTCTGGTATACTTTAATTCCAGAAATTAAGTTAGGTCATTATCAATACTAAGTAGACATATCTCGAATCAATAATATAGTAGAACCACAGATGTAAAATGACTTCTGCGAAAGACGTTCCCTACATTATGCACCTTTATCTATATTTATAACGCCGTGTACAAGTCATTCCTTACAGAGTAATTGATTTGAAAAGCTTGGCGTAATGGAAAATTAGAATTGCGAAAAGACATTCCATATTCCAAGTCATGTAAGGTTAAATTCACGGAAATGTAGTCATTGTAGATATACCTTATAGTAAATTATTATACCTCGAAATGGTAAATTAATGAAATTACACATGTAGTGCACTCAGTTCATTTACTAACAAAAGAGTACTTTAAGTACGCGAAATGTAGGAATCACGATAAAGGTTTCACTGTCAGCTGAAAGATTTTAAAATTCTAGAATGCTAGATAATGGAACTTGGTGATTACGTTTTTTCAGAGTCAATCAAAAATGTCTAGGAATAATGGATAGAATTGTCTAATCATCACTTCTCAATTTTTAATGCGTACATCATAGCAATCATCAAACGAGGTTTTTAAGTACGCAAAATGTAGGAATCACGGTAAAAGAACTGCTGGCAATAGGAAAGGTTTATTTTAATAGAATTTTATATGAAAAACGTTCGTTTTAGATTATTTGTCACTTATTTGGGGTAATTTCCCTGAAATATAACTTTTCTGTGTTCTAATATTTACAAATTTTGTAAAGCACTAAAATGAGAATCAGGATCTAAATGGCTTAAAGCAAAACAAAATATACTTTGGCTGTAGACAATGACAAAGGTGGAAATATCCTGCAGCAGTTCAGTGTGTAAAAAGGAAATAAAAAGTCATACTAAAGTTAAGAATGAACCAGTCACTCTTCAAGCTCCCATATTTCAACTACTAAAATGTCAACCAATTTTACATTTACTAATTTTAAGAACCCACACAGTTTTTCTTTGACTAAATTCAAACTTTACTAAGCTCCAGCCTAGTTTCCACAGGCTCTCTTTATGTCAAAATTTCAAAAATTTAATTTTCACTACCATGGAAAACAAAGCAAGTAAAAAATAATCAATTAGAAATGTATCTCAGTTTTAAATATACTTCTTGAATAACCATGTTTCTTTTATATGTATAAATACACACATCTAAATGCTTCCTTTTAATACATTAATTTTTTTATTCTGTATTAAGAACAATTAATCTAATTACATATCTCCTAAATGAAATCTTTCAGAAGATTCTTCCGGTAGGTACTCAGATTAAATTTGTTTATCTTTCACAGATTAACGATAAAATTATTTCTGTTTTTCTAGATGGCAGAGGAACATTCATTGATAATATATATTAGAAAACAAAAAATTCGAATAAGTTTAATTTTCTTTAAAGAATGTTACGTTTCGTTCCTCTCTTATACATTGTTTTATAGAAGGTACGTTTCTAAGAAACAAAACTGTTTCGTAGAAAGTGTTAATGTATTGCACTCATAATTGATTGGAATAGATTTTATAGCACAAAATCCTCTTGCGACAGAATGTGCCAGAGAAAAAAGTATTTCCCTTATGAAGAAATATTTCCTCGTCTACTGTCTATTATTTGAACAGTTGTTGAACACAATGCTTAATATACATAACTGTTTATACTTTTTTTTTTTTTTTGGTTAAGATATGAAAAATAGATCTTGTATAGTTTTAAAAAATGTGGGCGTATTTATAAATTCAGATAAAAATTCGTGATGTCTAAAAGAATAAAAACCACCAAAATAATTCCCCATTACATACGACTCGGAATTTTTTTGCATGAAACCAAAGTATTTTTAATAAAGAGAGAGGAACATTAATTTAAGAGGTATAATCAGTTATAATATTAACCTTTAACTGTTGCTATGCGGTCTCGCAGATTTCACCTCTTTGGATGATATAAATCATCCGAGACTATCCCAGTAGCTTCCAGCGGTGCATTTTACGAGATCGTTTACTAAGTCGCAAGCTAGGTTACAATTCAAATAAATAACTAGAAATAGTTTTATCTGCCAAAATACGTCCACAGTAGTTAAAGGTTAATATAATGAAGGAAATTCCATCAACATAAAGAAAAGACATACAACGCAACAAAAAAAATATGCATAGATAATCACAATTTTCACATGTAAATCACAGTTGTATGGTATTATTACTTTTACGACCACTGAAAAAAAATCCAATTCGTACTTGTATGCAGCGTATTATTGAAAAGTTAATATTTTCCCAACTATCAACTTTTTGAGAAATTCCAACTGAGAAGATAATTTCGTAGCGAAAATTAGTATGCAGTAAAAATAATAAATCGAATTTAGCAATTATTGATTTAAGACTGAAAGCAATCTTGTATGCCATTGGTACTACTTTTTCCTTGTTTAAAACTAATGAAAATTTTCATGGCTCCTCTACACTATGGCCCATGATAGGCTGCTACGGATGTCGCTGTGATGACGACCATAGCCATGCCTTGACTGGTTGATTCAACACACTGGGCCACTAGATGGCCTCCCACGACGCCCAGTATGCGTGTTTATGAAGAAAAATCGCTCTCAAAGCCATCCTTCGCCATCTCCATCGACCTCTATAAGTCATCCCTCCTCTACATAGTGGTGATGGCTTTCAGTGGTCCAACGTAAACATAGTGTAGTAGAGTCAATAGAAAAAAATAAGCTTGTTTTGTTTGTTATAACACTATTGACTTGTATTGAAGCTGCTTTATGGCCTGCTGCACGAAGCATGTTTGTAGTCAGTATATATTATATATTTTTTCGGAGGATCTGCACAAATATCTGAACAAATTAATGAAGAAATAAAACTGCAGGTATCATTGACAACCCTGGATCACAAGGAAATAAACTTAAAACTGACTAGCTTTCTAATGGTTTAATTTTGGTTAGGAGAACTACGATCTATTTGCTTGGCTGCACAAGGGCTGCTTTCGAAAATTTAAATGGATTGCAGAGTTACAGTATACCAAAACGTTTCCTATAAATTGGTATGAATACAGAGCTCTATACATAATATATAAACTAAAGTACCTAATTTCAGAATAATTCATTAGGAATTATTCCAAATCCTATTAAATTGAAGTATTTTTTTTATCTATGATATAAATCAGGCTATGTAAGAGTATACTACCCTTTTGCACAAAAATAAACATGCTCGCAATAAATAACCTCTTTTTTAAAGTTATTTAAATAAGAAATATAAAAACTACATCTTAGTTTTGAAAGCAGTCCTTAACAGTCGGTAAAAATTGATTCGCCATACATATTCATATCCCTGGCCAAAGAAAACGTCTTCACGTAGAGAAGGCATCATCTTCAACGCTCCAATGGTTGTATCAATATGTCTATCTGTAAGGCAATGCAAAAAGAAAAAAAATTGCTATACCATGAAAAGAGGTACGATGAAATTTCTTTTGGTGTAAATTAATATACAGTTGTATAATGATGCCAATAAAAATTTATGCTGATTAGACTTACTTCTTTAAAGGGCAATAATCGAATACTTCTTAAATGACCAATTCTGTTTTGTACCTCCTTATAGATAGTTTAGGTTTTTTATTTAGAGGTCAAACCTTTTTCCAGTTGATTATGGCGGAAAGTGACTTTTATGAATGATTGTAATTATTCAAAAATAAAAAATAAATCCATACTTACAGGTACTTAAGGTGGATTAAAAATAATAAATAAAAATAGACCATTCCTACAGCAAGCAGGGTGGCCGATAATCCCATTTCAGTCTCCAAGATGTAGAAAGGATTTTCAAGATTTCACCCGTTCTTTTTTAAAAAAAAAGGGAAAAATCACTGTCTTAACCTTCTGTAAAGCCATTTTTCCTAGCAGTGGTAAATTAAAATACTTTTTGAATTGAGATAAATTTAAGTAAATAAATTCATTTAAATAATTGGAGATATATTCATTATATATATATATATATATATATATATATATATATATATATATATATATATATATATATATATATATATATATATATGTATATGTGTGTGTGTGCGTGTGTGTAAACAATTTTCTCTAGTCACAATAATTATGTAGCCCCTATTCTTTTTACCTGCCTGGGCTACTGGGCAAGGAGAAGCCAAATCAGCTAACAATAATAACGAACGATGCAGTCTGGCCACATTGAAGAGAACAGCACAAGTCTAAAACTTTATTTGAGAACTGCTAAAACGGACATCTTCACTAGTCAACGACAGAAAAGGGAAAAGCAAAAAATCACTCTGCTCGAACAGAGGTGCACCCAAGAGCGAAGACAGAAAGAATTTTCCCACTTACTCAGCGAATTTAAGTATAAGATCAGGAAAAACACGGAGCCATTTGCCGGCGAGAGCTGGGAAACGTGTTGAATAGACAAAAAATTTACATCTATAAGGATAGAAAGCTTTAGGAAATGGATCGAAAGAATTTTAAGTAGAAACGCTCCTTTGATTAAGACATTGAGAGGCTGGGAAAAAGATTTTAAGGAATTAGAATGGGAGAGGAGGTTTTTAAGGAAATATTAAAGTGAAATAATTTTGATATATTATATATATATATATATATATATATATATATATATATATATATATATGAGCGTTATCGCACTATTTGGCTTTTTTCCAATTTTGTTTTATAAAACAGAATTGGAAAAAAGCCAAATAGTGCGATAACGCTCCATATGTAGCCGAGAAAAACAAATCAGCGCGATTGTGCTCGTCACTATTTCATATTATTTTATGAATACTATTACAAATAAATAATAAACTAACAGTTTTTACAAAATGTAATACTTAAATTACTTGTATACAATAATAGTAGTAATGCCTGTAGTTTAAAAGCGCTTGGTTTTTGACATGAAATTGGAGCAGTGTGGGTTTGGTTTGGAGCACTACGGCCTGTTTAGCTAAACAAAGGCTAATGAGACCGGGACCTACTGCTTGAAATCAATTCAGAAGGGCTACGTACATTCATGCCAGCAAAGGGATTCGAACCCACTAACTCCGGTATTGAAGGGCAGTGGCTTATCCATTCGGCCAAACCAGGGAAGGCACACTCGAAGGTTAAAACCCGAATGATTTCGCCCTGTTCGGCAAGGAATCCTTCATACTGGAGTCACCGTCTCTGTGATCAACACCTACTGCTCTTTTAATTGTTATTGTCTCAGTCTTGGAGTAGTGACGTAACAACGCGGGAACTACAAATCCACATTTGCTCTAAAGCAGGATACAAACTCGGTCTCTCGGACGAACTAATGTTCAATTTGCAGCTATCTGTTTAGCTATTTAATGTAGAACATAATACAAAATTAACTTCAACTTGTACGTATTAGCATTTACACAAAGTAAATAATCTAGAAGGAATTTCTAAAAATCCACACTTGAAATTTACAAAAAAATTGATAATTTGAAAAACAAAATCAAATTACAGCTCAAAAAGGAATAAAGAAACTAAATCTTAGGAGAAGCCTGTAAAGTTGCTCTTTCTAACAAGGCTCTTGGGGATCACTTCTTTCGCTTTCGTGTTTACATTATCTTTACGGCATCTTTCCTTCTTCCCGTGTCTATATTATTTGGTTCGGCAACGGCGAGGGGGGCTGAAACGGTTAATTTTGATTTAACTTAGTTTTTGGCGGGAAGTATACTTACGACCACTAGCTGTGTACTGTTGAAAGGTAGGACATTTTATACTTATTTCTCTTTATGCTGCACTACATAATATTTATAAACCATATTTTGCAAATACTACTTCTTCGTCAGCACTACAGCCTGTTACAGGCCAAGGCCGTCTCCATGAGCATCCTCTACCCGACTCTATCAAAGACAATAGATTGCCAATGATGGACTCCCAGTTCTCTTAAACCCCTCTCTACAGAATCTATCCATTTTGTATGTGTGTGTGTATGTGGGGGGGTCCTCCCTATTTTCGCTTGCCGTCAATTTTGAGAAGTTCACTAGTTTAGTTGGGTTAGAATCTTTATATTTAAAAAGGTGACCCAGCCATCTAACGCGGCTGGCCTTAATAACTTTGACAATATCTGGTTCTTTAAATCTATTGTATATTTTACAAATACTACACTCTAAAAAAGAATTTGTATCGAACGAATGAATCAAATGAATTAAAATGTATGTGCAGACGAAATTACCTTCTTAATATTTTTTTTTTAATCCAGATCTAGCTTTAACCCGTTTACGACCAAAGTCTCGTGGACGCGACGAAGCGATTCCATTCTTATCAGCCCAACGTTGCCTCCACGTGAAGAGCTCCGGTTGATACTGATTGACCGGCATCGCGTATGCGTAGTCGGAGTTCGGAACGCTTTACTTGAATTTTTAAAACCTAGATTTAATTATTAGATGGCGTTAAGTGGGAACGGTTTTCACAACGGTTGACTCGTAGAGCATTTACGTGCTGGTGCTCAAGGGGTTAATTGTTAAAATCATATTTTGAGGCCAGGGCGTTTATAAATTTTCTTTGTTATTTTTAAAGAAAGGGCCGATCTAATGAGAAGTGGTAAAATGGTTTACCATATTATCATTTATAATTAGTGACTTTGGTGATAAGTGCTGCCATAGAAAATGTTTGGGGAGAGACAAGTGATTCTCGTGTTTTTGACGCTAGAGAACAGACAAGTATACAAATGCGAAGATTGCAGAAGATATACACATTATCATTGAACTACATTTGATATCCTTTGATGCATCACACTCGAATCTTCTGTTTGTAATGGCACAAGAATTAAGTATTCACAGTATACGGATGATCGTAAAGGCATACATCTGACTACAGTTTAAGATTTTTATGGATTGAAGTGACCTACACTCGCTGCCAACCAAACACTTTTGTGGATTGTAGGACCATTTTGAAAGAACATTAGGTGTAATTCACATCAAGTAATTTTTTCACCATTTTAGATTTGCACAATTTTAATTAAACGACTTCAGCTAAGTTAAAATCCCTGCAAATGCATTTCTAAAGTTTTAAGATTTTATTTAAAAGTACATCTCGTAGAAAAAAAGATATTGGTAGTAAAACAAGGAAAAAAGCGTTATACGAAGAAAATGCCACCCATATTATACAGTACTTTGCATTTCGCGCTTCCAAGCAGTAGGCTTCATTTCAATTCCCGAAGAAGGCTTGGTTATATTTGTGTTGTTCTGTAACAATTACTTCTAAATTAAATATACTAATTCAAATCATAATTTAAACATAATTAATTTTAAAATGTTTCAGTAATTGTGGATGTTATTTTGTAAATTTTTACTTTTTGTATTTGGCAGCACCACTTATTCTTAGAGATTTGAAAAACCAAACTAAAATAAGGTTACGAGAGAGTCGAAAGTAAACTATGTTAAAAGATTTATGGTCGTATTCTTATTTTAATTAAGCATCGTTTAAATTAATTTTTATATGAATCCTTTATTACCATTCCAACTGGCAAAGAACAGTCCCTTCGTAAGAAGCAATGTTTACGGCCTACGTTGTCCTCCTACAATATTAAACAGTCAACATGTTGTATATGTTGTTTAATTTCACAACACTAAAAAGGAATAATTTTGTACTTTTTGAGCACCACTTATTCTTAGAGATTTGAAAAACAAAATTAAAATAAGATTATGATAGAATCGAAAGCAAATGTGTTAAAAAAATTATGGTCATATTCTTTTTTTAATCAAGCATCGTTTAAATAAATTTTTATATGAATCCCTTATTACCATTCCAACTGGCAAAAAACAGTACCTTCGTAGGAAGCAATGTTTACGGCCTACGTTGTCCTCCTACAATATTAAACAGTCAACAAGCCCGCGGTGTTGTATGGGCAACTGCTGAAAAAGAGCCCGCATTTCACGACACTAAAAAGGAATAAAAGACCAGAATATGGTCACTAAACTTTTTGATGCAGGGCTACCACCGGGTCTATATAGCTTGAGAAAAGTGAGTTTTAGAATGTAAAAGGGAAAAAAGGCGAGTATCATAAAAGAAAATGGTTGTTCTTACATTTATCTTTGCGCAAATTTTTGTTTCTCTTTCATTTAAACTGGTTATCAGTTAAAAGTTAGGATAACTAATTTAAGCTTGTAAATTATTTCACAGTTTACTCAAATATTTTCATTAATATAGAAACACATCAACGAATCAAAGCGGTCTAATTTCCCAGATTTTTTAAATTTAATGAATTTTCTGCCACGTCATATAAGTTTTGCTTTGGTAATAAAAATTTTTTTTTCTTATCTTCAGTTGAAGGTAAGGGAAAAATATTTTCTACGGATTTCCTCTATAATTCCCTGAAACAACAGAATTTGTTTTTTCAAAATTATTAACCAAGAAATATTCATTATAAATAGGGAAACCGGAAACTAATGTTTGAATGGCATGGTGAAAAATTTATTCTAAACGACATGTGGCGAAATGTTAGTCTATGAGGGTTTGGTTTGGTTTGGTTTGGAGTGCTACGGTCTACTTTTTGCAACACGAGGGCTAATGAGACCGGGACCTACAGTTTAAAGCCGATTCCGAACGGCTACGAACATCCATGCCACTGTGGGATTCGAACCCACGAACTCCGGTACCGAAGGCCAGCACTCTAACCAATCGGCCATCGTTCGGCTTAGTCTATGAGGGGAAAATTGCGGATAAAAGCAATTTTTGAGATAGCGAAAATATCGAAAGCGATAAGTTGCCGCAACTATCAGATTCTATTTAATATGAAGCCACAAAATCCACAAAACAAGACGGATAACGTGGTAAACGATAACTGTAACGTAATCAACTAATATATAAATAGAATTTATGAAGAAAGACATACAGGGCATAAAAGATCCTCTGTAAATCAAAAACAGCTTAGAATAGCAAAGACTGCTTCTTGTCTAATCGATAAAAATAAACTTAACGAAAGAGCAGGGATGGCGAACCTTTTTCGATTAGTGTGCCAGTTAAATTACTGTTTGTGTCCAGCGTACCACTTAATTATATTTATTTTAAAATCACCATTAAAACCTATAATCTACATAAAAATATGTAATTTTAAAAATTGAATTTTGTTTTCTTGTCCCAATGTGAGAATCACTGCTCTAATATCAGAATGACATCGATTTAAAAACTCAGTTATTGTATAATGTTGTAGCCTTTTACTTATCAGTTTCGTAGAATGTTAAGATTAGAAAATTACGTTCACCAGTATAAATAAAAGAGATGATAGCGTTCATCGTTGTACTCATTGTCAATAAAATAAAATAAATTTTAAAAAATCTCCCATAACTCGAAGCATCAGTTTTATTGCATACCACCTTCAAAGTAAAATATAAGAAACCAAAACTATTGGTTTGGGTTTTCTCTTTATAGCTCATCGTACGTACTTCCCCAAGAAAACGTTAGGAACGCCTAGAGTTTTTTTAATGCAGTTATCAGTGAATAAAAATATTTTAATATGTAACTGTTGCGTGCCATAGGTTCATCTCTGCTCCAGAGTTGGACAAATTCAGTTATAGTCATCCTACGAAAAACTGTGGACGGGAAGAACTGTAAGTGCAAATCTATGTAGCAAGCCCTACAAAACCTTCTGTGTAATACCAGCTTTAATTTCTATGGGGAAAACCCTTAAGGCCCCTCCATACTATGGTCCACTGCAAGCCATTACCACCGTCTGGAGGGGGTATGGCTTATCGTGGAACCATCGTCCAAGGTCAGTGAAGTGTGAACAACTGGCCATAGTGTGGAGGCTACATTAAAATTTCGAAAATACTGAGCGTTTTCACATGAAATAATGAGATCTAAAAAGTGAAAAAAAAGTCTGTGAAAGCGCTGTCAATAAAGTACCCAAGAAAAATTCAAACGTCTATAATGTAAAGACAATTTTTAAACAATCATTATCATTATGACGGTAAAACTTAGCCACTGATGTGTTTGGAAGACTGGAGAAAAGCGAATATATTAAAGAAAGACAGAGCAAACTAGCGAATTTGTAAACTCTAGGAAAGAGAGACCTACACATTTCTACTTTAGTTTTCTATAAAATAAATCATACCAATTAAAATAACTTACAAACTAAAAACTTTTTCAAAGGAAGAGAAAGATGCTTCCAATTTGAGTAGATAAAGCAAATTAAAATAAAATGAATAATGGAAAAGTATTTACTTCTTACTAAATACAAAATCTTATTATAATCACTATAATTACTTACTTCGCTTTCTTTCAATAACCTTGACATTTTTTTGTTAGCAGCGCGAAACTTACCTTGAAAAAAGGATTTCCAGACTTTGAAAGGAGTAGGAATAAAATAAGTTATGAAGATTTAAATCTGTGCGAGAGTAAAATTTTGGGTACGATTTTGGTATTTTAAATTATTTTGCATCGGGAAATTACGCACTAGAACTAATCAAACTTAGTTTATAATGCTTTCTGTTATGATTTAACTGACATTAATTGTTATGAGGCAACATCAGTTATTATTAATCCACCATATCTCACACCCGCTATTTAATACTTTCCAAGGTTAAAAATCTGTTCTAAAGTCGTTATGTTAGAGTAAACCAATCTACTTTTATCAAAAAACCTAAATATTTTTATATTATTGTATAACATAAACCTAAAATTTGACATACAAAGCTACCTTACGGATTATAAACCAATTATTACTCAGACCCAATGTCTTTCTAAAGACGACTCTATTCAACACGAAGTCCTTCACGCATGTTATACAAAAACTCCATAAATCCCCCTCCCTACTTTAATAATTTCACTGAACTGCACTATCTATTTAAATATACAATTAATAGAAGTTAGATAAATAAAACTTCACAGAAAAATTTCCACTATCGGTTGCAAGACATTTATTTTCACTTTATATAATTTGTTTTTCCTTTGCTAAAATTATTTATGTGTAATTTATATGTACAAATGAATGCAAAAATTTTACCTGAGAATTAGTAACTTCCTTAAAATTTTGAAAAATATTTCAATAAAAGAAGCAATAATTCCTATTTAATGAGTATTTTTAACTCGAGCAGTACTTTTTAATAGTAAAAGCTTTCTAATAGTTCAATTTGACGTGCATCATTTGTTAATTATGGTAGCTTTAGAGTGCAGAGATTTTTGAAAAATAATGAAAAAATTATTTTTTTAATGCTTTCTAAAAGTGTGAAATGAGGAAAAAAAATAAACCACACAAAAAGGTTTTATTGACCAGAATTTATGATACAGCAGAAGTTCATGAAAAACAAGTACTTACTGGAATCCATAAATAAACTTTGCCTGGTATAAATGAACTTTAGAAAAATGATACATCACCTTATAAAAATAGATCCATTTCTTTTTACAGCATTCATAAGATAATGAAAAGTTTAACATCACCTCCATGTATCACAGTGATTCTTCTTAATGGCAATCCCAAAGATAAAAGTTTCAGTTAAACTAAATGTTATAAAATGCATAATATATTAAAAACAGTTTATCAGCTAAACAAACAATTTATTACAATCTTTTGCTAAAAAGGTGTATGTACTTACCCGTAACTTTCCAACAGAGATCACAATTTTATATAAGTAGATAATGTGTATGCAAGTAATACATTATTAAATACAGTTTACATGTCACAAATAATTTGTACTGCTAGGATTACTGTTAAAAGATTTGTGTTAGTTAAAGGTGACTGGGGCTTGTAAAATATGTTTGTGGTCACAAAGTCCTCCAAGTTCTCAAACGATACCTCTGGGGCTGGTAGGACAAGCCTGTGGGTCCTTTGCTTGGTCTCTGCTTATAAATTACGAGGATCCAGTGGGGGTAATGTTACTCGTGTCCATAGCATAATACCTTAAGCTACACATGCTGAGTGGTGCTAAATGGGTAACAACTTCACAGCTTTTTATTCGCACATAGCCCCTGTATCGCCAGCTGTGTTAAGCAAGGCCATAACTAAGGCTTGGCAAAGGTGGCATTTGCCATGAGTGCATCAGTCATAGGGACACCGCACCAGGAGGAAAATGGGGTCCGAAAAAAGACGATTTGCCCCAGTAAAAATAAGGAAAAGTTGAAAAGTATTTTTGTTATTATAGAATCAGATTTTATTTTTAAAATCCAATGTATTTAAAAATTACTCTTTTAGGAATTTAATGCTCCTAGAGACTAAATTGGTTATAGATTTTTACAATATGTTTATCAAACACTTCTAATATGCCTTTATATAAATTCGGGTATTTCTTTTAAATTTTGAATTTATTAAAGTTATTAAAACTAAATTTAAATTTAGAAAATCACCATTTTTTATGAAAATTCAACATACAAATAAAAAAATATCCCCCACAAATAAACTATCCAGGTTATCAGCAAAATAATACTTCTAGAGTGTTCGAAAATATTTCTAAGTATTAATAAATTAAATATAGAAGAGAAAATTAAAAATTAATATACTAGGAACATCTTAAGAATCAACAAAATATTTTGAGTTTATTCTAAATATATGATACAGATAAAAACATTTATATATTTTCTCACTATATTGGGTGGTAGAGGTGCAGATCAATTTTTTGCCATGGGCACTAAAGGACCTAGTTACAGCCCTGGTGTTAATGGGGGGGAAAACTGATTACTGTTAAGGGGTTGAATACAGTGGATAAAAAGTATTGACAATGGGCTACATTTCCTCACATTTGTAGACTTATGACATATTTAATTTAAACAAAGCGTAGTGACTTCAGAAAGTAAAACACACAAAGGAATTAAAGTTATAATTGACACCGTTTGTAAAAGAGAAGAAATAGTAACATAAATGATCTTGTCAAAAAAAATATAAATAATATGTTGTATGGTCTTTATCTTTTCTCATAAAATATTTTTTGTCATTCTTGTTAGAATATCCATTTAAAATCATACTTAGATAAAATTTAGTGTATTAAGTATTAGGTGTAATTGGTGATATACATTCTCAATTGAATTTATTTCAGGTCATTTAGATTTTCAACTATTAAAATATGTCATACAGCAGCCATTACAATGGTAGGTTAGCTGTATACTCCAGATTGCCACTATGTAGAATATGCTTTCAAGCTAAGTTTTATACCACTTGCTTTCAAATTATACTACAGTTGGTACAACAAAACAGATATTTCTAACTTGCGGCTATGCAACTCCCCACTAAAACACCCCCTTTACTGTGTTTACAGTTAGTTACTACTGTTGTCATTACTCATGCTTGAAGTTTGGTATTTACTTTGATGCATACAAACTATCTTCTTTTACTCCTACAATAGTTTAACTGTCATTTATAGCTATGTTTTTCTTACACTTTTTTAAATTTATTTATTTGACACTGATTATTATACAACAAATGCTATTAATATTTCAAATGATAATACTTTATTTATCCACTGTATATGGCTAATTACCAGACTTCTCCAATAAAAACACTATATCTTATCTGTTTTATAAATTTTGGAAAATATTTTTGTAGCTTGATTTTAATTTATATTTACTTATAAAAAAAATATGAATTTCTCAATATAAAACAGCTGGATGAGAGCCAAATGGCTTCTATACTAACATTTAAAGCTAGAGTCAATGGGGTTCATGTCACACAGTTTGCAAAATTGAGCTATTCAAAATCTGCTGCAAGCAATAAGTTCTGCTTTAATTGTGCAGGATTGACTCCATAGAGAAGTCGAGATTACTGTGAGATAAATATATATTAGTACATAATTATACCTCTATAGTTAGTGAAAATGAATCAAGCCTTAAAGCAATAGACACTTTTCCACAATTTAACCCACAGATATCCAACAAATACAGACCTTAATTTAAATCTAAAACTCAATTTACTCTCAAAGAGATCACTTCTAGATAAACTAACTAAAGAAGCTTCTCATAAGACTAATAGACATAAAACATAATTCTCTCAGCAATGACAGTCAAACTATTTTATGTCTAACTTTCATTATCTTGGCACTTACCTTTGGGATTCAGTTACTTTGGGTTGTGATCGTCACCACTACTTCCCAATAATTTATCCTACTACCCCATTCAAACTCTTTTAACAGGTCATGGTTCATTTCCAGCTTTCTAGCTAGATTTAAATAGCTAGTTATTATATATGTGGGAATAAACATCACTCATCCCTTCATATATCATGTATTTTTGTATAAACCAAAATTTATTCAATAAATCTCTCACGGACACGTACGAACCTTATACTTATATAAGGTTTGCTGTACCCTCATGAGCAAGCCTAACCCTCTCTAGGATCAGACTAAGTATTTTTTTTTCAGTGTAATGTATATTTAAAATACAGTATAAAAGAAATCATATAGGGTTAAAAATGGTAGATAGCACATTTACTTAACATTGTTAGATTATATGGGATGAAATATGCACATTCAAAGTGTGAAATGAGAAATCTATGAAATTCATGTAAATGTTCTAAAGATTGTAACCATTTTACCATTTAATTGATATTTATATCTATCATTTTAACACTAAACATACCATTTAACAGGTCAAATGAAAAATGCGATGAGAAATAAATTAAAAATTCTTATTCTTTGTGTTTATAATACATAAAAGTCAACTTTTATGTATTATAAACACAAAGAATAAGAATTTTTAATTCATTTCCCATCGCATTTTTTACATATACCTTATGGGTCATTTGACCCATTATATGGTATGTTTAGTGTTAAGTATACAGAAAACAAACAATATATAAAATATTATAGTTACTTTAATGAGAGGGGAAAAAAATCAGATATAGAAAGAAAATCATACAAGTTCCTTCAGAATATGCTATACAAGAATGATAATTTTTTAATTTCATGTTAAATACTTTAAGAACAATCTTGAAAAGCTTTACAATCAATCTCAGGATTTAATGAAATGAATTGATTACCTTCTTTTTTAAAAAACAATGCTTTGGGGCTGATTCCATAAAGATGAATTCAAATGTTTTCATTTTTTCCAAGGTAATTCTATAATAAACACAGTACATGAACTATATTGCAATTACATACCAAATCATTTACAGTACATTATTACTATAATAAAAAATATCAAATGACATAAACTAATATTGAACTTAATAGTTTTTCATGCAAAATTAAAGGGTTAACCCTACTATTGAGCACATTTTCCTTTAATAAATTGGAGTAATAATTTGAGGTAGTACTAGCCTTGCAATATATTTCGATTTTTATACACTGCATTTAATATCCTTTCTAAAAAGGGCTGTGATCATTAGCATACAGGACACTTAACCCATTAAGTCAGAAAGTGGAGGGTTTTTATTTACTGTAATATATTCACAACTTCTACCCTAGAGATAAAATGACCTATTACAATTGACATCCCCAGAACGTAATTTTGATGATACCCTTCATTCCATACAATTTTCTACTTTTAGGCTATTTATTAAACGTTGAGGGTAATAAATACATGAAATTTTAAGGGGTTTTTTACACAATAAGTGTATTATAATTTTGTTAATTAAAATTCATTTGACTTGACACTCTAGTCAAGTCAAATTCAGTTTGCTAAAGATATTTAACTTATACCTACACCTTGGTTGGTTGAACAAGAAAACCTAGTTTATCATAACTTACAATCAATATCTACTCTCTTTAAACTGATATTGACTAAATGTTTCATAACCAACATTATTTTTGTATTACTGTTCTATTTAAAATGCTAATGTACAATGGTTTGTTTCATTCAGTAATAGCTGCATTATTTTTATTACATTTTTATGATACAATTAAAGTTATCATTGTTAAGTTTTAAAATTTCAAACTAGAATATTATATATATATATTGATAATTTAATAATATGTACAATGAATAAATGTAAAAGTTTCTTAATATTGTAAAAGAACTGCAATTACTGGTTTAATAAAAAATAAAGTTTTAAGTTAAATTCAAGTCTGCAATTTTAAAGAAAAATATCAATTTATGTACATTTACAAAGAATTTAGAAGTTAGAAGTTTCCTCAAAACAGGGTATCTGCCAAAATAAAATTTTTCAAATCCATGACTTTTCATGACTTTCCCTGATTTAGCAGATCATTTTCCATGACTTTAAAAAGCTTTCGTTAAAAGTATATATGAATAAAACTTCTGATGTACATACAAATAAAATATATGCTTTTAGAGAAATTACAGGAATTTTATCATAAAAAAACTATAAACTTACTTTATAAGTGTTAATAAACTCACATACATAAAAATAAATTATTGTATCTACATACCTAAGTTTAATCATATAGCAATTTTTCAATCAAAATGTTTCCAATTTGAATTCAGGGTACTTTGGTATTATCCAGGTGACCATGAATAATAGCCAAATATAACCCTATAATGTTTATATACAATATCCCTAGAGATAAACTTGTATTTTGTGCAAAAATCTTAACTAATTTTTATTAAAAAATAATTATTATATTAATAAAATTTTAATCTACAATTTAAGAAAAAAAAAACCAGAATAATATGCATTTACCCACCCATCAAGCTTTCTTGCTTTGAGTTTCCTTGGTGAACAAATTTTACTTGGCAATAGGGTCAATAGGATAATACATAAATACCAAACTCAGTAACTTCAGTCAAATGAAAAATAAAAATAGAATTAAAAAATTCAATGTATTTTTTTTAATCGGTAGTTAGCAGATCCATGACTTTTACTCATTTTACTTGAAAAATCAAGACTTTCCATGACAAAATTAATCCATTGTCTAAATCCATGGTTTTCCATGACTTTCCAGGTGCGCGGAAACCATGTCAAAATGAACCAAGGTTTTTTTTTATTTTAAGAAAAACTTGAGGTTTGGCTGATAAACCCAAGTGAGCTAGAGTTTTTTTTTTTTTTTTTTTTTTTTTGCAAACCCTGCTTTATTTATGCTAGCATATTCTTGCTAGCATGTAAAAGTTAATTACGAATGCTATCCTTTTTACATATTACTGCACAGTTAAATTTCACTTAGAATTCAAAACAACCTAGTAGTATATTAAATAAATTGAAAAAATAAAGATATAAAACCTGTGGACTAATAATTTCACAAAGGCAAATATTTCTTTGGAGAAACATACAAACATCCACAGAGTTCCGTGAATTATTCAAAATCTGCAATTATCAAAAATGAAGAGAATTCAGATGCATTCTCTTCTTCCTTCAGAGGAGAGGAATCAAAATTCATGTAAAAATATATAATCACAGATGTTCCTTTATAGAACAGCTCATTTCATTAAGATTTGAGATTTTAATGAAATTTGTACTTAGGTGTCCTTTACATAGACTAAGAAAAATATCACATTTCATTTTCAAATATTCACTAGTTTAGAAAAGGCAGCTATATAGAAATGCTAAAAATACCCCAAAAATAGAAGACTGGTATGTTTTTAAGGTGTAATTGCAGTTATCCTAATTAAGACAGACAGATGAGAAATGTATCGATTTATAATAATTTATATGCTTATTTGATATGCAACTCAATATGAGCTGATATAATATTTTTTAAACTGTAACTACAGGTCTCCTAATTAAGATAGAAATGTATCATTTTGTAATAATTTCTATGCTTGCTTATTTAAACACAACACAATATGAGTTGAGAGCATTTAAAGTTTAAAAATTCAAAAACTTAAATGTGTCAAAATGCACTAATTAAAAAAAAACTAATCCATCTTAACATATTCCTTATTTAATTGTGTGATTTGTAACTTGAAAAAACAATGGGTTTATCTCAATAGTTATGTTAAAATACAGCATTATACAAGTTGATGAAATCTGAATAACAAACATACCAAAATAATAATAGCATATAAAAGTGAATTACTGTAAAAGTTGTAGTTGCTGCTACTAATATAATTTGGATGAGCCTACCACAAGAGCCAGGGGCTACTCGTATTAAGGAAAAGAGGTTTTAATTTCATTCAAAGAGCATTGCTACAATGAAAGAATGAGTTTGCCTAAGTAGGTCCTCTTAATTTAGAAGCATACCAAAAAAATCAGGCTATTAATAGTTTTAAATGTAACAATTGTTTTAAAATGAAATCATACCTACAGATTTTAATATAGACTTAAAAGCAGTAGTTTTTCTTTTATTTTCAGATGATTGTAAATTTTCTACTAGCTCTTTATACAAATGATAGAAGTAAACTCTTATGTACTACAGTAAAAAAAGATCAGGCAGATGATGTAGTTATTTTTACTCATTCTCTTTTTGAAAAGAAATTCTAAAACAGATCTTAATAAATCAAAAAGTATTTGTTACTTATTTTCACAGATTAAAAAAATTCTTTATATTCTTTATATTATACAGATGTTATAAAAAATCAATTTTTATACTAGAAAAGATCATGTTTTTTAAAAAAGTATTATCTTATTACATAATAAAATTCTCAAATTTATGATTAAACACATGTTTATTTTATAATATAAAATATTCATATTTTTTATTCAACCATGATTCAGATCTTTATTTCTTTAAAAATTATTCTATGGGATTGTTATAAAAGCAATATTTTAGTACTTGTATGGTAAAATTTTTTGATGTTCCTATTTTAACAATATGTATTCTGTCTCTATGTTCTAAATAAAATTGCTACAAAAATGAATTATTTAGTTTCTTTTTTTTTCATATTGAAACTGTTAATCATGTTGACTTTTTGGTTCATTTTTTTGTCATATGAGATTTTAGTTTTGCATGTTGACTAAAAACTGTCATTAGCAATGTATGAATATCTTCTTGAAAAATAATAAAATATTTTATTTTTTTATATTAAAACATGCAAATCATCAAGAAATACTAAATTTTTCTGATGATTCCCAAATTTACTTTAAAATTAATATTATTTAAAAACTGTTAAATTTTAAAAATGTTGTTTGATTTTATGATAAAAATGATTCAAAACTATTAATTTTTAGTTTCTTTTTCTTTTTTTGTAGGTTGAATATTTTAATAACAATCATACTGACTTAAACAATTAAAAAAACTAGTTTTTGAAACCATTTTATTTTGCAGTTTATTCATAAATTTTTTCCATATAAATCAATAAAATTGATGATGAATAAAATTACAACAACAATTTAAAAATAATTATATGAATATAAATGTAAATTCTTAAAAATTTTTTTTAAAAAATCAATTAAAATATTATACAATTAAGAAAAAATAAATGAATAGTAATAAAAAATTTTTTTGATCAGAAAATATTTTAAATTCAATAATTTATATTTTTTGTAATATTACTAAATTTAAAAAATAAACCCAAATCATATGCTAATTAAAAATAAAAATAATTTTTTTTTTTTTAAAACAGTTAATGTAATGAAAAATATTTAAGATGATATGGGGTTACCATCAGTGAAAAAAAAATAAATAAACAACAATAAAAAAAAAAAAAAAAAAAAAAAAAAAAAAAATAAAAAAAAAAAAAAAAAAAAAATGAAAAAAAAAAAAGAAGAAAAAAAAAAAAGAAAAAATAATAAATAAAAAAATAAATAAAAAATAAAAAACAACAACAAAACAAAACAAAAGCAAATAAAAAAAAGCAAATAAAAAAAAAAAAAAGAATAATAAATTCATTAATTTTAAAAAAAACATTAATAGGAAGAAACTGTTTCAAGCAATGCTAGAGTGGGGAATACTTAAAAGACTAGTAAACCTAATAAAAATGATTCTTAACAGAGTTAAATGCAGAGTAAAGTTAGAAACAGAGTTATCAAATGTTTTTTATACTGAAAAAGGACTAAAACAAGGTGATTATCTTTCATGCCAATTGTTTAATATTGCACTTGAAAAAATAAAGATTCTGGCGTACAAACTCCAAAAACCATCTCTATAAAGTCAGTTCATTTGCTAGCCTGTGCAGATGAAATTGACATAGTAAGATCGAGGACAGCAATCATTATGTGCTCTGGAATCTAGAGCTAAATTAAATTCTTGAAGAGGTTCAGAATTCAAATGTCTGGGTAACATTATAAATAATAATGATGTAACTAGATAAAGAAAAATTATAGGCCTTTGAACAAAAAATCTTATTTTTTTAGTAGTTAAGGTATCCGTCTACGCTCGAGCCGAACGATGGCCGTTTGGTTAGGGTGCTGGCCTTCAGAACCGGAGTTCGTGGGTTCGAATCCCATATTGGCATGGATGTTCATAGCTGTTCGGAATCAGCTTTAAGCTGTAGGTCCCGGTCTCATTAGCCCTCATGTTGCAAAAAGTAGACCGTAGCACTCCAAACCAAACCGTCTGCTTGAAACTTTTTTCTTTAAACGTAGAAACTAGTTCATGTTTTTACATTTATTTTTTATATTATCATAGAGAATTGAGCTTAAAAAATTTATTCCTGGAGAAGTTTTTATAAAATTTCTAATAAATGAAGAAAATTTAGTAAAAAAATCGGTAAAATTTTTTTTTAATAAATTAAATTATTTCAATATTTTTTGATGCAACACATTTTTATACACTGGACTATTGAATCACCTAAAATTTTTGCTTAATTTACATTTGGTAAAAATTTTTGGTCCTTCAAAACCATTCACATTGAATTTTTAACGAATTTTCATTACCTTTATATCTAACTATGAGTGTAACATCATTAAAAATTATCCAAATTTAAAGCTTTTAGGTCATTTACTAGTAAATACTATCAAAAGCATTCATAATTTTCAACAAAATATTTTAAGAACTTTTTGAGAAATCACATTTTAAGTTTCAATATTTTATTAAAAACGCATTTGAAGTTTATGAAAGCAACTTTAACTATTAAAAAATTAAAATACATGTTTTTAAAATTCCCCACACTTTCTTGCTTCAAAACTTTCTAATTGCCAAATTGCTAGTTATTAATATTACTAGAAATATATTTAAAATAATATTCATGAAAATTTAAAAAGTTTTGTCCAAAAGATGCTCTTTAAATTCACAACTTCCGGTTCCAAAGTCACTACTTCCATTTTGTTATGACAGCTGTCTTTGATGTTTAAACACCTGTAAAATGCCATAGAGACAAAACAAAATCAGATTTAGAAGCCCAATAGTTGAAATTTTACAATAGAAAAATAAATAAAATTATGATTTTTGGAAAAAAATGATGTTTTTAATGTAGACGGACACCTTAAGGAGAACAGAATCTGGAGAAAAAGATATAACTTTGAAATACAGCAAAATTTTAGAGAACCTAATATACTTAAAGAGTGATTAAGGCATCACAGCTAAGATGGCTTTGACATATATACAGATACCATGATGAAATCCCAGTCAAGAAAATATCTTTCATAAAGCCCAAGAGGAGAGACAGATCACATATGAGATGGCTCAATAATGTGGAACAGTGGCTAAGAATATATGCTACTATATGCCAGCGAAACTTGGGTATTAAACCTGGACACCCAGCGTGCTCTAGATACCTTTGAAAGAAAAGTTCTAAGAGCTATCTTCGGAAATGTAAACGATCAGGGGTGCTGGCGAACCAGATTTAATTTTGAACTATATAGACTTTACAAAGAGCCTCGGGTTGCGCAAGTCATTCGTAGTAATAGACTGCGATGGCTTGGACATATCTGGAGAACCCCTGATAACAACCCTACTAAACTGTATACTTTTAAAAACCCTGAGGGATCCTGTACCCGAGGACGACCACCTACAAGATGGCTAGATGATGTTGAAATTGACCTCAAATACTTGAAGATTAAGAACTGGAAAAGAGTTGCTCTAGACCATTTGAGTTGGAGGAAGCGTGCTGTCGAAGCAGCTAGGACCTATAATAGGTTGTTATGCTCATGAAGAAGAAGGCTAAGAAATATTGGAGTCAACAGATTGAGGAAACTGACTGGGACGGCCTTGGCCAGGAACCAGCAGTAGTGTTTAAATAGAAAGAAAAATTTGTAGAATTCAAAATATAAATTAAAATATCTATTTTCACCGTGTTACCTATCAAACAAACATATGAACTACTAGAAAATGATACATTTATCATCCCTCTTGCCTACTTAGGAAGACTGCTTAAACAATTTAAAAACATGCATAATTTGGATATATGTTTTTAAGAAAAACCAATCCTCATCTAAACTAACAACTCACATAAAAAAAATAATAAACATTACTGATTATTTGAATCTTTTTCCAAATTTCTTAAATGGTGCATTTAAAAAAATTCAAATTGCTTTAAATTTAAATTTTTAAACTCTCAACCAATATTGTGTTTCATATCAAATAAAAAAGTATAAAATTATTACAAAATGAATCATTTACCATCTTTTTACTTTAATTACAATTTAAAAACATAGAAACCCTCCAATTTCAAATTATTTTTGGCGTTAGTAAATAATTTTTCAAAACCAGTCCATATTTGAAATTTGAATCTTCTTAGTTTATAAAGCAGCGACCTATGTATCAAATTTCATTAAAATCTAAAATAGCCAAGTCCCTGTGTAGAGTTAATGTGAAATGATTCAGCAATAAAATATAGGAATTTTTTGTAATAGAAAGGAGAGAATTTACACATGAACATAAACAAATCATTATCTTAACCAAATTTTAAAACATAATTATAATCAAATAATAGCCAAACAGATTCATTAATTAAAATATAACTGTGACCAAATAAAAGGTCTAATTCATTAATTTACAAGAGAAAACAGTCTTAACTGTAAAGAAAATTAAATAAAATAACATTCTTTAATTTAAATTTGAAATAGTAAGAAAAAATAAGATAACAATTAAATAATTTTTACAAATTATTAAAACAATATATATGTAAACATTATAAAATCAATAATAAATTCTAAAATTATTAAATAAACATAGATTTGAACATGAAAATAAATAGTTATATTCAAAAAAATCAAAAATTTTTTAAAATATAATTGATGTTGAAATATAAAACATGCAAATAGAAAAGTTAATTAAGCATGTAAAACACAAAATCTTTTTTAAGAATTATTGAAAATTTAAGATATAAAATAAATGAAAAATTCATAGTTAACATAAAAAACTAAATTCTGTATGAAAACATTAATCGAAACAGATGAAAATAATAATATTAATAATGACTGAATATTTTAAAATATATTTGAAAAGTTATAAAAAAAATATTTATAAACCAAACTATGACAAAACAGTATTTGTAATAAGCACAATTTATTAAAAATTAAAATTTAAAATTAAACATATTAAAAGTTTGAAAAAAATTAAATTAAGATTTTAAAAACAATGAAGTAAAATTAAAACATAAAATAAAATATATGATAAAATGATAATATTTAAAATATATAAATTATGAAAATCCAAAATTACATATGTTAACATAAAAACTAAAATTATAATGTTATCGATAAGATAAAAAAAATAATATTAATGAAATAAATTAAATTTTTTTATTATAGAAAAAAAAATAATTTTAATAAATATCACTAGATTCAATAAATATAAATACACATTATTTAATTAAAAACAGATAAGATTTTAAATAATATTATGCATATCAACATTTTTAACAATATTTATTTATTGAAAATACATTGCATTTTGAAAATAAATATAAAAAACGCTTCGCTATCGCAGATCGTTATATTGAAACATCTTCACTGAGAACACATAAATTCGTAAAAAAAAATATATATATTTTTTTAAATATTATATAATATATAAAATTTTATTAGTATTTGTTGTGTTAGTTTTCATATTTTCCGAGCTCTTAGGCTCAAAAAAGATGAAGTAGATTTCACCTGAGTAAACGATTCTGCATAGCTACTGATTTTCATTCAATATTAAAGGATTTAGCATTTAGTGATAAACAGATTGACAATTAGGTTGATTCTACAACATTTTTAACAATATTTATTTATTGAAAATAGCTATTGCTTATTTTGTGTCTAAATAATATTTACTTTTTAAAAAACGCTTCTGCTTTCGTTCTATTGCTGGTTTAATTTTTCATCAATATAATAATTTTTTCACTATATAATATATATATATATATATAGATATATATATATATATATATATATATATATGTATGTGTGTGTGTGTGTGTGTTTTACATATTTAAAGTTATATAGGGGCGTACAAAAAAATATGCATGTAGGCGGTTTACACCTAGGAATAGTCCTGCAAATAGGCATACTGTTTTATTTTCATCAATACCATAATCGGAATTTAGTTCGGAATTTAGTAAAGGGACTCAAACAAGATTGAACCAATTATGGATTTCAATTTAAAAACATAAACATTAAGAAATTACATAAATTTAATATTATATATATATATATATATATATATATATATATATATATATGTGTGTGTGTGTGTGTGTGTGTGTGTGTTTTACATATTTAAAGTTATATAGGAGCGTACAAAAAAATCTGCATGTAGGCGCTTTACACCTAGGAATAGTCCTGCAAATAGGCATAGTTTTATTTTCATCAATACCATAATCGGAATTTAGTAAAGGGACTCAAACAAGATTGAACCAATTATGGATTTCAATTTAAAAACATAAACATTAAGAAATTACATAAATTTAATATTATATATATATATATATATATATATATATATAATTATATATATATATATATATATATATATATATATACATATATGTGTGTGTGTGTGTGTGTGTGTGTGTGTGTGTGAGTGTGTATCTGTAATAAGACGGACTTCACGATGGGTGGTTGCAGTCATGGCCCAAAATGACACCATTTTAGCTAAAGACGTTTATTAACAAAACGTTGGAGGACGGGTTCCCACTTCATTATAGGGACAGGACATATTGAGGGGTCAGCTAGCATGAAGTTGGAAGTAAAAGGCCCTGAACACCTGAGTCAACATCGCATTCAAAATCTGTGGGAAAATCTCTAGGAAAATCTGACTGCGATAGCGTGGATCTCCTTTTTGTTTAGAAATTTCCTAAATTGTCCGCTAGGGATATGTAGAGTTATAATTAGTCAGACCTCCTTCTATGAGGGCTTGAACTGTAGCCTCAGTGATTAATTTAGGTTTGGGTTAAAAAGAGGTAAAAGCAAAAGGAGGCGAAAATTTTTGCCCTTGATTTCAGATTTGAAAACCCCTGAGAATTTTCTCGGGGTGTCTTAGGGATTTTATACAAAATGCCCACATTAGATTTCTGATCAAGTTACTTTTTCTTACACACACACATACATATATATATATATATATATATATATATATATATATATATATATATATGTGTGTGTGTGTGTGTGTATACATATATTAGTGGCGTGAGGTCCATATGTGCAGGGTGTGCACTGCACACCCTGGCAAAATTATGACGGACAATAATTTTCTGCACCTATGTCTACCTATCTTTATATGGTATATAATAAATTTTATTTATAATATATTCAAATATGTTGATTTGCTTGCTTGTATTCCTGCAGTGCGGTACTAGGTGCGGTACACGTAGCGCGCAAACGAACATAGGAAGTTCTGATGTGTACGCACTCCGCATTAAATTGAAAATCACGTTTTATATGTATGGGCTACTAGAGAAGAACAGCATACTATGTCACTGAGGCAAGTGCAGCTATTTTTCCTGCACTTGGCATTCAGAATCATCCGAAGGTACGGTTTATTAAGCGTTGTATTAGAGCAGGGATTTACGTGCTGAAGCGCTTTTTGTTTTTTAACTGATTAACTGGCCATACGATTTTGCAGACGGTTAATGTTTAAAGTTAAATATTGTAAGATTTTGTTTTCATGGAAATATAAAAGAAGTATTTCATCAATATAAAGTGAAATGTTTTAGTGTGGTAAATTAATTTCGGTGATGTATTATATTTATTGAAATAATTCACTGAAAAACAATGTTGTTTTGTTAGACAGAAAAGAAACGAATTTTAACAGAACAGTCCAAATTTTACCATTCATTGTGTCTTACAGACAGTATATAAGTTATATTATGTAACACAATATCCCTAGTTTTGTTTTTAAAAATTGTCAAGATATTTTTCGTAGAATATATGATTTTTAACAACTGACCGAATAAGAAACAGTTCGCTCTATTGTGCCAACGTGCAGTGAAATCCTCTGCACGTGGAATAGACGTTCAGTTTGTCGGCACCAATGACCATCCGGATGAGGCACGGCAGAGTCATGTGGTACTACGTTTGCTGAACATATAAGTTTTTCGTGGAAGCCCGAAGCGTTGCTTTTTCGACGCCGACATGACACCATACAACAAAAGACATGATTTTTGCTTTAGTGCTAGTAGAATTCTCATAAGTTTAGCTGTTTTTATAATTGTAACTCGACTACTCGTAGGTAAATATTTTATTTATTGTAATCTTTAAATTTATATTCATAATAAATAGCCCGTTTCAGAATGGAGAAATCAGATGTCTCAATAATTAAAGATTTACTGGAAAATCCATGTTCTCTGCACACCCTGCATGAAAACCTACCGCACGCCACTGACATATATGTATATATATAGTGTGTGTGAAGCATATAAAAAGTTTATCCTACACGCAATTAAATTGTTTTCTCCAGTTTTAATTCGTGATAAAATATATATAATATAGCCTCATTCCGAGAGTACAATTTATTCCATTTTCAGTGAAAAAAAAACGTCTTATCTTGCATATTTTACTCTTTGTTCATGTGGCTTTCATTGGATCTGCAGGATTCAATCGAACATTAATTCCTGACATTTTAAAGGCCCCTCCGCACTATGGTCCACTGCAAGTCATCACCACCGTCTGGAGGGGGTATGGTTTATCGTGGTCGATGGCGGCAGACTATAAAATAGCCTTGGCGGATGATGGCTTCGGAGGCGGTTTTTCTCCAAAGATCAAAGGCAGCCAGATGCGCAACTTAAGTGCGCGGTAGACCCTATGGACAAATCCACGCTCTCGGGTCATTTAGTGAACCAGTGAACCATCGTCCAAGGCCACCATCAGGAAGTGGTGAACAATTGGTCATAGTGTGGATGCTTCACGAAATTAGGTACCCACCTAGAATACAGAATTGGCGAATTCGCCTGGAAAAGGTGCGTCTTTCTCGCTTGGGGAGTGAAGGTTTTATGAAGTTCCATATAGGCGCTCAAAGTTACAGCCTAGGACAGGGATGGGCAAACTACAGCCCAAGGGTCAGCTCCGGCCCGCGGGAAGGTTTTATCCGGCCCGCGGATAGAATTTTAAATTACCGTTCCGAAGTAAATTAAAAGAAATATATATTTATATATAAATCCATCTCCTTTTCTACTTTGTTTAAATATTATTTTTGTTTTTCCTTTCTTACAAGGGACTGGTGATCTTTTTACTTTCTCTATTTTTCTTTCTACGAAGCATAAATCGTCGGAAATAGCAAATATAGACAACTTTTAATTGGTAAAAGTGTTTAAAGCGAAAGTTCTTAGCTGTAGATTGTCTCCAACAAGCGTTATTTCTTTCTCGGGGAAAAGAAATACGGAATCCAATATAGGTGAATTAGACCTCACATGTGGCAGACTGTGCACTATAAGCTTAGACAGCGACTTTATCTTTTGGAGCGAGATTTAATATTATTGATTGCGGACTTATAACATCATTGTAAATAGTGGTGAAACTTTTAAAAGTATAGCGTAACTAGAGCTTGTTTGGGTTATTCGTAAAATATTTCTACCCCAAAATGGCTACTGAAAAACGTAAAGTTGATTCACAGTGTTGTGTCTCTAATGATGAATGGACTTGGAAATATTTTTTTACAATCTCCTATATAATAATAGCCTAAGTTATCTATCCGTCTGTCCTCGAATTTATGAAGCGGTTGGACCTGGAATGGATAGAGGTATCCATATTGGATTCTTGATGAGTTAGGGTTAGCAAGGTTCGAAATCCACCCCTTTCACCTTTTCTAGCATTTAATGCCATTATTTCAAGCCTTATTTTCCCCAGTTAAGAGCAGGCGATTAGATTTATCAATTTGTCACATAATAAATAGGTAAAAATAACATTTTTTCTTAGCATTATGACGTCATTCCTTTAACCATCTCATTTAATCATTTCTTATTTTAAATTACTGAAATGTCGTCTGCATTATTTTCATACGTCTTATCACTGAACTTAGATATTACGTAAATAATTTTCTTTTATATTGGGCTTAAATAAAAGATTAGGGACATATTGTGTAATAGTCGTGTCCGTCTCTGTCGGTGGTCAGATGAACTTTTATTCTTTTGGTTCATTGTAAGGCGCCGAACATTTCAAAACGCCGAACAACTGGAAAACGGCAGTAATGGTCCTTTTGACGCACGGACTATTAAAAGTGTCAAATCTGCCGTTTTGTCAACGCACCGACAGAAAGAAGAAATTGTTCTTTGTGTGACCGCGTCGGCTACTCCAAGGACGAAGGTCAACTGGGGGGGGGGTCCATCTCCCCTAAAACCGAGGTTTCCTGTTTGAAAAAGGAAAAACGGGAGGGGACTCCCGGCGGAACTTTCAGATGAGTAGGTTGCCTAGAGTGATCTCCTCTCTGGACCACTTTACATATGGGATAATTTTAACCCTCCTAGTGGAACACATCTAGAAAAAAATTCTCCACAATACGTTAATGTCAGTGGCCAAAGAGTTCTATGATTTTTACCTTCACCCTTTGTCGTCTAGAATGAAATATGGAAAACCCAACCTCGTTATTGCCCCTTTATTTCCGGTTATATATTGATATATAAATAGATATTATAGATTGTTAATTTTTAATACACATAAAGCTCGTCAAGTCTCGAATATTATCCCATAAGAAATAATGCATTCTAAAAGTACAAATAAAAATATTCTTTGAGAGACTTATTTATATTTTTTTACGAAAGTCATCCAAGCTATTTAAGGGATGCAATTAGAGATACATCTGTTACCGCAAACGAAATACTTCGAAATAGAGGTTTACAAAGGCCATGAAAAGCTATCAGCGTCTTTGTGTTTCAGGGGGTAGGGTTGCATCCCTCAAGAAATGTCAGTGAAAGAGGGGTGCAGTTCCTAAACAATAGACCTGACCCTCCTACCTCGAAACTCCATGGGAAAAAGCACTGGCAGAAATGTACATTGCATCCATTTTCGGTGCGTTTTTGGAGGTCGAAAATTGTACGTTTTGAAGTCATCATCGGTTTGGCGGAATTGTACGTGCGAACCGCTTAGAGGGTTAAATTTAATCATCGATTATTTTTTTTCAATGAAACTTTTATCACCGGTATTAACAACAAATTCTTTTCATAAAAGTCTAGGAGTCTATTTCATGGATTAATAATATCTAGCCTTTAAGTTATATATCTTTGAAAATTAAGAAGTTCGTTTGTTTGTGTGTTTGGTTTTTTTTTATACATAGCCAAACGGTTTGCAATTAATTCGCAAAATTTCGGACATCATTCATATATACCCCCAATAATCACTGTCAATTTTAATACATATGTGATAATTTTAAATTTAATCATCGTTTATTTATTATTTCAATGAAAATTTTATCACCGGTATTAACAACAGATTCTATTTAATTTCAGGCTGTAGTGGAAATGATAATTTTATTCCTTTACTTCCATTAACTACTGTGGCAAAAAAAAAAAAAAAATTATAATTTCGACGTAGGTAAGAAAATTTTGAATTATCTTTCTAAATGAATTCAACTTGATTCTAAACTCCATTCCCAGTATCGGGAGACTACGGAATTATGAAGATAAAAAAAATTATTGAGCTTGTACCAGATAATTCTCAGCCAAACAACAAACCATTTTTTTACCAGTTTCATAGGGTATTTTACAATTCTAGAAATTTAAAAATTTGACTGATCCCGTCATATGACGGGCTATACGCTAGTTGTAAAAGATAAACCAGTGTGTCTCACCTGCAACGACGCCGTAGCAGTCTTCAAAGAATATAACAATTACAGTCATTTCGCATCTAAGCATAAGAATTCCAATTATGAAGCTTTTTGAGTTTGAAAGCAGATTTTAATATTTCAGTGCCATTCAAACAGAATTGGATATTTTTACCATGCCTTTCAACGTAAATTGTGAAGCAGTGAGGTCAAATTTGCAGCTTGAATTGAGTTGTAGTCTAACAATCATATCTAGCAGTTGTTTCTAAATATGCCAAAGTTAGAGTTTTACAAATCATTATCAAAAGTAAGTTTCCCACATTTAATATCTCACGCCCAGAAGATCAATACTATGTTTGCTTCATCTTAAATATGTGAGCAAGTGTTTTCAGCTATGAACATTAGAAAGAATAATTTCAGAAGTAGACTGACAGAGGAGCATTTAGCCTCGTTTCTTAAAATCAGTACATCTCACTTCGAACCTCAATATAAGGAACTTTTAACAATGAAATCGCAATTTCATTCATCTCATTAACATATTTAAATCGTAATACTTGTATGTTGTTTTTAAAATTTAAGAAAAATTATTCGTGGAAGGCCAAACTTATTTTTTTCCGATTTTTTGCCAGTGACCTAAAAAGTTTGTTCCTCCCTGCCCTAGGATAAACACAAACAAATAAAGTGGGTCCTTATATTTTAGGCCGAAAGCTGCCCGATTGGTTAGGGCGCTGATCGTCGGTACCAGAGTTCGTGGGTTCGAATCCCACTTTGGCATGGGTGTTCGTAGCCCCATGGCTTTAAGCAGTAGGTCCCGGTCTCATTAGCCCTCGTGTGCAAAACAGTAGACCGTAGCGCTCCAGACCAAACCTTATATTTTAGAAGCAGGGACCGAGCAGTAGAGCCTCAGGTTTGGACTCTCACCTCCAGATGTATCATTAGGGAACATGGAGGACATTGAGACTACGAACTATTTCACGTGTCCTAGCGCCGAACGATGGCCGATTGGTGCTGGCCTTCGGTACCGGAGTTCGTGGGTTCGAATCCCACTTTGGCATGGGTGTTCGTAGCCGTTCGGAATCCGCTTTAAGCAGTAGGTCCCGGTCTCATTAGCCCTCGTGTGCAAAACAGTAGACCGTAGCGCTCCAAACTAAACCTTATATTTTAGAAGCAGGGACCGAGCAGTAGAGCCTCAGGTTTGGCCTCTCACCTCCAGATGTATCATTAGGGAACGTGGAGGACATTGCGACTAAGAACTATTTCACGTGTCGTAGCTCCGAACGATGGCCGATTGGTTAGGGTGCTGGCCTTCGGTACCGGAGTTCGTGGGTTCGAATCCCACTTTGGCATGGATATTCGTAGCCGTTCGGAATCGGCTCTAAGATGTAGGTCCCGGTCTCATTAGCCCTTGTGATGCAAAAAGTAGACCGTAGCACTCCCAACCAAACCAAATCACGTGTCCTAGCCGCCATTAAAGAATATGACTGATTCTTGACCAGCTTTGTTCTCGATCTCTGCACTCTCCGTTTAGGAGATCGACTCCTTTGTCGACTAAGCTACCGCGGCTTAAAGTAATAAATATACATGCAGTGTTTCTAATTAATTGTTGTGAAATGATGTCAAATTCCACTACTTTCTGTATGACATGATGCAATCGTTTACCAAATTTAGTACGTATGGGTTCAGATAAATGGATTTCCATAACGGACATACTTTTTTAGAAATTTTATTTACTAGGTTAATAGCGGCTTCGTGACCAGCATTCAAATGGATTATTTAAGATTTCTAAATTAAGATTATATTTATTGCAAAATTTAAGTTAGTTTTTTATTATATTAAATACCAGCTGTACAAACAAGCTATTTATAACATTATATTTTTTTTATTTATAATAAATAAAAAAAATTTTATTTATAATAAATAAAAAAATAATTATATATCCATTATAAAGAAATACAATAGAAAAATATTAAGTTTTAAAAAAACTAACACAACAGCAATATGCAAAATCATTTTAAAATACGATGGAAAATTCAAGTTGGTGGTATATTTACATTTGTTTCTTTCTTAAAATAACAAATAATAGGCCATTATTACCAGAAGTAGTTGAATGTTACATTCCCACTATATTTTATTAAATTCTATTGATTTTCAAATTGTCATATATATATATATATATATATATATATATATATATATATATATATATATATGAATTTGTGTCTGTCTCTCTGTACTCGATAGGCTCAAAAACCGTACATCCAATCTCGTGAAAATTTGGGAAATTATTAGTTACATCCCTAAGAAGGTTTTTAAAAATTTGTAACGTTCGAAATCCATTCCTTCCCCGTTTTTCAAGCGTTTTATGTCATTATTCCAAGCATTATTTTCCCCGGTTAAACGCAAACGATTAACTTTTTTTAATTTATCATCATAACTAAGTGAAAGAAGCAATAATTTCTAGCAATGTGACGTCATTCCGTTCATCCGATGTAATTGTTTTAACCGCAGTTTTCCTCGGTTAAAAGCAGTTGATTAAAATTTTCAATTTATCACATAATAAATAGGTGAAAACGATATTTTTTTTTATCATTATAACTTCATTTCATTAAATATCTCATTTTTTTCATTTCTTATTTTAAATTATTTAAACATCACCTACGTAGTTAGTATCAATTCGATTTGACCTGGAAATTTAGATATAAAGTGATTTACTTTCATTTCTATGTGAAGCAAATTGTAGCATTTTTATATGAGAACTAATTTTAATTCTTGGTTAATTTTTACGTTACAATGAAATGTTTATCAACAATATTCTAAAAACAAAAAGTACAAATTTCAGTGACTCACATGGGAAAATAAAAAACTATCATTTTATGTAATTATCTTTATATTCATATGGTTATCAATGTGAATGTGTTTTTCTGTTCCACACAAAACCATGTGGTTTGTCATAAATTTCCTTAATTTTGGACAACATTTATTAATACCATGAAAATTAGAACTGTTGTTGTCAAAACCTCTGCTTCCTATTCTACCACTTAATATGTCAAGATCTATTAACGTTGCTAATCAACATACAATAGTAATACAGTAGTATAAAAACTGAATATTGTTATAATACGTTCATATATAAATATGTCAATGACTCGAACTGAACTGTGGCGAATTCAAAGAATTATGCACGAAAAAAAAAATCTTTGTTTAAAAGCAATACATTAAGTTGACCGTAGCAAAGCATGGGCACACTTGTTAGTCTATATATATAAAAATGAATTTGTGTGTGTCTGTCTGTATGTATGTACTCAATAGAATCAAAAATCATGCATCCAATCGCCGTGAAAATTTGGGAAATGTTTAAGTATATCCCTGGGAAGGTTTTTGTAAATTTTTAACGTTCGAAATCCATTCCTTCCCCCATTTTCGAGCATTTCATGTCACTATTCTAAGCATTATTTTCCCCGGTTAAAAGCAAACGATTAAATTTTTAATTTATCGCGTGATAACTAAGTGAAAGAAGCATTATTTCTAGCAATGTGACGTCATCCCAAGTAATTGTTTTAAACGCAGTTTTCGTCGGTTAAAAGAAGAAAAATAAAATTTTTAATTTATTACATAATACATAGGTGAAAATGATATTTTTCTATCATTATGACGTCATTCCTTTAAATATTTCATTTATTCATTTCTTATTTTATAATCGTCTGCGTAGTATCAATTCGATTTGACCTGGAAATTGAGATATAAAGTGATTCACTTTCATTTCTAAGTGACGTAAATTATAGCATTTTTATATGAGAACTCATTTTAAATTTAATTCTTGGTTAATTTTTAAGTTGCAATGAAATGTTTATCAATAATATTTTAACAAAAAAAAGTACAAATTTCAGTGACTCTCATGGGCAAATAAATTCCTATCATTTTATATAGTTATCTTTATATTCACATATTTGACAATATGAATGTGTGCTTCTGTTTCATACTAAACTATGTGGTTTGTCATAAATTTCCTTAATTTTGGAAACATTTATTACTACGAACAAAATTAGCACTTTTGCTTTCAAAACCTCTGCTTCCTATTCTAACATGTAATATGGCAGGGTATATTAACGTTGCTAATCAACGTACAGTAGTAATACACTAATGTAATTTAGGGTTAAACTTATATTTTACCATAAGAAAAAAGTTTCAACAACTTTAATATAAGACACAAATTTGATGCAGATCTAATCGTTAGTATGAAAACATATATTTTGTTATTTTTATTTATTGATATTAAGAACAGTTTTCATTTTTATGTTTTTTTATACAAATCTACTCGATAAGTCATAGAGTAACTAACTTTGGACAGAAATACTTGATACCGCCAAATGAACATATTCCGTATTAATACATTTTGAATTCCGAGATAAAAATCTGACTGTGACTATGTATGTATGTATGTATGTATGTTTGTATGTGCGTCTATTTCCTTGCGAACCGCTGGACGCAGACGGGCGCCAAAGGTACCAAAAGACGTGAAACGATCCAAGGATGTCATTTCGCGCATTCGTGTTCCGATATTTCTATTAGTTCGAAAGATATTGACGAAAAACCGAACAAAATGCCAGTTTAATTTTGCTACACGAGCAGTCCATTGTCGAGTTGGCGTCTAAATATGGCAGTGTTATTCATTGTTGGCATTATTATCGCCAGATATTTGGTATTCGGGAAACACAAAAATGTATCTACGCTATTTAAATTCAAGTGTAAGTCTATAAATATATGATGGCATTTATATATATATATATATATATATATATATATATATATATATGACTATTTTCTTATCTGCTAAACGATAAACTCATTTTTGTTTAGGAAATCACTTCTTTTTTCTATTTTATTAGCTTGGCGAGATTTTTATTTTCAATAATTAAAAACTTGCCATGTTCTATCAAATTTGTTTTCATTTCGCAGTTGCCATTTATTAAATAAAAACTATCATATGGTTATAGGTTTTGTTATCTAAAACTCAACTAAACTAGAGATAAAAGAACTTGGCAAGTGATATACAGGGAACAAATAAATTTGAAACTATGAAATGTTGAGATATTGTAGCCACTTTTGAATAAAGTTTAAAATGTGATTTCAAATAATATAATTGTTTTCGGTGTTTTAGCTTTATATACTTATTTTGTTTTATCAATATTAATTTGGTATATTTCTTTCATTTTAAATTCAATTGCGCCATTTTTATTAATCCAATTTTAAGACGTCACTCTGTACTTCACCTATTCTTAAATAAGCTTGGCGACTTTATGGTATATGTTTCGTGTTATAAAAATTGAAATCCTTTATGTAACTTCATTCTTACGATAACGCTTTAAGTTCTTGGCTTTTGACCTTATGTGCTTAGTTTATTTTATCATCAAAATATCGTAATTAGAATCAATTAAAAGTATATTAATTAAAATATGTAATGAGTGGTGCCATTTATTGCCTATAGTTACAACTATTTTTCATACGCAATAACTTTTTCTCTTTGAAATATCCCAGTATCAAAATCATTTTATTTTTTTATAGCTAAATTTTGTATTTCATCAAAATATGTAAATCTTTATTTTACTTTCTCAAATTTTTTAAGAAGTTAACATTTTTTCTGTTATATGTTGTCGTAATTTTTATATTCAGTACTTACAAATTCACCATGTTCTATCATATTTGTTTTTATTTCACAATTGTCATTTTTTAAAGAAAAAGTTTTCATTTTAGGTTTTGTTGTTTAAAATTTAATTTTTATGTATGTAAAACAGTACTAAAAGACGGCTGGGAATGATTTATCCCATTCAGAACAGTACATATATATGTTACTCTCCACAGTATTTTGAAATTTGATTCCTACATTAAAAAAAGTCCTGGAATTGGGAATTATTATGCAGCGGCTCACGGGCAACACAGTGCACTTGCTGGACATTTGGCTATTAATAAACTGTTATAATCGTCAACAATCTAAAACATACGAAATTTATTCAGCATTTCTATCAATACATCTTATTATCTTTAATAGTGGTTCTAAATCTTTCATCGAAATATTTGAAAACCCAGACCGAAGGCTGGGTGCGAAGCAGCTAGTAATCTATATAATTAAATATCAACTGATGTAACAAAAGATGAATTCCGTATTAGGAAATTGCGGAGATCGCATTTGGCCTCAAAGCTGCCCTTTCTACTCCTGGAATAATAAAAAACAAAACAACAGAAAGATATATGCTAGAAAAAGCAAGAAAATAGTAACCTGGATTTATAACATTACGTATAACATTATAGACGAAAGTTTTCCCTGTCATCGAGCACGGGGTTCGCTCTAGGGACGGAGAGCTCGGACGTTCTTCCGGGACGCAAAAATTCGGGGGTGCATATTGACTTTGAATTCGAGAAGAATATTGATATGTTAGATCAAATTTTATACTCGATTTTTCTTTGACTAAAATTTACAGCTCGTATTTATTCTGTTTATGTCTACAAGATAAAAATATTTACAATGTTAATTACAAAGAAAACAAGTATAAAAAAAGCGGTACGCTTAATTGAATAACCAAAAAAGCTATACCTATGTAATATACATTTCACAGGAGAACAAAAAATCTCAGCAGCAATTTTGGGAGATCAATTTCACAGCATTTAGAGATTCCAAGGATATGGAGGATTAGAGCTTGATTTTTTAAATGGTTTTTAATAATTAAGGGATTTACCATATTGTAGCGAAATCTCACAGGGACTTCTGCGTCACAATGACGTCAAAAATGTGAATTTGATATTCATTTCTCTGCCGCGTCATAATGACGTATATGATTGACTTTTCTTCGATCGGAAGAATCTCATCAAAACAACCCCTCGAGTCTCCGACGTTATCGGCCTTAAGACTTTTCGTTCATCTATCCTTAACTCTTTCCTCTCTCGTTTTTGTGTCATGAATCCACGAATTTACAATTATCTTTCCCTTTCCCCATTTAATTGTTTATCTCCCCCCTTGCTGCTATGCATGCTCACTGAAAGAAACTCAGGAATGAAGGGCTCAAATTGTAATCGGCTATATAGAAAATCTGTAAAATAATATTTGCAATATTTTTATGAAGGACCACAAATTATGCTGGCTATATATCAAATTTGGACCTAGTGACTTTTGCTTGGACGCCGACGACATGTTGGCCTTGAGCTACAACACAATCAGCACAATTCTGGTATAATTTGAACACGTGCTATCACAGCAGACGGTCGGCTTCACCCCTCGTCATCTAGTAATTTCAACACATCATGAAGAAATCATATGAAAAGCTACAAATAGCAGGAAAAAAACATTGTGAAATTATATTTCACGATTATTTATGTGTAAACAAGGTACTTAAAAGGACAAAATTGATTCAGAAGAAGGAAAGAAAGATAAGCATTAATTATGGTTTGGTTTGGGGCGCTACGGTCTACCTTTTTTTTTCAACATGTAGGCTAATGAGACTGGAACCTAACGCTTAAAGCCGATTCTGAAAGGCTACAAATATCCCTGCTTCAATGGGATTCAAACCCACTAACTCCTGTACTGACTATTCGGCCACTAATTATAGAAAATAAACCCAATTTCTATTTAATTTACTATTGTCTGTGAAAATTCTTTATATTTCCACCCTTCTATAACTTTAAGAAACATTTTTCAACAAATAACAAAAATAACTTCAGGGATACGTAAAGAAATTTATTTTATTTTATTTTGGGTCCAATTCTATCACTCCTACGTAGTTCAAAACCATAACGCTCTAAACCAGACCAATTCTAGTACCCTTAGTCTAGCAAACGTTTATCTCCCTTGAGTATGGCATTGCCTCAAAAAGTAAATCAACTGTTAAAATAATTTAGGAGTTTCATCATTAATTTGGATTTCTCTGTTTCAATAATGGGGTTTGAATACAAGGTTTTTGCTTTTAATATCAGGAACATTATGTGAACTTTTAACATGTATTTGTACCGATGGTTTATTCATAGTAACATTCTTGTTTGTTTCCAAAGAAAATATGGCTTGAGAAATATTGACTACGAAAATTTCGACCATTCAAAACGAAGTTTTTGTTTGTTAAGAGACGATTAGATAGATTATATTGGTTCGGTTCAGTTTGAATTCCACCATGAAGTGGATTCACGAATCATGAATCTTTTAATATTTCAGCATTTACGTAATATTCTTTGAAACATATGAATGCTGAGATGCAGTATCCAATATATATCCTCCGAATCTTCATGATCGAAATCATTAACTTAAATTTAAATGTAAGTAAAATAACCATTGGACTTTTATTTCAAGTTGTCATGGCAAACTTTTATTTCTATTTGACTACCATACTTTTAATTTTTTGTTGTCCACTGACATAACATTCCAACTCTTCTCACATTAATGCATGTCTTTTGATACAAAACAATGTTTCTCAAAGTTACTCGGTAAGAATTTATTTGGTGCCCTCGCTTGAAACATCCTAAACAACAATTTTCTTTCAACATTTTCGCCTTACCTTGCAAATCTATTTTGTTTGCGCTTCAAAGCAATCCATAAAATGATTGCCTTCACAAGAAATGCATTTGTTAGTTACTAAACCAAAGTTATTATAAGTTTCGTCATACCTAGTATATGACATAGTTCAGCTATATGGAGTACTACTGCCATTAAATATTTACATAGTCTTCCAGTTGTTTAAATTCATGCCCTAAAAATTTGTGCTTCTGTTTCTTGATACATGATTAACGATAAGGTTCATAGAAGGTTCAGAGTCAGGGGAATTATACACGAATTTAAACGCCTCGCTTTGAGTTTCTGCAAAGGTATGTCTTCCATTCCAGATCCTGTACTTCACTCAATTCAAGTTATTGGTTGATACCATGTTGCGGTAGAGATATGTTACAGGCGACCTTAACTTGATTATGACTCGGATATCGCCTGTGACACATCTCGACTGCGATATGGTAGCACCTTAAGTTTTTTTCTCCAATATAGTCTCACCGACGTTGATGCCTCATTCTAAATTTTAAATACTAATTTATTTGATGAATTTGATTTATTTTAATCACAACTTTGCCCTTTTTAAAACTTATTAACGATATTATAATACTAATTATTATTTTTTCTACTATAATTTTAAATAATTTGTATGCCACGAGTCAACTGAAATAAGCATCTGATTAATGTGTCCTACAAGTCTAATAAATTTTTACTGTGTATATGGAGCTGCTGTTCTTTGGTACATTGGACTAATTCATGTGCTTAAACTAATATTTTTTTTAATTACTTAAATCATCATTCTGTGAAGTGTTTTCATTCATGTTTTGTTTTTATGCATTTTTGGCAATACCTAATAGGTTACCTCTTGGCAAATTTGGCGAAATTATTGGCGATGTTTACTAAAACACAAAGGTATTCCATCCTTTGCATTTTTGGAGACTTTAATTTATGCAGGGTGTTTTACTGTAATAGAATTATATATTTTTCCTTAATCAACCCAAACCACCTAGAAACCGGACATTTATATTTATGGTCAATTAATCCCTTAACAGTTTAGAAAGACAACAATTATAAATTATTAAAAATTACCCATGGCAAATCATTAATGGTCCACTATTTTTTAAGCACTGTGCGCATTTAATATATAAGAAAAGGGTTGTACAAGGAGAGATGGATACAAATATAACATAAATTAATATATAGATACAGATTGTTTGCACAGGAAGAGATCAATAGGAAATGTTCGGCTTCCATGCTCAGAGCTTTATCGCCAAGTTGGCGAGAGTACCCTGTTCTTATGTCAAACCCATTTTTTTTTTTTTTTTTTTTTTTTTTTTTTTATCTACAACTCTTCTATATAGTAAAGACATTTTACAATCATTTTACGGCAAATTTAGATCATATGGCTTTTAATGAGTAAAATACAAATATATCGTTACTAATGTTAACAGTTATACATCACATATGAAGACGAAACGATCCAATATTAACATAAAACATAGTATATGATTAAAAGAAGTGAAAGTATATACTGCTTTGATTTGGAGACAATTCAAAGTTACAGTAAGAAATAGAAACTCCCGATCATAACCTTAAATGTGACATTTCTGTTTCTTTTTCCCGAAACTTGCAAAGGAAAGCATGCATATACTGTACTAAAGAAAATTTAGAAGCAGACTAACTACTCTTCGTTTAACGAACAGCTGGAAGTAAGAAAAAGCTAGAGTTCTAACCTTCAAATGTTTGCTTAATATTGTATTTATTTAAATTTAAATAAAACTAATTTGTCATTAGTATTTAATTTATAATAAAATTTATTTTTAAAACTTCATTTAACTTTTAATAATATATATATATATATATATATATATATATATATATATATATATATATATATATATTTATTTATTTATTTAAATTCATGTTCGTATGCACAATGAAATGAGTGTAGATTACAGAATTCTTTTTGTTGGCGTTTCCCGTAATGTCGCCAAAGTGGGAAATTATCGTAACAGATACATGCAGCCGAGATTCAATGTATACGGCTGAATGCTTGAGTAATTACCCTCCCTTCGGGAGTTATTGCAATTAAAAAAGGTGGGGGGGGCTATTACTATTAATTACGTAAGTATACCGAGCTTTTTGAAAATTACATGTAGGTTAAATATTTAATAATGGTTTAACTATAATGAAGGCAACCGTACCAATCTGGCTATAAATTGACAATTTATGTATGAATGATCATTCTTTTATTTAGATGATAATTTTTTGTTTTGAGCATTTTGAGCCAAATAATAATAATAATTAATAAGAAGAAGAATAAAGGAAATAGTAACACCTTTATAAATATTACCTCTCATAAAAACATTTTTTCTTCATCTTTCGTTATATTTTAACTACATGTTTGTAATCTAAATGGAGCTAATAATTTCACCCAAATCGTCTAGGGATTTTCTTTGATTTCATCGTTTTCAAGAAACACCCTAATAACAAATTATATAACGAGTTTGGTCCTATTCAACTTCCAATTGAAATGTAGCTTGTAACCAGTTGACAGACAAGCGAAACATACTTAAATTTCTTGCAATATCTAGAATAAGCATCATTAGATGAAAAGATGTTTCAGCAGTAACACCTGAAGCACACTGACTATTAAAAGCAGTATAAATTCAGCCAAACTCCAAATGAAAACTTTTAGAAAAAGTTCCTCAGCTTGTATCCTGCTTTGTGTCTCCCTGTGTCTATGAAAAGTTTGGTAGAGAACAACACTATTCAGATTAGACCGCAGATGATTAGCATGAGTTCCAAGAAAATCAACTTTCGACGATTCTGTACTACTTTCAAAATAATCGTCATTACCCAGCAGTAAAGAAAAGTATATTCTTCTCGAATGAAGAGTATAAAAGCAAATGCTGTAGGTCCCAGTTTCATCTGTAGTCCATAAAAAAGTTTCCATCTCTTTTCTATTCGATTGCAAGATTTCTCTTCCATCGTCATACCGGATTATGACATGAAAATTGAAGTAATCTCCACTTATAATCTCGTATTCAAAATTCACTGTGACACCTTTATTTATATTTTCATAAAAACATTCCGTGTCATCAAATTCGATTGTAAATTGAAGGCAGTTTACGAACTCGAGGACGTGACTCATGAAAAAATAAATAAGCACTCCATTTTTCCACATAATCTTAATGTTTGTACACAGAAATAATTATACTTAAACACCTACTACCTATTTTATTCCAATTTCTATAAAAGAGAAACAGCAATCACTGTGAACAAATCTTTTTACTTAAATGAAATCAAGTTATTTTAATAGAATCATAAAACTAATATTTCACATCACTATGTATCACATATATAAATTATAGTCTTATACCAAACTTCTCACAGAAGTTAAGTATCAACGAATTACGTATACGTGCACTTTAATAATTAAAAATGTTATTAAGAAACTAGTAATTACTATTACTTCAAATTGACGTTCATGTCATATATCCGTTTTCATATAATAGAATAGAAAATTGTCTAGTATATATCAATATAGTATTTATCTATATGTTGCATCGATCATATTTTTCTTTGCTTTTCATCGTTTTCATTTATTTATACTTTCTGTCTGATTCAAGGAGGAAATGTAGGTAGCTATCATATTGAATTCGAAATATGTCACAGGAGACTTCTGCGTTTTAATGATGCCAGAGAGGGGAATTTATGATATCAAATGTCTACCTCCAGCGACTTCTGACGTCATTATGACGTGAAAATCGTCTGTGATATATCTCGACAGTAATATAGTAGAACCCTTAAAGCACTTTTAAAATATTATAGACCATGGATAAATTAAAAAACAATGTATATATTAGAGACAGTTATATTGCCCAATTCATTAATATAATCATAAAATTAACTGCATGAACAATCATTGTGTCACATAGGATAGTCTGTATCCGGCAATAGAGCGATTTCATGCAACGTCATGATCAGCTTTAATGCCTTTGTGATTCATTTTCATGGGAAAGGCATTATAATAGTACTTGACGTTGGGATAAATTGCTCTATAAGGCATTTTGTCGCAACGTCACGAACTACTATAATGCCCTTCCCATTCATTTTCACGTGTACAACAGCCAATAGACAAACAATAAACTGCCCTTCCGTTTGAAACTAAAAGCAGAATTGTCATAATTTGAGAATTTTCCCTACTGCCTTATTGCATCTCAGAATTTGAGCTCAAATTTGGCGCAGTTTAACGAGTTTGGAGTTGTGAGTTCTGAAATATCGCATACAAATTCTTTTATATAAGGTATCCTATTTTAATCCTAAAACCGGTTTGATATTTTTTAAGCTAGAGTGTTAAATATTTTAAGCTACAAAATAGTATTCTTCATACGCATTAAGAATATTATTTTGTAGCTTAAAAATGCATTAAGAGCTTAATGCATTATTTTAAAAATACTTTATTATTAATACTTATTTAGCATCTTAATAAGAAATGGATATAAATTATAATACATATTTTACATAGTATTTTAATATGTAAATTTAGCAGACCAATATTTAAAATTGCTAGATTTTATTTTACTTCTGAATACTATATCATAATACTTATCATCAAAATTAGAAAATTCAATTTTTCCACCTACGAAATACTCCCTTAAAAGTTTAACGAATTAAATTTTTTATCAAACTTATTTTAAATTTTCAAACTAAAAATATTTTCCACAATCAAAATGGAACATAATTTTTTTATCTTATGACATTTTTTGCTCTTGGCCTGATAATAATAGGTCAATAGAATCAAAATGAGTAATATTTGCTTTACTTTCAATGTATTGTTATTTTTTTCATTTGTTTTCTATCTGAAATGAGAAATTCGTTCAGAAAAAATTAAACACTGAAATCATGTAATGTATTTCAAGGTAAAATGGCAAAACCTCCTTGTATCATCAATGCTATTTTGCCATTATTTTACTAATTACAGTATATACTTGCGACTTAAAATTTAGTGCTCCATGTTGAATTTCCAATTTCTTTAGATTGGTTTGTTAGTTTGGAGTGCTACGGTCTATTTTGCTACAGGATGGCTAGTGAGACTGGGACCTACTGCTTAAAGCCGATTCCAAACGGCTACGAACATTCATGCCAGCAGTGGGATTCGAACCCACTAACTTTAGACTTTCCAGTTTCAAAGCAGCTACGGGGTTGAAATACTTTGGGAACCTCTGTAGAAAAGAAACTATACATGTAATAAATTGTTCATTCATTATTATTTATTATATTTTTTAATCTACAAACACACACACACACACACACATATATATATACACACATATACATATATATGTACATAGACACATATGTATACATATATAGATATATATATATATATATATATATATATATATATATATATATATATACACACATATACATATATATGTACATAGACACATATATATATATATATATATATATATATATATATATATATATATATATTACAGAATGGCATTACGCGAAAATTCACTTTTAATCGTTGACAGTTATTGCCAGAAGACCGTGACCAAATGAAAGGAGCGTTAGCATGAAGTTTCTGATTACAAAAAGTTTCCTCGAATAACACATTATTCTTTCCATATAAAGTAACTATATATATAATAAATTGTTCATTCATTATTATTTATTATATTTTTTAATCTACACGCACACATATATATGTATATATATTCATATACATAAATATATACATACATATATATATATATATATATATATATATATATATATATATATATATATATATATATATATATATATATATATATATATATATATATATATATATATATATATATACATATATCAGTGGCGTGCGGTCAATATGTGCAGGGTGTGCACTACACACCCTGGCAAAATTATGAGGGACAATAATTTTCTGCACCTCTGTCTACCTATCTTTATATGATATATAATAAATATTAGTTATAATATATTCAAATATTATGTTGATTTACTCGCTTGTATTCCCGCAGTGCGTTCGTTACTAGGTGCTGCACCACGTAGCGCGTTCAAAAGCAAACGAACATAGGAAGTTCTGATGTGTACGCACTGTGCACTAAATTGAAAATCCCGTTTTATATGTATGGGCTAATGGATAAGAACAGCATACTATGGCACTGAGGCAAGAGCAGCTATTTTTTCTGCACTTGGCATTCAGAATCATCCGAAGGTACGGTTTATTAAGCTTTGTATTAGAGCGGGAACTTATGTGCTGAAGCGCGTTTGGTTTTTTAACTGATTAACTGGCCATACGATTTTGCAGACGGTTAATGTTTAAATTTATATATTGTAAGATTTTGTTTTCATGGAAATATAAAAGAAGTATTTCATCAATATAAAGTGAAATGTTTTAGCGTGGTAAAGTAATTTCGGTGATGTATTATATTTATTGAAATAATTAGCTGAAAAACAATGTTGTTTTGTTTTAAAGAAACGAATTTTAACAGAACAGTCCAAATTTTACCATTCATTGAGTCTTACAGACAGTATATAAGTTATATCTGTAACACCATATTCCTGGTTTTGTTTTTAAAAATTGTCAAGAAGTTTTTCGCAGAATATATGATTTCCAAATGTTAAAAACAATTAATAAATATAATTTAGCCCACTGACTGAACAAGAAACAATTCGTTCGATTGTGCCATCGTGCAGTGAAATCCTCTGCATGTGGAATAGAAGTTCGGTTTGTCGACACCAATGAGCATCTGGATGAGGCACAGCAGCGGCGGGCGCCATGTGGTGCTACGTTTGCTGAACATATAAGTTTTTCGTGGAAGCCCGAATCGTTGCTTTTTCGACGCCGATATGACACCATACAACTAAAGACATGATTTTTGCTTCAGTGATAGTAGAATTCTCATAAGTTGAGCTGTTTTTATAGTAATAACTCGACTATTCGTAGGTAAATATTTTATTTATTGTAATCTTTAAATTTATATTCATAATAAATAACCAGTTTCAGAATGGAGAACTCAGATGTCTCAGTAATTAAAGATTTATTGGAAAATCCATGTTCTCTGCACACCCTGCATGAAAACCTACCGCACGCCACTGACACACACACACACACACACACACATATATATATATATATATATATATATATATATATATATATATATATATATATATATATGTATATATATATATATATGTAATCCATTTTTGATAAAACTCCTTCACAAGGAGAAAGTTCAACAGCTAGCATTCATAAAGTACAAAGATGCAGTCGGGTCTCATATTCAAGAGAACTCAGAAGTCTAATTTAAAACTTTATTTCAGAGCGGCAACACGGCACATCTGTCCTTCTGGACAATATCTAATCAAAAGCCACAGAGTTCACTCTGCTCTCACACAAGTATACCCAAGAGCGCTCACAACAAGAATTTTCCCACAACAAAAACAACTTACTAAGCGAATTAACTGCAATATCAGCAAAACGCGAAAACATGTTCCGCCAACACCTGGGAAATTGCTGTATAGACAGAAAGTTTACAGTTTTAGGACAGAAAGGAATGTTAAGTGGAAAATACTTCGTTGATTAAACCATTTAGAGGCTGATAAAGATATTTAGATGAATTAAAATGGAAGAGAGGAGTTTTTTGAAGAAATATTAAAGTTAAATAATTTTGATATATTACAGATCCCCCCCGAAAAAAGAGAAAATCGTCTCGCTGATGGGTGACATTTTTACAACTTATAATAGTACAAATATATGATTATCAAAATTTTTTACAAGAAATTGTAACATTAAACGAATAAATTTAGTGTAGAAGAGTCAGAACTGTCTTTCTAGTGTGTCAGAATTGGAGACATCAGGGTTACAGAGTCAGAAGCTTGGTCTGTAACTCATCATAAGTAATTACACACCATCACATCAAAATTTAAATCTATCAAGTTATACCGTTCCTCTGACTCTCCTGCACCATCACAAAATCTCTATACAGAAACAATATTTAAACAACTAAATAATGAAAAGATAATATGCAAAGAATATAAACAAAAACATAATAATACACGCAAATGAAGGTTTACAGTAAACAAGTATTTAAGAAAGTTTATCATTATGAAATTCAATATTTTTCCTAAGAAAACTTAACTCAAAATGTTCAAATTATGCTTTATTAAAATTTTACTGAAATAAAGTTTGGAGAAGGAAAATGGCTGTCCTCTGTGGTGACCAACGTGAAAATTGTTAGTGACCCCGAGGGTGCTCACACAAAACGACAAAAGGTTCATCCCTCTGTGAGAGGCGACTACCTATTGTTTTTGTGACAGGGCTCTCCGACATTATATTTGTGAACAACATTTTGAAACCTTTTTTTTTTTTCTCTACCAAAGATCAGAGGTATGCGGGTAACAGTTTCCCACATCTTGATCAGCTACAAACGTTACTCATCTTCAGTGTGAAAAAACCGAAACACAATAATCAGATTGAACTTCAAAAATATCTCGGAGAGTGGAAGGGGCTTGCCTCGAAGGCGATGACGGAATGACCGTTCATGACCTAGAGAAAGCTGAAGAGCAAAAACGACAAAGGACTCGCCTAAGCTATCCCTTGACTTTGCAGAGGGTCTCTCCGGAGTTAAATATTAGAAAAAAAATTAATTCCACACTGAAAATCAAACTGAACTACTCTTCGAAACATTGTTCATTTGTAAGTTTTAACTATCCTGTATTTAATTCACATTAGGAATTTAGACGTAAAAACTGCATTATCTCTTAAATTTCAATCAAATTTTCATACTTAAAATGAAAACATTACCTATTCTATGAAAATTCTCCTAATTAATCAAATTAGATATTCCTTGTATTGTAAACATTCACTTACTATTTTTGAAATAACACACCATGAATTCAAAGAATAAAAAACACATTTATGGTTATTATGAGAAACTACGAATATAAAAATGTAAAAATATAACATACTTGAACACTTTAAATCAAATAATTTTTGCAATTCAGTTTTAGAAAGTAGGATCTCAATGTTACTATGTCCAAAATTTATATTATCAAGATTCTCAAAAACATATGTTTAGAAATAATAGTAAAATATGAAACTCATAAAAATATTTCAAACTGATTATTTTTTAGATTCACTGCAGTTAATAACAAGCAAAACTAAAAAACGATGAATTGCAAATTGGCTAAATATAAAAAGTGAATACTATAATAAAATATAAAAAACACAGATATCTAGAATCGTCAAGTTCGTAATCATCAGAGCAGTCCTTCAAATCAAACCCGTAATCCCAAAACACACTCAACAAAAGTATCAAAACAACAATTCAACTGACGAATGTCGACACATCTGTTTACTACTGTATAAATTCCGTTCACAATCGTACAGTCAAAACAACTCTTTCATTTTGCTTTCGAACATCACATGAAAACATAGTTTAAAAACTCCTGTAATTCAGGTCGAACCGAAACTGCCACTTCATAACAATTTAGAATAATTTTAAACAAGTTGCGCTCCAGCTAAAGAAAGGGTGCAGCTATGGATTGCCAATATTCGATGTATTGCAATAGTTGCTCTTTATGTAGATCACAATTTTTTTTTATATTTTTATTAATGAAAATGGTAGAATTTTTAATCATGTGCTTTCAAAATAAAATAATTTTTCTCTTTGCTTAAAAGATTCGTCCATGTAGGTGGGCTCTTCCCACATGTCGGATCCCAGAATATTTCTCTAAAATCAAAAGTTTAAGTTCCTAAATAAATTATTAAATTAGCCTGGGAATTCACATGCACACAAAAATTTCAAACCTCAATTGAAATAAAATTATATTTAAGAATTTATGTAAACACAATTTTCAAATGAAACCATTAAACATCGTAAATCATTAATACAATATAAATATCAATTTCTAATTTAAATATTTTTCAAAATTTTCAATGAATTTCAACATGAATTTTAAAATCAAATGCAATCAATAATTATTAAAACAATTTCTCTTACAAACAATAAATAGGAAAAATAATTTAAAGTCCTGCTGTTTGATTGTTCACAAAATTAATTCTTGTTTACAAATAATTTGCACAGTAAAAATGAACCAAAATTATTAAATTTTTACACTGTTAATATAAAAATAAACAAAATAATTCTTAAATCACTTCTTTAGTATCATCAATCAAATGAGAGAAACAACATAAACATTTTTTTAAGAATTATTACATATCTAGAAATATTATTCATTTAAACAAATTTTGATATTTTTTAAAGAACAGAAATTTCGAACTATAAGTTCTAGAAATACAATTAAATTTTAATTTTAAAATTTTACCTTCAATGACGAGAATTAGTGCAAGCAGTAGTTTTTCCTATCCAATAACATTGCATATTTTATCTAGCTTGTACTTTAATAACTTTTAAATTTTCAAATCTCCCAAACATTATTTTTAAATTTCACTGAAATTTTTAGCGAGAATAAGAATTTTAATTTTGAAGCATGGTCGGGAAAATAGGTGGGTTGATATATCCTTGTCCGAGGAGTTCGTTTGGAGGCTTGAAACGGAACATGGTACGAACTCGGCGATCTCGATGCGGAAGGCGCATTGTAGGGAACTGGATGCGGATATCACGGAAACAAATCAAATTGGATTTTTGGAGTTCTTGTAACTCTCTCTGCAGTAGACGGTAGGCTGCCATGGTCTTGATGTTTATCAAAGGTAGTACAGGTCTGAGTTATCTTGGTAGGAAATATTGATGTTATTTTCGATATTCACAGTCACTAAAACTTCGGAAGACTTTGTCCGTATGGATTTGAAATCCATTCTCGTTTCACCGTAATTTTAAAACATTATCCACAAGATGTAAAAAACAAAGTTCGCAAAAGTTCACGAAGTAAATTCCATCAAGAAAAATTTCTCTGCCATAGTAATTTTCTTGAAATCCATTGGTGTTTCAGCGCAGATAAAATCCTGCCGGCTTAAAATGTAATCCATTTTTGATAAAACTCCTTCACAAGGAGAAAGTTCAACAGCTAGCATTCATAAAGTACAAAGATGCAGTCGGGTCTCATATTCAAGAGAACTCAGAAGTCTAATTTAAAACTTTATTTCAGAGCGGCAACACGGCACATCTGTCCTTCTGGACAATATCTAATCAAAAGCCACAGAGTTCACTCTGCTCTCACACAAGTATACCCAAGAGCGCTCACAACAAGAATTTTCCCACAACAAAAACAACTTACTAAGCGAATTAACTGCAATATCAGCAAAACGCGAAAACATGTTCCGCCAACACCTTGGAAATTGCTGTATAGACAGAAAGTTTATTGTTTTAGGACAGAAAGGAATGTTAAGTGGAAAATACTTCATTGATTAAACCATTTAGAGGCTGATAAAGATATTTAGATGAATTAAAATGGAAGAGAGAGTTTTTTGAAGAAATATTAAAGTTAAATAATTTTGATATATTACATATATATATATATATATATATATATATATATATATATATATATATATATATATATATATATATATATATATATATATATATATATATATATATACACACATATATATATATATTATATATACATATATATGCACTGTCTACCAATATGTATTTGGACACCTATTCAAATGAAGATATCTGCGGATCTGAGGTACGTCACGGTCTCCGCCAGTATACATCGTGTAGGAAACAGCATCGGCATTAGTCGCATGCAAAATGCCACGCAGTTCGGAGCTCCCTGATTTCGATAAAGGTATAATTACCGGGTATCACAAATCTGGCCGATTCTTCAGGGACATATCTAGCAATCTGACGTACACCAAATTGACAGTGGCCTATGTGATTAAGAAGTGGAAGGTGAGAGGTGATTGACAATGTGCTTCCTACGTTGTGGCAGTTTTAAGAGTTGAACCCCCGTTACTTTCAGGACGACTATGCCAGTTGTCATGTTTCGAGGTTAACCAAGGCTTGGTATGGTGCCAATGGAGTTAATCGGATGGACTGGCCTGTCCAGAGCCCAGACATAAACCCTATCGAGAACCTCAGGGACGAGTTGGATCGCCGAATTAAGGGGTGCACTACCCATCCAAAATCGGTGAAGGAACTTGTATGTCTACTACAAGCCGAGTGGAAGACAATACCACTAGCTGTAATACAAAGACTTGTGGAAAGTATGCCCCGGAAGGTTTACGCTGTAATTCCCTCTCGTGGAGGCTGTACCAACTATTGATTTTGAATAAAGTTAGTTTTACTTTTCTATCACAGGTGTCCAAATACTTATTGGTAGACAATGTACATATATACATAGATATATGTATATATATATATACAGTAGAACCTCCATAAGTTGACCACCTAAGGGACTGTAACTAAGTGGTCAACTTAGGGAATTTTTAAAAAATATTTACTATAGTACAATAATAGAAAAAAGTTAGTAAGCTTTTTTAGTATTTTTTAAGGAAAAATTTAGAAAAAAATTAGCACTTACTCATTTTTATTTTTTACTGAAGGCACAGCACATTTTTACAAATTTTGAAAGAATGATTCAATTTTGGTTTTTTTGTTCATTTGGTAACTGCAAAAAGCAATTTCACAGTTTACAAGTCCATTAAGCATGCTTGGGCATTTTTCTGCAGCGAAATCTTTAAGTTTCTCTATCGTCTTCCTTCAGAATTGGGTAGTTTTCAGTTTCATCGTCACTTGGATTATCATTCTCTTCGCTATACCTTAGAGTCCTCGCTGTGCTTAGTCCCAGAGAGTATCTTACTGAAGATTGCCTCAACACATGTTACTAACTCATCGTCCATGGTAACAATCTTCAAAATTAACTCCATCAAAAACTGGCAAGGCAGATCATCCTCTTGCGCCGATGTTGTAGCTGTAACAAATCCAGCTTTCTTCTAGCAGTTCTTAATCGTGGCTTGCGTAACTTTATTCCAAAGAACAGCATTCAAATCATTTACTGACGCAGCTGTTAATGATGCCAACGCAGAAGGACCACAGGTTTGTGCTTTCATGATCACCCATTCCAGAAGTTGAGCTCTGAAGGACTGAATAATGCCTTGATCTAAAGTTTGGGTTTTCGAAGTTGTGTTTAGAGGCAAAAATTTTAGCTTTACATTTGTGAGATTATTCACTTTTGGGTGGGTGGGGCAGTTGTCCACGGTAAGTAGAATAGACCGCTTCTTTTTCCTCATTTCTGCGTCAATTCCTCTAACCCACTCTTCAAATAAAGCACTGATCATCCAAGCGGATTTATTCGCTCTCCAAAAAACAGGAAGGTCATCAGGTTATACATTTTTAAATGCACGGGGTTTTGCGGTTTTGCCGATCACCATAGTCTTCAATTATTCTCCAGTCATACTAGTACATAAAAGAACAGTAAAACGCTGTTTTGAAAGTTTTCCTCTTTTGCAAGAGTCACCCTTCATTACTAGACTTCTATCAGGCATTGCTTTAAAGAAGAGGCCGCATTCATCAGCATTCGATTCCCCACACAAAACTTTTTGAGAAATCTCGTATAGTAGTTTGAATTTTTCAAGCCAACCTGATGACGCTTGGGAGTCCTCAATTTCGAATTCTTTTGCAAATTTTTTTGCTACTTCCTGAAGCATAGGGCCCAATATTCTTGCATTAATTGATCTCATCTCTGTAAAGAGACGAAATGTGGCTTCATTCACAGCGTCGAGACATGTTTTTCTGCTTTTTCTTTGAAGTTCCCCGTTTTCGGAAGAATATCTTTACAGATATTCTTCCTTGTGTTTTAAAATGTTGCTCTCACAGTTGTCTTACTCACACCAAATTTTTCTGCTGTCTTTCTTTGACTGCTGCTTTCCAGAAAATTAAGAAGATCCACTTTCTCCTTTAATTTAAGTTCTCTTAGAGCTTTTCTTTGCACCATTTTTAATAAAATTTTGCAAATAAACGACTGGTACTGCTACAACACGATGTCCAGAAAAAAAGAACAGAAAGTGTTTCACATGTGAGCGATACACGTTGTTTACCAATTTTGCGTAGTTCGTTCAATGCTACACCGCTACACACATACCCCACTCTCCTGACATTTTTCGACAGATTTCAGCAATTACAGCCAATCCAAGAAATGAAAGCATGCAAAGGGCTAGAATATCATTTCTCCTTAACAAAAGGCTGGGTAATCTCTGGTATTTCCCTCCCATAGTACCATACTGGAAGTGAACAATGAATGGAGCACCAAAGAGGGGGGGGGATCGCGAGTGTTGCTCAGATAATCCGATTGACTGATAAAAAAATTCCTGGAAACCAGGTGGAGAACAGCGGGAGAAAAAATCTAATTCAAGAAAGCATCAGTGGTCAAGTTACAGAGAGTAAAACCTACTAAAAATTGGTCAACATACAACTTACGGAGGTGGTCAACCTAGAGAGGTAAATTGCCATTGAAAATGTGTTTTGACCATTCAAACTAATAAATTTCGGTCAACACAGAGAGGTGGTCAACTTTGGAGGTTTTACTGTATATATATATATATATATATATATATATATACATATATACATATATATATATATTTATATATATATATATATATATATATACACACATATATATATATATATATATACATATATATACATATATATATATACACATATATATACATATATATATACACATATATATACATATATACATACATACATATACATATATATATATATATATATATATATATATATATATATATATATATATATGGGATTTTAGTGCAGCGCATTCTCACAAGGTCGCGCCCTCATCACTGAGTGGGGTAAGTAAGGAACGACAGAGGGACATTCGAGTCGGAGTCGGTGAGAAGGCGTGACCAGGTCGACCCGTGGCACTTTAGCTCCCTCAATTTATTAAACACCGAGTAGGGTGTATTTTCTATGTTAAACACCGAGTAGGGTGTCTTGCCTATGTTAAGCTTCGAGTAGGAAGTCTTGTCTATGCCGCGTCGTCACTGTGATTTAACTATTCGTCTTTGTGCTTAAATGTTTTCTGTGTTGTTACGTCATTAAATGTTTGTTATTGTTAATTTAGTCTGTTATCGAATTTGTCTAACGACACCCCTAGACACCGAACCCTACATAAATATATATATATATATATATATATATATATATATATATATATTATATATATATATATATATATATATATATATATATTACTGCAAAATGGCTTTACGCGAAAAAGAAAATTATTCACTTTTAATCGTTGGCAGTTATGGCTAGAAGACCGTGACCAAATGAGAAGAGCATTAACATGGAGTGTCTGATTACAAAAAGTTTCCTCGAGTAACACATTATTTCTTTCCGGATAATCCTCGTAGTTTAGCGATAGAGCTCAAGGACTCAACGCGAATCTCAAGGATGATTTAGCTCAAGGGCATTGTGCCTACATAATTTTTGCCAGTTTAATCTTACTCCAGTGATTCTCAACCACTGGCTTGATTCTTAAAGTGTGCCGCCCAATTTTAGAAATATATATTTTTCGATTTTTATTTGACACTTGCAGATTTGGAACAAAGAGGACAATTTTTGTTTCCAGAAATATCTTAGTGGTGTATGGACATCATAAGCGTAGGAAACATGTTATGGTGTAACCAGAATTGTTGTAACTTGTTTGTTTATCTGATAATAACAATTTATAATATTGTTATTGACCATTTGACTTTAGAGGATTTAAATTAACAACGTACAGATATATGGCATATCCGGAGATTATTTACATTCTGGAATCAGATGTAACCCGTCTAAAGTTTGTTGAAAAACGAGTTGATCTTGAAATTTTACAAGAAGAAAAGAAACACATAAAAACGAAAGCTGGTGTTAACTGAAGCGTACTTCTTATGTATCTGGAGGCCTTTAAGAAAAATAAGTTTATTATATAAGTCATTTTCATTATTTTAACTTTAGAGGCTAGTCGTTATTTTCCAAATTTAGATATAAAAAATTTGATTGGGTTCGTAATCCATTTGCGATAACAAATAATTCTGTATTTGAGTTAACTATGAATGAAGAGGAAGAAATAATTTCGCTTTCTCAAAATCGAGATTTAATTTTAAAATATTCGGAAGAATCAATTAATTAATTTTGGGTTAACATTAGTTTCAATTATCCCCTGATCAACAACAGAAAAAAAAACTTTAAAAATATCATTACAATTTTTTACACCCTATTTGAGTGAATTCGGATTTTCAGTGTTAACCAATGAAAAAGATCGAGACTATTAAATGTAGAAGATGTATAGAAGAGTAGCATTATTATTTTGACTACCCAATAGAAATGAAATTAGCCAAAAACAGGAAGCTCCAGTTTCTCATTAAAAATATTAATTTGTAATGAATCCCTTAATAAACATATTGTTCTTTTTGTTATTATTTTATTTTACATTCAAAATCATTATCATAAACTATTTTACACAGTGTATTACAGGTAAACAAACACCTTTAAAAGTGCCTTCACACTATGGCTCACTGTAAACTTTCAGAGTCGCGTTAGCTCAGTCGGCAAAGGCAACACTCACGTGACTGGAGGGTTCCGGGTTCGGAGCCCGAGCCGAAGATCTGCCTTGTTCGTTAAAGGTGACAAGGGCACATAAAATATGTTCGTAGTCGCAATGTCCTCCAAGTTCTCAATCAATATCTATGGGGATGGTAGGCCAAGCCTATGGGTCTTCTGCTTGTCCCCTGCTTCATAATTAGGAGGACTTAATTGAGCATGAGTCGTACTTTCATCTTTGAAATGCTCGTTAAAACGAAAGGTACACCCCTTTGCGAAGGTACCTTTACCCCTATTACGAGTAGTGAACTCCTCATTATTGTGTTGTTTCACCAAGTGGCATTAGAAACAACAACAGCAAGCCATTATCATTGTGTGTAGGGGGTATGGTTTACCGAGGTCCACGATGGCAGATGATGACTTCGGAAGTGGTTTTTCTCCAACCATCAAAGACAGCCAGCATGCAATAGAAGAGTGCGCAGTAGACTCTATGGAAGCTTCCACCCTCATTTAGTGGCCCAGTGTATGGATGCAAGGTCGCCATCAGTTCTGCAGTGGATAATAATAGACCATAGTGTGGAAGAGGAATTAAACTTATCTTTTTCTTTGGAGGCCGCCAAATTTTGAAATCGTTAAAAATGTGCTGAAGGGAAAAATCTCTGTTTTAAGCTGAGATTAAGGTCGAACGAACACTCCGTTTGTCTGCGTCCGGGAAAAATCGAAGGGCGTAAAATGGACAAACCCAAGTGAGAAACAAATTGTAATGAAATTTCTGAATTAATTAGAAAATTCTCAGAATGTTAAATATAAAAATCATGGGATATAAACAGGCGCTTTGTGATGAGAGTTCTCTTTTTAAAATCGCTTTTAACTCACGTAATTTCCAACTACCCCTTTTTTAGACCTGACATACATTTAATCTTACATTATTTGCAAGAACTAATACAATGCGTTAGCACAGCGAACAGCATCGCTCACTTTCCGATTACCATCTGGAATAATTTTACGTGTTGCCAGATGCAACAGATACATTTTACATTTCAATAAATGAGTGGCTTGACACTAGCGCCGTCAGAAATCCAAAGAACACTAATTTACCAGACCAACAATAATCGCGAAGAATTTAAGAACAACATCTGAAACAAGATTGCCAAACCTCGTTACATTAGGATTTGAGTATGTACATAGTTACACTTTAGGTGTTTTAAAATTAATTAGAGAATTTTGTGAATTAAGAGTTCGTATGAAAATTCATTTGAGTTATAAATTTGTTAACTGTTATTTTAAATGAGAAATTATACGTATATTTGTTAATTACTGAGTTACACTGTTGTCTGTTGAGCATTCAGTAAAATATGTAAAGACTTTTCCTTTTTACCCCGGGGGAGAAATATTTTACTTTTGGAAGGATCGATTGAAAGGCTAACTCTAATTGTGATGGAATTGAATGAGATAAGGATTCGGAATTGAAGCCTTACTTTAACTGTCACCTCACTCGTCTACGAATGGGTCATGGCAAACTCACCCATTCCCATCACTTACTGGGTGAGGCACCTCCACAGTGTGCGTATTGTAAAACAGCTTACACAGTCGCACACATTTTATCATGGTGTTGATCAATGTATATAATTTTTTTTTAATTGCCGAATCTTGACAAAATCATCGGTGAAAAGCCACATCCAGGCTGTTTCCCTTTCTTTGCTGTACAGGTTTTTATTATGAAATCTGAATTCTGTGATTTTTAACTTGTACGTTAATTTGTATTTCCAATTTTTAAATTATTAATTTTCAATTTAACAATTTTTTGATTTAGAATTTATCAATTTTCAATTTTGTTTTTAATTTTCTTATACTGTAATTATCTTGTTTTCTTATACTGTAATGATTTTCTATTTTAGTATCTCCGTTTTTTCCCTCAATTTGTTGTCTCTTTTATGTCATCATCAAAATTCCTTTCTCTTCTGCTGTTTTGCTTTGCTTTTATCTATTACTTTGTTTTTTAGTTTCGTCTTGTTTGGCGCAATTTGTCCTTTCAGGAATTAAGGCCATTAAATTCCAATCAAGCAACCAACCAACCTTACTTTAACCCCTTAATGCACAGTTTTTTGAAAAAGGCCGGCCAAAAAAAAACAATCATTTTTTTAATGTAAAAAACACAATTTAGAACTTAAATATATATTGCAAAATGAGCTAATCATAATTTGAATATGAATACGCTGTTGGAAAGCGGCTCACAAGGAAGAGATAAGTCGTAATTGATAAGTAAGAAATATATATATATATATATATTATACTTGAATAAATAAGTGTTATAGCTTACAATCCCATGTAAATGATAAATATCAATAAAACAATTGGTTTTTTTCTTCTTTTTTTTTCTCTTTCACATTGTTATTTTCAATTTTCGATTGCATTCGAGTGTAAAAAAAAAATTATAGCAACATAGAGTACAAAGCCGCTCGAATTATCTCGAGTGCACACAGTTTGGCCAGTGTAGAGCGCTCGAGTTAACTCGAGCGTGCACGTTAAGGAGTTAATAGAAGCGCAAAGCGAGACATTCAAACTCGTATAATTCGCCTACTGTTAAACAAATATTTAGGACATGATTTTGGAGAACTTGAAGATTCCATAGACATTTAATGGCAGCAGTACTCCATATTGCGGAACCCTGTTACATAATAAGTCTCACGAAAGTTTTATATTGTTGTATAAAAGTTTCGTGAGACTTATTTTAGTAGACAAAAAAATGCATCTCTCGTGAAGTCAGTCATTTAAGTTTAGATTGCTTTTCAGAGCGAAAAAAAAATAGATTTGGAAAATAAGAAGAAAATAATGAAAAAAAAAATGGTTGTTGCTTAGGATATTTAAAGCGAGGGCACCAAATAAATTCTCACCGAGTCAGTTTGAGGGGCATAATTTTGTAACAAAAGACATGAATTAATTTGAAAAGAGTTGAAATCTTAAGTCAGGGGGCAACAAAAATTAAAAGAATGGTAATCAAATAGAAGTAAAAAGTTGTCATGACAACCAGAAAGAAAAGTCCAAAGGTTATTTTACTTACATTAAAATTAAGGTTAGTGATTTGGGTCATAGAGATTTAGAGGTTAATGTATATTGGATACTGCATCTCAGCATTCACATGTTTTAAAGAATGTTGCTTCAATGCTGAAATATCAAAAGATTCATGATTCGGGAATCCACTTCATGGTGGAATTCAAACTGAACTGAACTAATATAATCTATTTAATCGTTTCTTAACAAACAAAAACTTCGTTTTGAATGGTCTAAATTTGCGTAGTCAATATTTCTCAAGCCTATTTAGACCATATTTCCTTTGGAAACAAACTTATTCTTGACAAGATTGTTACTGTGAATAAACCATCAGTACAAGTACATGTTAAAAGATGACATAATGTTCCTGAAATTAAAATAAAAAACCTTGTATTCAAATGCCATTATTGAAACAGAGAAATCCAAATTAATGACGAAACTGCTAAATTATTTTAACAGTTGATTTACTCTTTGATACAATACCAAGGGAGATAAACCTTAGTTAGACGAAGGGGGTGGTAGAATTTGTTTGGTTTCGAGCTCTATGGTCCACCAAGTTTGTCTCAGTCTCATTAGCCCTCATGTTGCAAAAAAAGTAGACTGTAGACAGTAGCACGGCCATTCCATTGTTACGGGTGTGACACATCGTACAACTATTATCCCTTAAAGTATTTAACGTTTCAAATATACATTTTTTCATGAAGAAAATACAGCACCCAAAAAAGCATTTTTCAAAAACTAAAGAATTTCCGTTTCTTTTATACATGTTTAACAAATTATAAATATGCTGTTACAGGTGTGGCACATATTTTACCAGGTGTTACACATAAGTTCACAGTTACCAATTTTTCAGAGAATAGGTAATATCTAAGAGTCATTAAAATTTTTTATGATAAAGAAAATTAGATGTTTATTACTATGTGTTACTTGTAAATTATTACCTACAAATATAATTACCAGATTTTTTCAAAAGACATGTTACGGGTGTGACGTAGTTCAGAATTCTTTTTAAAAATCTTACATTAAAAGTGTTGTTTTCAACAATAAATGAATAAACCCAGTCAGACATGTTTGTAATAGTTAAATTAATTTATTTTTTCTAACTTTTATCAATAAAAATGAGATTGGCCTCTGTTGTTTAGAAGAATTGATGGCTTTGCTCTATGTATTTTTACATACTTTCACATGACGTTTATTTTACTTCTAGTCAGATCCAGTATGTTCTAATGTTTTGTCAAGCAACTCAATGTTACTTCTGACCTTTCTCAGAAAATTCCAATAATCTCAGCAAAAAATCTGTAACAACCACCCCCACTCCGAGGGCCACAATATGTAACAACATACTGTTCTGGTGCGTTATGCTTGCGTGGGACCTGCCCGCTTACTTTTACAGGGGCAGGTATTGTAACGGCGTGATTTAGCGGTGTATCTTCACCAAAGAACTTTGCTTTGAGAGATGGACTTGTGTGGATACAAAATGATTGCTTTCCCCGGCACCATGAAGTCTACACGGCTGTACCCTATAGTAAAGGAACAATATGCCAGACGACACGACACCTTCACTGACAGCCGAAAAAAAAGGATCGCGGGAACGACAAAGGATTTTCCGCTACTAAGATATAGCCGCTAAGAATTCCAAGGACCCCTGGCTTTGCGGCCGATGATTGTTTAACCCGGACCAATCCAGTTGGTCGTAGGTGAGGTCATCGCTAGGTGACCCAATAATGAAATTGTGGGTGAGGCCCCTCTCTTAGAGGCCCCTCCCCTAGAAAGAGACGAAGAAGATTTTTTTAGAGAAGTTAGTTAGCTAGCAGCCAGCTAATTCAGAGGTCGCCTTGACCAGTCTCTCTACCGGAGAATTTTTTTTGCTATAATCCCACCTTGGGATCTTTTCTGTTGAGGAGTAGCCCGCATCGGCTAACTCGGAGGTCGCCTCGACCAGTCTCTCCATCGGAGAGTTTCATCTAGCGAAATCCCGTCTTGGGATATATCTCTTGCAGAGATTGAAGCGATACCCTGTGCTTTGGGTTCCCGTATTCTAATATAATCCTCTTCAGGATTGTTTGCTGTTCTTCAGAACTATGCTAAATATCCTACCTGTTCTTCAGTGAACTTTCGAGGGAGCTACGAATTGTTTCTTCCGTCTAATCACCCATATTTCGGCAAAGACTGAATTTATTTTAGGTACCCGTCTATACTCAGGCCTACGTGTACTAATCCCTTACCTGTGATCGGAAATTGTTTTTTTGTGTGTAGTTGTGAAATGATGTATAATACAGAAGTGTAAATAAATTGATTAATCAAGATACACCTGATTCTTCCTTGTGTCACCAGAAACAGGGACCGGATACGTTACAGTATGTTCGTAGATCACCGCTGGGATACATGGGCTAAATAAATCCTCCAAAGTTTTAGACGGACAACACAAGTTTTATTTACAAGACTTATGAAACATTAGAGTAAAACAAAATGTCATATTTAGAACCTCGGAGCCTGCATGAGTCAGAAAGGATAAAACGGAGCATTCCTTTAAGTCTAAACATAAAACCGTCGTAGTGTTCTCTCACATCGAACCGAGAGATGTCTCCAAGTCGCAGGCTCGAATCCAACTCCTCTCTTCACATCTTCTCTCCCTCCTTCGAGAGGTGTTCAGCATCCTCGAAACTTATCTCTGCCGAAAAGAGAAGTTCTCTCGTCCAGATGTACTGCTGGCCTGCAAAAACACAACCGAGCGCACCCGAAGAACCTTATCAGCAACCCCCCCCCCTTAGCCGGCCATCCCCAATTTCAAGGAACGCCGAGTGAAAGGGGTCAATGGGGGCGATTTTGCCGAAAACAAGAAAGGTATATACATGTGAACATTGGTCATGCTGTCCAAATTCCTTACAAAATCAAACTTTTTTTTTTGGTATGCTCTCTCGGCTATTCCATAGTTACGGGTATGACACATCATACGACTGTTATCCCTTTTTCTATAAAGTATTTAATATTTCAAATATATATTTTTAATGAAGAAAATACAGCACCCAAGAAAGCATTTTGCAAAATTTAAAGAATTTTCGTTTAATTTTACATGTTTAAAAGATTATAAATATGCTGTTGCGTGTGTGAAATTTATTTTACCAGGTGTTATATATAAGTTCATAATTATTCATTTTTCAGCTAATAGGGAATATTTTAGAGTCATTAAAATTTTTTATGATAAAGACGGTTATATGTTTAATACTATGTGTTATTTATTAATTTTTAACGACAAATATAATTACCAGATTTTTTTTTCAAAAAACGTGTTATTCGTGTGACAAAATATTATGAGCGTGACTCAGTTCAGAATAATTTTCAAAAATCTTTCATTAAAAGTACGGTTTTCAACAATAAATGAATAAACAAAGTCAGACATGTTTGAAGAGTTAAATTAATTTATTTATTCTAATTTTTAACAATAAAATTGAATTTGGCTGCTGTTCTTTATGAGAATTGTGATGCTTTACTTTAACAAAGGATTACATGCTTTCGCATGACACTTCTTTTTCTTCTGGCCAGATCTAGTATCTTCCAATTTTTTCATGTAACTCAATGTTGCTTCTGACCGTCCTTGGAAAACTTCAGCAACCTAAAAATAGCCTTTTTTTTCTTTTTTTTTTTTTATCTGCCATTTGCAAAAGCAGACCAGAGAAATCAGCAGCAGCAATTGAAAATTCCTGAAGCTTTTAAGGTATCCTGGGATGTTGGGATGGATTTATGTCCACTTTCTGCTTTATCTTTCCTTAATGCTTTACTATATGCCTGTTTATAACGATAAAAACCAAATGGACTGTTTTATTGATTTGGTTTGTTTTACTGATTTTATCGACTAGAATTCTTAATTTTTTGTTTTCTTCACTTGAAACATTTTTTTTCTTTCTTTCAGCCTAACACTTCATTTTTCACTCAATAACTTCCTTCTATTACTAGTTTATGCATTCTCTATTTTTCATTTGTCTTCTTTTCTATCACATCTTTCTTTTTCAAGATATTCATGCACTTTGATAGAATCATTTCTCTGTTTCGCTACTGTAGTTTAAGATATTTCCATGACATGAATAACAAAATTAATGCATTTAGTAAATTATATATAAGTTATATATAAGTTTTTTATATAAATAAAAAGAAATCATAATAAATAATTTAACTCTCTCACAAATTTAAACTTGCATAACAAAACCATGTTTTCAGTAGTACTTGAAAATAAAACTAATTAATTGTTGAGAACTAAAAAAAGAGCTTTATGTATGCAGTTTCATAAATTTTACAGTAATTAACACAATATAAAATATGTATTTATTAAATTAACTGCCGAACCATGCGTCTGAGAACAAGTTTTAACCAGTAAATCTAAAACAACAAGTTGTTATACAGGGTTAATAAAATTTTTATCACATAGACATATGCAGTGTCACACACGTAACGCTAATTAACATATTAAAAAATATCCATTTATGAAATATAGCTATTAGATATGCTTGAGAACTTGTTTTATACAGTGAATCCAAAAGATCAAGTTGCTAGGCGCAATAGATTTTTCTAAAAATAAACTTATTTATCTTTTATGTTACAAATGTGATATCAAATTGAGGAATTAAAACCATTTAATAGCAAATAATATTCTTACCTTGGTGTATATTTTCTTCAAAATCTAAAAAAAACAGGATTTGTATCAATCTGAAATGACAATCAACAAAAGTGTGCACCTATAAATGAGGATGCAGTTAGAATTGTAAAATCTCCATCTGGAAGTGTGGATTATTCAATAAAAATTCAATAGGATTTAGTATAAATATTTAATTTTTTTTACTCATTAGAAAATAATAATAAAAAATTGTATATTTGTAACCAGTGAACTTTTAGCAACACTTTGATATATGACACATGTGACTGGAACTAGTTTCCAAACTTGGTCATTGAGTCACTGTTGACATGGAATGGTTAAGCAGCATAACTGAATCTTATCTTTCTTTTCCTCTTCTGAATCAATTTGTCCTTTTAAGTACCTCGTTTACATACAATTGTGAATTATAATTTTACGATGTTTTCTGTTGTTATTTCTTGCTTATCATTTCATTGCTCCATAACATGTTGAAATTACTAGATGGTGAACGGTGCAGCTAACCGTCTGCTGAGATAGCACGTGTTTAAATTATACCAAAATTGTACTGATTGTGCTGCAGCTCAAGGTCAAAGTGTCGTCAACTTAGATGCGAAAGTTGATATAGAGATACATATATAGTGAACTTCAATTTGAGTAGTTATAAAATATTGAAAATATTATTTTAAGGATTTTCTACATAACCAACTGCAATTTATGGATCGCTATCAAATATAGCAAATATTTTATAATTTTTTAACTGTAATAGTAGGTTTGCTGATGAAATGACGACTGATTTCTTCCATGAAATTGCTGCCGAACATTAATTAGGGATGATGATAAGCTATACCTTAAATCAGTTTCGGACATCATTTGGACAATTTTGAACTCAAATAAGCGTAGCTTGAACTTCGATGGTATAACTTATTAACTATCATACAAACCATATACTGTTAACTTTTCTGCAAGGGGAGTATTTCTTATCAGGGTCCGACTAAGATACTTTTGTGCCCTCAACCCCATGCAAATTTATAGCTATTAGTTATCATAATTACAGTCATATAAAAATTATAACATTGAATTAGCAAACAGATTTAAGAAATTAGCATTAAAGTAATATTCAAAATCAAAAACACCAAATTTTCATTTTACGTAATCATTATTATCTCTGTTTAGGTGTTAGGTCGTTGGTAGCCGCTTCGCGTTGCTGTCGTGGCAGTCTGGACTTCAGTCGAAATCTGTATGGCTAACGCCGCGTACTCTTCTGAGAGTGCAGAGTACAAGGGTAAATCGACTCATAATGCTAAATATAGTATTTTTATATGCTATAAATTAATTCAAAGTTGAAATTGGTCGAAAGAGGGTTTTTAAAAGGCTACGCGTTATCACTAATTACTTATGTATACCCAGACTTAAGCCTATGGGCACGTAGCGGCTAGTTTAACAATATATGGAGGTACTAATTAAGATAAAAGTTAGTAAATTATTTTAAACTATTTCTTTTTTATTATTTAAATTAGGAACCTCATATGAGAGCCTTCGATGTTTGAAATATTTTTGCATAAAGATACAAATATTTTATAAAAAAAAAATTCTATTTAAAATCGTAATGTAATAAAAAGTGTGCCAAACCAACTGTTTAAGTGGAAATTTAATTGTTCCTCGTAGTTATCGCCAAATTTTGGCACCCTTATTTTTCTAATTCTTTCATATTTCCTAGCGCAACACTGACCTAGGTTTGTACTTTTAGTTTGTTTCATGAAAAGTATCATTAGAATTGGATGTGACTATAACATAAAACGTGGTACTTTTCCCATTAGCCGAGTACTGGTGTTACCACACAGTCAGTCTCATTGAGCAGTCAAGTCTTAGATATGAGTGAACAATCACTTATGACTTTTAGTTACTATTATTATTTTTATCTTTACACTTATTTGAAAATGTTTATTTTCTCTTTAAAATTGTGTGACAACATTGCTTTTAATTGATAGTGTGAGGTGTTTTCTGTAATGATATATGCTGTAGCGTTGAATATTTCAGGAATATAATTAATATTATCTACTTTGTGCAATGAATTTTAGTTTTACGTTTTCTTAAAATTGTATTCTTTGGGGAAAATTCAGTTTAGGATGTCCCTTGTTTTATTGGCGATATATTTTGGCGCCAATAAAACCAACATAATATTTGAGATGGCGGAGATAAACATCCATAAGAGAAATAAAAATGAAATAAAAAGCATAAACTATAATTATTAAAACAGTAAAAAGGTAATACTGAAGAATAGGGTGTTATATATATATATATATATATATATATATATATATATATATATATATATATATATATATATATATATATATATATATATATATATATATATATATATATATATATATATATATCCTTTCTTCATTTGTGACAGATCGGATAGAACGATCAGTAGTTTACCCTTAACCGATTCCTGTTTATAAAAGGATTAAAAATGTAAAAAAAAATATATAACTGATTAACAGTATTCTTTAATAATTTTTTATATTTAAGTGTTTTTCAATTAATTCTTACTGATTTGCGTTACTTGTTTATCAGTTTTATGTTATGTCATATGTTTAAGCCTATGTTTGTTCACTATAATTTAAAACAATTAGTTTTTTTTTATTTAAAATCTTAAAAAATAAATATTTTTATAACATTTATTTAGGCAATTTGTTTCCGAAAATAAGCAACCGCTGGAGCAGAAGCTCAAAAAAAGAATACAACTTGGATTTGCACCAAGGTACAATATACCCAAGACAAGCACCTATACTTATTTTATGTATTTTTTTAGAAAATTGCATTAGGTACAAATGAATAACCAGTTTTAAACAAATGGATATCAGAGAGCATCAAAATTCTCATCACTTAACAATCTCTCCGGCTTTCAATTATTTAAACAGGCAATATTAAGAAAAGTATTTGGGTGATATGCTAACTAAGCAAACGGCGGCAGAAAAAGAAAACACGACGCCGTGTCTGACATCCGGGGTTTTCCTGGCTGATTTCTTTTTCGCCAACTTATCGCTAGTTTGGCGACATATTTTCGACTTTGCTCTGTTTTCATTAGGTTTTGATGCTTCCTAAATGATTCATGTTGATAATGTTTATGTTGATTTCGGGTTCCAGGACACTAAACTCTAATCATTTTATTTATGCACATTTTATTATGAATATTTAGCTTCAATGCATGCTAGTTTGGCGATATATTTTTGATTTTGTTCTGCAATTCTACATGAGAATTTGATACTTCCTGAATGACTCTAGTTGATTATCCATATGTTGAATTCGGGTTTAAAGATACTAAACTCTAATCATTTCATCAAAAATATTTACCAACCAATATATGCTTATCAGCAAATTATTTTGCATAGGAATAGTTCTTAAATTACCTAAAATTTTATTTTTTTACGTTCAAGATTGAAAATTTAAACTAATAGAAATTTAAGTTTTTTAATATATCCCCCAAACCAATAGCTCTTTAAAAGTTTGTTTTGTTTGTTTGTTTGTATTTGGGTTTACCGTTTGTATCTCTACAATCCCGAATAGAACAATAATTCATCAAAGGTTAACAAACATCATTTCTAACATCTGTAAGTTAATTAAAAGAATTTGAAATAGGGAAATAGATTTATTGGCAGAAAGATGTAATTTCTACAAATATGAAATAATATATTTCTTATAAATGTTTTGCACAAAAATTATTGTTGTCGGATGACAGCCACTTGTAAAACGTTATGTAACCAATATAAGCGTCGAGTATTATGTAAGAGCAATGGAGGTTGCCGGGAGCGTCGGACTTGTACGCTGGCAGAATAAATAACTATTCGCCGTGGGTAATCACTTCTTCTTTGATACCCACAATTTAATGCAAAATATATTTTGTCCAGTTATCATGTATATGCTGTTGTTGAGTTTTCAATAAATTAGAAAATAACAACTGGTAGTTTGTAATTATACTATTTTAAGTGTTTGTGAAATATGAAACAATTTTATTTATATAAAGAATTTGTAACTTTAATAAATACAGTTTACTATAATTTCGGGTAAATAAGCTGTGGCTTATATGTGTTTAAAAGTTCAAATGTAACACCTGCTGTTCTATTCTCTAAAAAATAGTCTTTTGTGATGCCTCACCTCGAGATCTTTAGACTGAAATTGAACTATTGATTTAAGAATATTGTTTGAGTTTGACTGAAATCGAAAGAAGTATGGGGTGAGTCATTTGAACTTCATTGTTTGAATTATGATATTCTCGTAATTGATAAATTTGAATCATTATTTGGTTTTGATTGAATTTTGAGTTGTATTAGATTTGGATGAGTTTCTAAAAGCTTAAAATTAAGCGTTCGACCTATAGAACACAATTAACTAAGTTGTTTGCTAAAATCTAAACTGCTCTTTAATGATCAAGATTCTGAGTTAGAGACATTAGAAAGGGATTTAAAACTGTTTATGATAATTGCCAAATTGTTTTGATTTTTATTTGTAAAAGTTAAAAATCAAAAGGTGGGAGAATGCCGCGAGCTCGGCTGTTTTTGTTTTTCCGCGGGTGGCAACGTGGAAAGAGATGAAAATAAAATAAAATGGTTGTTCTTGCTGATTTTGAATGTTTCATTTTTTAATCTATTTTTCATTTTGAAGTCTATTTTTTAGAGAATAGAACACCTGCGTCGTATGGGGGAGTATATCTGAAAGAGTTTTAGGTTTCCTGTTACCTGTTGTTACCTCCATGGTTTTAGATATATTTTCTTTTCCAAAAAGGATAGGAGTAGTGGCAACAGTGTAACATTGCGAGAAAAAAGGATAGAATAAAAAATTGAGATGAAGTACGCAATGACCAAAGATGAGTTTTTATTTTTGGCGTATTTATTTATTGAAGGTATTTGTATCATAATTCCTTCAAGTGCTCGGTTTTAATATGGAATCTTTCACGTGTGTATTGATGATATTTTGTTTACGAATAAGAATTCCGTTGATAGACGAAACCGCAAGTAAGAGACATTTCCCAACACCTGTCTAAAATAATTTTTTAACTAAATGTTTTTCACGTACCTATATTACACGATTTATTCGATTTTTTTATGCTCTGTACAGTTTCACCCCGATTTGCTGTACCGTTTGGTATCAGAAAGCACTATTCTTAGTGTAATAATCCCGAACTCACTTAGGCGATGGTGTGCGAAGGCTGTAGATTCACTGGATTTTGTTAGATAAAAATAAAATTGACTAGAAATTGGAGATTCATCCGGTGTTGAGAATCCAAATGAGACGAATTACAGTAGATTTTCGGATAATTCGAGCAGGATTATCTGAGATGGCCTAAAAGAGAGATTTTATTATCTCTGAAATAAAAGTGCGCAATAAAAAAAAATTGGTTACATGTATTTAATGCCTCCTCGAGTAGAAGGATTCTGTAAGTTTGAATTCCTTAAACTGTAGATCTCAACCCTGATTAGGCGGGGTCCCGGAACCTGCAGCAGGGGGTTTCCAACAATTCTAGCAACTTTGATATTTCTTTAACTTCTTATAATAATTTTACAATTATAACTTCACATTTTACGTATTCGGTTCATTCGAACCTTAACATTTAACCTTTCCTTGGTTGGAAAAAAAAAAACTCTTATTGTATCCTTGTACCATGTATCTTTTAATTTTTAACTTAATTTTACCTTTTATGTCGTGTTTACTACTTTATTAATTTTTACTTTAATTTTGCATCTATACATTTTTTCGTTAAGCGATCTAATAATTATTTTGTCTTTCAATTCTCACTCCAGCCATAGCCAATATCAAATCAATAGCTTATTTGTTTATTCTAAGATACATCAAACTAGAGGGCTTGGTCCAGGAAGTTCAAACTCCCTAACATTTTGTGGATACTGTTGTAACGGCGTGATTTAACGGTGTGCCTACATCAAAGAACTTTGCTTTGAGAAATGAACTTCGCTTATATGGATACAAAGGGGTTGTTTTCCCCGGCACCACAATGTCTAGATTTTTGTGTCTTTCAGTAACGAAACAACAGACCAGACAACCGGGCGCCCAGACTGACAGCCAGAAATATGACCATCGGAACTACAAAGGAATCCTACGACATTGGATATTCGCCTACACGAATTCCAGTGACTCCTGGGTTTGCAGCCGGTGATTGTCTAGCCCAGATCAATCCAGTTGGTTGAAGGTGAGGGGATCGCCAGATGATCTAATAATGAAATTGTGGGTGAGGCCCCCTCTCTTAGAGGCCCCTCCCCTAGAAAGAGATGAGAGAAGATTTTTTTAGAGATGTAGTTAGTTAGCTAGCAACCAGCTAATTCGGAGGTCGCCCTGACCAGTTTCTCTATCGGAGAGTTTCTTTAGTGATAATCCCATCTTGGGATAATTTCTTTAGGAATTAGCTAGAACCAGCTAATTCGGGGGTCGTCTTGATCAGTCTTTCCATCGGAGAGTTTTCTTAACGAAAATCCCACCTTGGGATATATCTCTGAGATTGATAACGATACCCTGTGCCTTGGGTTTTCTTTTAATTCGATATTCTTCAGGATTGAACGTGTATTCCTCTTAGGAATTCTGACTTTGTTTTTATCTTCTTCGAAGATACCAATTGCTACTTCAAACTCTCGTCTCATTGAGTATACTGTCTACATAATTACTACCGAAAACTTTTAGGCGAAACTACCGAATTGTTATCTTCCGTCGGTTACTAAACTATTCGGCAGGGACCCTTTTTCATGCGTCTCTATTTAAGTCTACATCTAGTGTTTCACATGCTTGTGAACTGTATTTTTATTGTGTATCTAGAAATGTGTATATAGCTGTGAGGTGTAAATAAATCATTTATTCAAGAAATACCTGCTCTTTCATTGTGTCACCTAAAACAGGGATCAAATACGTTACACTGTGGATTTACAATTACCAAACGTTTTTACGCAATACATAATAAATACGAAAATAAATAAATACAGATAACGAAAATACGAAAGCGTTTCGACACCTTTTTTTTATATTACTGCTGTTTGCCGGTTGGAACGGTAATAAAAGATGCATATAAAAATTAATCTATTTCAGCGATGCTTGATCAAAAAAGAATACAACCACAAAATAATTCACAACACATTTATTTTCGAATTTCTCGTAACCCTCTTCTAGTTAGATTTTTCGAATCTTTAAGAATAATGATAAATGTTGCCAATTACAAAAAGTAATTTTTTTTCAAAAATTACCGAAACATTTTAAAATTAATTATTTACATTTAAATTAATTAAGATTAGAAAGTAAATATCATTAGCCAATCAGAACAGGGGGAATATATCCAATCATCGATCCTACAGTATAATACCTGTTGCCTATTTTTATATTGTTGATCTTGAAAAAAAAAAAAAAGAAATGTAATTCCTATTGTATATTTTATTGTCATGAAATAAATAAGACTTATAATAAAAAATTACAATTTGTATATTTTCGTTTTAGATTTCTGCATTCATTTCAGATGTCAATCCAAATTTCACGTATAATGAGACATTATTTTATTTTTTCATAGGTATAGAGGTCAAAGCCGGAAATGAGGCAACGAGTATGAAATGAAATGTGTCTTCCACGCCTTTACCACTAGTCCATGTCAAATATATAATATAACAGAACTCTGTTAAGTTTTATGAATCCGTTGGCAACGAGAATGACTATGTGCCGAACTCTCATAAAATTTCAGGTAGGCGGTTGGCAAAAAAGAAGTGGCGAGAGCGGTCTGCGATGAGCGGAGGGATTTTTTTTTTGTTTTTGTTTTTGTTTTGTGAAATGTATCTGTAAATGTGCTGTGTATAATAAATGTCTGGGTGCTGTGTAAAATCAGTTGCCTGACTTCTACGTTACCACCCGGATCACATGGATTGAATCTTTACTATAGGTGATGGTCTCATTTATACATGTTCGTGTTGCAAAAAATAGACCGTAATGCTCCAAACCAAACAAACCATTTATACAAGTAGCTAATACACTTTTCTTTTACAGCTATTTTTTCAATAGTTAAAAAATGGATTTAAGTACATAAAAAATTGTAATTCTTATTGTATATTTTACCATCATTAATAAACTTTTTGCATTACATTCTGTATATTTTCATTTGAATTTCTGTACTCATTTTATGCCTCTTACTATAATTGTACTTATGTGTAATTATTCATTTTCAATTCCATGTACAAAAAGGAAGTAAATTTCCCGATAAATGTCAGAACTCAAATGTCAGCGAAAATATTTATTTTGACCAGGACTTAATAAAATTTGAATATTTTTAAGTGTTACTTCTGTATGTACCAACTAGGAAAATTTAATCCTGAAACTTCGACGAGTATGCCAGATTTTGCGGAACTATGAGGGATCGAATTGTTTGATAAGTATCTGTATTTTATCCTACTCGTATATTTAGTTGTCCTGTGGCAGTTTGTGCTCTTTGTGCACTAAAACGTATAAGAAAAAAAAATCGCTCTTTTAAGGCCCCTCTACACTATGGTCCACTGCAAGCCATTACCACTGTCTGAAGGGGGTATGGCTTATCGTGGTCGATGGTGGCAGACGAGAAAATAGCCTTGGCGGACGATGGTTTTGGAGGCGGTTTTTCTCCAAAGATCAAAGGCAGCCAGATGAGCAACTAAAGTGCGCAGTAGTCTCTATGGATGCAACCTGTGAACCATCGTTCAAGGTCACCATCAAGAAGTGGTGAACAATTGTCCATAGTGTGGAGGCTACATAAGAAAGATAATGAAGATATGAAATCGTCATTTCAGTTTCAGACTTACCATCAGGAGTGCAAAAGTCAGAGGCAAAAGGGGGTGCAACCATCGGGTATCAGCTATAGAAGATGGGGGCTTAGACACCAACTCTTTACCTTACGATAGGGATGCGAAAAGATTTTATCCGGCCCGCGGGTAGAAATTTAAGTTGCCAGTCTGAGGCAATTTAAAAGAAATATATATTTATTTATTATATATCCATCTCCTTTTCTACTTTGTTTAAATATTATTTTTGTTCTCCCTTTTTTACAAAGGACTGATGATCCTTTTAACTTTCTCTATTTTTGTTCTTCAAAGCATAAATCGACGGAAATAACAAGCACAGACAGCTTTCAATTGGTAAAGTGATAAAAGCGGAAGTTCTTTGTTAGTTATAGTTGTAGATTGGCGCCAACCACAGACTACACATATTACTTTATTGTATACTTTATTGTTTACTGTATTTACTTTATGAGCGCCAACAAGCGTTCTCTTTCTCGGGGAGCAGACATGCGGAATCCAATATAGGTGAATTGGATCTCACGTGTGACAGACTGTGCTTATAAGTTTCAGCCAATGGCTTTTTCTTTTGACGAGAGTTCTATTATTGATTGCGGACATATTACATCATTTTCAATAGTGGTGAAAATTTTTAAAGTATAGCGTAGCAAGTGCTTGTTTGGGTTATTCGTAAAATATTTCAACTCCAAAATAGCTACTAAAAAACGTAAAGTTGATTCAGAATACCATGCTTTTTATGATGAATAGACCTAGTTGTCAAACTAGTGTATCTCATCTGCACCGAAGCTGTAATATTCTTCAAAGAATATAACATTTCCCGTCATTTCACATCTAAGCGTGAGAATTCCAATTACGAAGCAATGTCCTAATATGAAAGAGAACAAACAATATGTAGAAAGTCTTTGTACAAACTTATCAGACCTTCTTAAAAGTATTTTCACGGAAATATTTTCAAGAAGGTAAACAGTACCCAAGAAGCAGCCACGCATGCAAGTTTCATTGTAGAAAACAATATTGCTATAAATAATAAAGCTCTCAGAGATGGGGAGTTCGTTAAAGAATGCTTCGTCCGAGTTTGTGATGTTTTATGGGCGTGAATGTGTTCTTTAAAGGGAACTACAACGGTATTATTTTTCGTGAATTTCAGGAAGGGCTTCAAAGTGCCAATAAGAAATTGATGTAATAAGGCGATTTCACGCAGTAGGGCAAATCTCAATTTATAACAATTTTGACTCTAGTTTCAAATGGAAAGGCAGTTTATTGTTTGTCTATTGGCTGTTGCAAACCTGAAAATGAATGGGAAGAGCATTATAGTAGTTCGTGACGTTGCGACAAATTGCCCTATATTACGACCCATGGAACCCCAAATATGCAGGAATAAAAACCTGGATATCTTGGACTCATTAATCCTAACTATCCGGGAACAATGTTGTTTTTCTACATTGCATTATACATCAAGATGCTCTGTGTAAAACTGCATTGACTATGAAACCCGTGCTTGATGCAGTCGTGAAGCTTGTGACTTTACACAGTACTGTTAAGTATAAAGTATAATTACTTTGATTATGTTAACAGACACAATAAAAACTATTACATAAATAAGAATCTAATAAAAATGTGCAAAACCAGATCACTTTAAGGACAAAATATAATTACATTTATAGGTTCAGTACTTCTCACAAAATCATAGAAAATACATTAGACAATAAACAACTTAGTCATAATAAAAAAAAATTCATAGAACATAATAATTTTATATAATCTATTACATTACAGTAAGGTTAACGCTTTATTATCATTCTGAAAATGTTTGCCGCAAATTCTCGAAGAACTTGGAGTCCAGTCTTGCCTTTTCAAAGCTTTATCCAAAGCATTCGCAATGTAGGATCTTTAGGAAAGCAATAAAATCCAATATTTTCACCTTTTTTTTAACGCTTAGTACAGCCATACGTACTACAGCTTGTTACCATTTTCAGATAATTTACAAAATTAAAACCCCAATAACAAGAACAATCCGTAGGAAATTCAAATGTTTTGCCAACGAGGAAGTTGAGCTGCAATTTTTGCTGCACCTCATGTCAGACGCACATTCTCTATAGGGACCGAACCTACTTTGGGTAATCGAGAATTCATCAATAATCATCTGGTTTAATATGTAGTATAGTCATTGGTGCAATAACATTCGATTGTTCTGGGTTTCGGCAGTATAACCTTCTAAATTTCGAAATGAGGTGTGGTTTTGTTTAGAATAAGGATATTTCAAAGTGGGGAAGAGTACACTCGTACCGAGAATTGCGCTTAAAAGA
>CM063505.1:151644914-151694914 GCA_032207245.1 Pardosa pseudoannulata
GCCTCTAAACAGGACTTTGAAAACAAAACTTGAGAATGTCTTTTAAAATATTTATTCTTTAGACAGCACAATTCAATATAAAACAAATAAAGATAAAAGAACAGATATCGTAAACTTTCGGGCGAACTAAGCCCATTTTCATAAGCTACATAGACATCACAAGATGCCCCCTTTTACAAAACACTGCCATCAAAAACTTACAGAATGAGAACTGGCTTGTTGACACAACGTACAAATAAATATACTCATCATAATAAATATCGTTTTCAAAATCGTTCAGTTCACGGTGACAAAATAAAATTTAAATAATTGTTTTGCATAATAAACCGAGATTTATAAAGTGGATCTCACATAGTGATTCTTCCAAGAATTTTGTGTTGCATTCTTATTAAATATGAACTCTCTATAAAGCTGTGTTCTGAAAATCATCTTTATGGTTAAATGAACTGCTAAAGTAAAAGCCTAGTTTGTTTTTTCTTTAGTGTCAGTTATGTCTCAGAATGTGTTCGTTGTACGTGTTGTTGTTTTGTGTACTGCGTTGTGGAACATTGCAAAGAAATAAAAATGGTTCATGAAAATACACTAATTTCTAAACGCCTTTTGGAATAAAAGAATCTCGTCCTTCTACACATGCACAAAATAACATGTTTAACGCAGTTGAATGTTTAACCGAAGACACAGAAAAATTTGTAAATCTATAAATTTTGAGGCGAACTTTTTAAGTTTTGAGAAAAACTTTGAGCAAATGCACGTTCGTGCTGAGTTGCTTCATCTTTAAAATTTTGAAGAATTTAAAACTAATTTGTGGTAGCTTCAAGTAGGCAATAACCTTATCGTTATCTTAAATTAAACGACTCAGAACAATTTCATTAAAAGTTTAGTCATATGAAAACAGTATTTATTTACACGAAATACATACAAAAAACACAACTCATTCCACTTATAATAATTCTTTTTGTGTGTGTGTGTGTGTGTGTGTCAATGATTTAGATAGATAAAATTCGACTTACCCCACTGAAGGGGCCTGACCCCTTCAGTGGAGCCTTAAATTTTTTTTAAATATATTTTTATCATATTTTTTATTACAACACATCATATACTACATATAACGTAAGAGGGAGGGATGAAGTAATAAGAGCTAAAGGCAGTAAAAAGGTAAGATTACTATTGTCAGCAATTCATTGCTGCACGGGGCCGCCTAGATTTAGTTAGGCTCTTAACAAATTGTGTCTGGGTACATATCACAGCGGAATTGTATCGGGAGCTGGCGTTTTGTGCGTAAATTTAGTTATTCAGTTAAATCTCAATAGATCGAAAATTATTTAATTTTTTAACCAACTTTTCGTATTTTATATTGAAATGTATAAACAAATATATAAATAGAAATATATAAATAACAACCATAAGATTCATGTAAACAAAAAACATATTTTCAGTGGATAAATTTATAATAGTATCGTAAATAGGAAAATCATATAGAAATAGTAGTATATAATTTTAATTCTTTCGAATTATGTTATATGTAAACATCTTTACATGAAAATTAAATCCACATAGATTTCTAATCCTGCTCGGCTTGTGACATGTTGTGATCCCAGAGTTAAGGCGAATGGAAAACAATCTCCTTGATAATAATAAATTTATTAAACCATCTTTAAAGTAAAACTTGTGTCTTTTTCACTTTTTCGTCGAAGACACGCGAAGAGTGTTGGTGACATCTCCATGTCCACGCGCTCGCTGAAAACTTATCTGTTTGCAATCTCATAATATTGTTTTTAAATGCTTCCATCTGACCGGATTATCCTGAAAGCTTACTCGAGCGTGGGTCTTTTTCATTTATTTTATTATTATAAAAGAGTTCCCTTTTTAAAATTGCTTTTAACTCACGTAATTTACAACTACCCCTTTTTTAGACCTGACATATATATATATATATATATATATATATATATATATATCCATAGTGTTTTTATCAATTTAAAAAAAAAAAGACTGAAAATTTGACTTAAACATTTAATAACTTCCTGAATCTATGTAGTAGACAAGAACATTCGGCTTCGTTTTCCTGAATATACCGTTATTTTTGTACCCACAAACAAACCATGTTGTTACACTAACCAGTACTAGTACGTGACCCGCGCACAAGTATCAATCGTCAGAAAACGTACTAGTACGTGTCCCGCATACAATGTGTTAAAATCGTAGTCTGGTAGTTCAGCTATTATTTCGTTTGGAAGGCTATTAAGGCTATTGTAAAAGTTTTTTGAAGCTTTAACATAGGATTCTTTAAAAGTTAACATATTAAAGTCGCGTCTTATTACTTCATTAGACAAATATCGGTGGGCATGCCTCATAAATTTATTCTGTACTATTTCTATAATGCCTAAATTCGACTTTGCGGCAAACGACCAGGCCGGGGATGCTTAGAGAGCTGTGGGTAATACTACGGTTTTATATAAAATAATTTTATTTTAATACTTAAATATTTACTGTTAATGAGCATTTTTAAATTTTCTAATTTTCCTATAATTTTATTTTTAATATCAGTTATGTGGGCTCGCCAGGTTAGTTTTTTTTTATCTAATGTGACACCTAAGTATTTTACAGAGTTTCCCCAGATGATTATCTCGTCAAGTAAATATAATCTTGGAGGAGTTTTATAGGTACGAGTGAAATATGTTGCGTGGAATTTAGAGGGGTTCACTTTAATTTTCCATTTAAGAAACCAGTCTTCCAATGTGGTTAGGTGTGACTGAATGAAGCTAGCAACTAAGTTTAGATGTGGGGCAGAGTCTATTATAGCTGTGTCGTCCGCATGCAGGAAAGTGAATTCATTCCTTGGAATGTCGCTTACATAAATATTGAACAGGGTGGGACCTACAAGGGAACCTTGCTGTACACCTGCAGTAATAAATTTTAAAGTAGAGTAAGTGTTTTGTATGCGGACAGTGAAGTGACGATTGCAAAGGTAATTGTGTAAAAAGTGTATTAAGACATCAGGCATTTTAAGCTGAATGAGTTTGTAAATGAAGCGAACATGCAAGATGCTGTCGAAAGCCTTTGCGATGTCGAGAAAGTGTGCATCAGATGGCTTACTTGATTGTATTCCTTTGCTAGTGAGTTCTACTACACGAAGCAGCTGATGAGTAGTATTGTGGTGGTTACGAAAACCAAATTACTCCAGAATTAGCACATTAAGAACAGGAGGCGGTTGTAAATTACTTGCTCGGCAACTTTAGTGAGGCAACTAAGCAAATTAATAAGGACGATAGCTTTCAGGTAAAGTTAGCTTTAGGTTTGGGTATTGAACATACTATTGCAGTTTTCCAAGCTTTAGGGAAATATTTGTTTAAGCATATAGTTTACTATTTCAGTAAAATAAATTACTAGATTAGGTCAGAAGTTTTTTATACATCATTTGAGATATTATCGATTCCAGGAGATTTATTATTTTTAAGATTTTTAATAATTAGAGTTAGTTCTGAGATGGTTGCCGACATTATTTCATTACTATGCAGATTTTCTAGAAAATTTCTAACAGTTTTAATAACCTGGCAATCGTGATTCACATCTTTTAAGTCTACTTTAGATGCAAATTGAGTTTCGTACACCTCCGCAATCACTTCCGCTTTGCCAGCCAGATCAAATGCTACACCGTTTAAACCATGGATGGGAGGTATGCTTAACGTGACCAGACGTTCCGTTTTGAACGGGACTGTCCCTTTTTACAATTACGAGTCCCGGTGTCCCCGAAATGGACTGTGGGACCCAAAATTGTCCCGTTTTCAGAAACCGCCAGAAAATTTGAGTAGCAGACGGCCCTGCCCACCGCCGCGATGTGACGCCGGTGCGGACGTCACATCGCGGTGAAAAGCAATATATTGACTGTATAATCATTGACTATACATCATGTATTGACTATATATCATGCGAAAAGCAATATATTGACTGTAATAAATATATTGAAGTTTTTGACAAACTTTCATTAATTTCTAGTTCATCGCAAAAAATAACAGAATGGAATAATTTAAATATTTCCACGGAAACCCATTGGGTGGAAGTATTCAAACACTTTCGCGACAATAATCTCAGCATAAAAACTTTTCTATTGTAACTGAATATATTTTATATGTGCCTGCTACAAATGCTTCTGTAGAAAGAGTATTTCTATTATGAACAAATTGGGGACATCTGAGAAAACCCAGTTACAAATTGCAGTTCTAAAGGCGATGTTGATAATTAAGGTGAATATAAAAAAACGTGCCAAGAGTTTCATTCTTACTTGAAATCGTCATAAGCTATATTAAAACAAACTTGTTCTTCTTATAAATATAAACATAACTAAACATTTTGTGTACCTATATTTTGTGATTCGTAACTTTTAAGCCAACTAACTCATTTTGAATAAATAACTTTAAAAAAAGTGTTGTTTTTTTCATTGACTACCTATTTGACCTAAATAAACCAATGTCCCGTTTTGAGTCAAAAAATAAATGGTCACGTTAGGTATGCTGTTATAACAGTTATTCCTCAGACGCTTCTGGAATTTCCATATCGAATTTCCTCGGTGGTAAGGTTACTTATGAAATCTGACCATCGTTTCTGTCTATAAGTTTGAATCTTTTCTCTGACAGTCCGCTTGAGAGCAATCTTGCCTGGATGAAGGGATACGGAGAAATTGATAAAGTTTTCGTGATGCGTTTCTATTGTTTATTAAATTCTTAATGTGGGTAGGTAATTTATGTATTTTAGGTTTCTTAATAATGTGAGAAGAGCTTTTCTTTGCATCATTAATAGTATCAGTTAATTTATTGACAGCACTTTCTAAACAGTTAGTTGATCTAATACTAGGATGAAATAATTTAGAAGAAGTAAGAGTTTCCTGGAACTGACGCCAATTAATATAAAGTGGTAGGCTCGGAAACTTGGGTTATCAACTGCAAATCAATGGTCAGGACAAATAGCACATGGTCTGCGTCAAAAAGGTCCAGATTTTCGATATTACATTTAAAGGGTACGTTTTTGACGAGAGCAAGATTAATAATAGAGGGACGTCCACGGGAGTAGCGAGTGAGGGTGGGTGGATGTTATAAGTTAATTTCCGGATTATCGGTGACTAATTTTAGAAGCTCTCGGTCGAAAGTATTACTACTATAGCAGTTCCAGGCTCTATTATAGGTGTTACAGTCTTTTAAACACATTGGGTTTTATGATCAGAAAATTTTTTTTCAACTTTTCCTTATTTCTACTTGGGACGAATCGTTCTCTTTCCGACCCCATTTTCTTTACGGTGCTGGCCGAACGATGGCCAATTGGTTAGGGTGCTGGCCTTCGGTAGAGGAGTTCGTGGGTTCGAATCCCACTGTGGTATGGATGTTCGTAGCCGTTCGAAATCAGCTTTAAACTGTAGGTCCCGGTCTCATTAGCCCTCGTGTTCCAAAAAAGTAGACCGCGGCACTCCAAACCAAACCAAAATCTTTACGGTGCGGCGCCCCTTAGACTGATGCACTAGTGGCAAATACCACCTTTGCCATGCCCTAGTTACGATCCTGGATTCTCATTTAAGGAATAAAAGTACCCAGCACTTTTAACCGTAATTTAACATCAGTTGGATGAACCTTCCAATACAATGGAAAAAATGCCTATGTCAAACTCACGGCCAGCAGGCCGTTTGCACACACATGGGATTTATTTATTTATTTATTGCTGCCTACTTAACACGTTCGCTGCCGAACCTGACGTCATATATGCAGTTTCCCCTATATTGATCACGCGCTGGCGCGTGATCGGCAGCGAATGTGTTAATAAAACGATAAACAGCAAAAGTAATTTTATAAGTTCTATAACTGAATTTTCAATTTCTTGTAACGGTCTTTTTCATCTTTTTATTTAGTTTTATAGGCTTGATGCTTCTCCCACATACATTATGTTTTCATATATTTTACTGGAAATTAACAGACGACGCAGTAATTGAGAACGTTACTACCCGTGCAACACGACAATACGTCTTTGTCATGCAGTTAGGTTATTTTTCTTTTAAAAACAAATTCTCTGATTGAGTCAGACATCACTACAGACATTTTGTAATCAACAATCAACGTAAATCCATTAATTCTTGCGTCAGTTTTGAGAAATATAACTGCAGATAAGATGTCTCCTGAGATTGAAAAGATATTGACAGAGGAGACATGCTAAGTTTCAAGAAGAAAACAAATTTATTTGTATTATTTTGTTTTTACATTACTTTAGTTAATTTTAAAATTTAATTGTTTTTATTTCTGCATACTATAATACTCTGGAATAAAACCCTACAGTTCTATAAAAATTGAAGTTTAAATTTAAGCGGCACTCTTAAACTTGGCCTTCATTTGGCACACATGAGTGTGAGTTAGATATGAACTCTGGAACAGACTATTTTCTGGCACCTAGGACCGTAGGCTCTTTATCCCAGTGTTGTAATGTACTTACAACCATAACACCAGTGTTCGGTTACAAGGGGAAACACAGTAAGAATATAATACTTTATATTGAGATTCATACATTTATTCTGTACATTCATTTACACATTGCTTCTTGGTTATCATATATCATAATCATCAATTATTTATGTCTTATATTTACACCATAATTATTACAATTCTCTTTATAATTCGTAATTATTCAATTACAAGGTTAAATCATTAATAGAGGCCTAAGTGACTGTAAATATTATTTTATCTTTACCTCCATTAAAGGCACAGGGGAGCAGGCAGGGGCTTTCCTCACGCGATGTGTCGGTCCTTCAGTGGGTCCAAAGGATCAGGCAGGGGCTTTCCTCATGTGGTGTCGGTCCGGGCGCACGGGACGAGTTGGTGATGGTGAGCGGGGCTTCGGATTCTATGTCCTACTTCTCTCGAATCCCGACTTCAACTTTTCTCCTTAACTTCGTTTCCAAACTCCTCACCTCGGTTTTAACGCCCCTTTTTCTTCCTTTCCAATCGCTTGTTTCGGGAAATTTTCCCACATCTGCACCCCCTTCGGGAGTGCAGGTGAGCTCATTAAATTAGCCCCTTTTGTGCAAGCTGACATTATTTTTTTTAGCCCCTGCTCCAATATCTCACGGTTACATCTCTGTGCGAGCTTGACCGTTACGCTGCCATTCCGTGATCTATACCTTCTCTGCGGGGGGTCTCTAAACTAGACGGGCACAATTAGAGTCCTAAATTCCTCTAGGAAATCTCTCCCACAGCTGTGCATGCATGTGCAGACCATCATGGGAAAGTACCTCGGTACACCCCGATATTATATAAATTCGGAAGTGGCATTTTTATCCTTAACTTTGGCTGACAGATGATATAATAAGAAGGAAGAGCAGAGAAGGGGAAAGAGGACAGAGAAAACACTAATAAAATAACATACAATTAGATAGGCAGAAGATATTTACGATAATCAAATAGTTAATGAAGGCGAATACCCTCGTGTAGTGCCATAATAGCCCTAGGGCGCCTATGATGTTCCAGATGGTGTAATCCGGAATATTAAATATTTCTTAATTTTGTATATGATTAATTTTATCAAAAAATTTTATGTCTAGTTTTTTGATGAATTCCCTTATGGATTCTATATTTAAGTTGGAGTGAATGATATCGTTAAGCAGATAGCGATTAACACGAACTATTGAAAGAAGGATTTTGTTTTAAATAGTTTGGATCTGATGTTAGATATGTTTGCGCTACCGATTACGCTACTAATCGGCAACTTGCGTGCGTTCAGCAATTGGCGGCGGAATGCAGGCGGTAAGCAGGGCCTGCGGTTGGGTAGTCGAGAACATGGGATCGTACCACGTCTGCTAGAGACCCTTGGGGCAGACAAATCAAGCGAAAAAGAAAAATCAGTCTAGCACGAAGGCTTGCAGAAATACAAACTGGCCGCATTTAGGAGTTTTTTTTTTTTCTCCCGAGACAGTGTGTGGAGAGGGGAAGGTGTTTAATCTATGTCACGGAAAAGTGTGTTAACTACTTTAATACAAATATATTTATCTATTTTACTGAAACTATTTCTATGTAATACTTTGTTACTAAGAATGCGGTTGTCATTCACCTTTTCACGGTGGGATGTTTCTCCATATTACAGTAGATACTGAGGGGAGTGTTAGATTCAGATTACTTTACTTCATGTGAACAACTTCTTTAATATTGCTGCTTTTCACAACAATAAGCAACAGGTATGCAGAAATACAAACTGGTCGCATTTAGGAGCTTTTTTTTTCTCCCGAGACAGTGTGTGTGTGTAGAGGGGAAGGTGTTTAATCTATATCGCGGAAACGTGTGTTAAATACTTTAAAACAAATATATTTGTTTATTTTTATGAAACTCTTTGTATATGATACTTTGTTACTAAGAATGTATTTCTGTCATTCACCTTTTCACGGTGGGATGTTTCTCCTTATTGCAGTAGATACAGACAGAAGTGTTAGATTTAGATTACTTTACTTCATGTGAACAACTTCTTTAATATTGCTGATTTTCACAACAATAAGCAACAGGGAACAAATAAAATTTAATTTTCATAGTCGAGTGAAAATTAACCCAACGAAAACACGATTGATAACGATGGCACAGATTTGTCCCATATGGCAACTAAATAGTGAACAGCTAGAGAATTAAGTGCATGGTGCATATTTTAACCAAGCCCGTACTTTTGAGACTTTTATGTCTTAGTCGAAATAGTAATCTTCCGTCCTCAAAAGTTCAAATATTTTCAAATGTGGTCACCTAATACTAGACGTGAAAAATTTTCATAGTACACAGAGTTCGTACACTGAACTATCCCCAACCTGAGACCTAGGAACCAATTAATGAGAAAAGTGTGAGTCCTGCAGAAAAAAATAAAATTGAGTGCCTTAAATTTTAAGCTGCCTAAAGTTAATACCATATTTATTTAACTAAAAAATATGATAAGTATTACACATATTTGTAAATAAGAAAAGATTTATTTTTATTTGAAATTATATGTATACACAAATTGTATGAAAATTTTCTCTCTCTCTCTTTTTTATTCCAAAATTTTCTATTTGCTTTGGAAAAACTTCATTGGCGTCTTTTAAATTAGGCCTTTGTAGTAAAATCACTATTAAAGTTTTCAATAAATTTTCTTTCAGTCTATTTCTAAGACTAGTTTTGATTCTCTTCATACAAGAGAAGTTTCTTTTCGGAAGTATCGCTTAGTAAGATATTTCTTTTCCTTAACTCGGAATATTTTGAGTCCACGATACCCATAATTAATCAAAGTCAAGTCCTTCAAAATTATGGAATTTCAACTGTTTTTTCTTAGAGTTTTTCTAGTCCATGGATCCTAAAATTTCATTCCTCTTTTACAAATCATCTTTCGGGTCCTCGGAAATTTTGTTGAATTTGCGTCATTTTTACAACTTTGCGTAAAAAAAAACCTCACAATGGCGCTTAAATGCAAACCCTGCACATAAATAAAGTACAAAGACAATATTACCCCTTTAGTTTAAAAAAAAATATTATTAATATAAAAAACATTTTACTAAATAAACTATTCTGGTTATAGAAGTTTAAAAATAAGGTTTGTTTTTATCTATTTTTAAAGCCACTTTAAAAGATATTAGAGCCCTATAAAATGACTGGTGAAAAGTCTTCAGGTCTGAAACAACTGAATTAAAAAAAAGACTAGCCATGCGTATCACTTTATTCAAACGCTGAAATTTAAAAGATTCCAGAACCAGATTAACCCTATAAATTCCGCATGAGTTCATGAGAAAAGAATAATCAGAATACCGTGAGGAAGTATTCACAAAGGTTATGTAGTACGGGAGATTGGCACCGAATACCATGACTCTCGGTTAGTGCTGTTGTAACAAGGAGTTTAGTTTAATTTAAGGAGTCATTGAAGTTGACATTGTGGCGACTGACCACAAAGAAATCAAAGAAGAGTCAGGGCCTGATTATCGCACGGGCACTTGAGGCAAGTGCCCTGGGCACGAAAATTTTAGGGGGCACGAAATTTTAGACGAGTGCTTCAAACACATATTAAGAGGGAAAAATTGCAAACTTGTGGTTAACATGATTAAATTTTAATAAATTATTGTACGAGGTAATTGTGTTTGTCATGAACTAAATTGTTTCCTATTTACTTTAATTTTACTGTTATTTACCTGATATTTAATTCTCTCTACAAACCTGGTGCTCTTTTTATCCTATGGGTTATTGCATATTTATAAGACAGATTATTAACAACGTACCACTATAAACCATTAAATCATCTCATCAATTTAAATTATTTTTAATTCTATTATTATTTATTTTCTGCACCACAGAGCTTGTGAGTGTGACAAGGTAAAAATAAAAAAACTGTATCACCCTAGGTCTTTAAAAGTCCTTCATTTTTAACATGGTGCTGGAAAACCCCTTTCATATTTTAGGGTTTTCTTCCCAAATATGTGGTATGCGCCTTATGGTGTAGTCACGCCATACCTGTAAGGTTATAATGCTAAATTTTACAATGACTTTCTACAATGTTATTCACAAACCCCGTTTAGAAATTTAAGGCTTTATCCAAAAAGAAGGAAAATGCTGCATATGTGTAAGTCCGCCACACCTGGTAGAGAAAAAGAAAAAGTATTATAAGAAACGCTCATGCCTCGCACATTCTTAAAAATAGAAGTTAGTAGCTAGGTATTATGAAATTAAAGAAAGGACTGTCTGAGGTCCGAATTATATAAAATTGTGGTCAATACTTCAAAAGAAAAACCGGCTCGTAAAACTTACGCAAAACCGCGAGCTTTTGAAAAACACGATTTGAACGGAATTTAAGCCAGGTGTAATTGGTACAAAGATACCGCACTTATAGTAAATAGATTTAAGAATGAGAAAGTATTTTCGGAAAATCGTAAAAGAAGCCGCGTCTACGAATAACTCCCTATACCCCTTCAATGCATAAAAGAAGGGACAGCATACAAAGATATCGAGAAGGAAAAAAAAGGGGGGGAGATAAAAAGAGCACGTTTTCAAGATGGGCATGTTTTCGAGAAGGGAGTTTAGAAGAAATAAAAATATAAAAATGCAAATAAATAAATAAATAAATAAATACGAGCGTGGGGTACTAATCCAATGAAAAATCAGAATTTGAGAACTGACCACCTGAATTTTCAAGAGTGGCTATTTTCCCAAATGGGACGGAACTAAAGGAGGGACTAAGGAAAAGGGTAAAGGATATATATACGGGGAAAAGAGGAGAGAAAAAAGATAGCTATAATGGAGATAGTGATATTGAGAAGAAAAAAAAGATTTCTCTTTTAAACAGTAAAATTTTCTTCTTTGAGCTTATGATTTGAGTGATACTATTTTGGCTGAAAAGAAGATGTCATTTTCTCTGCAGTGGGGTAAGTTCTGTTTTTACTATTTTTTTAAAACAGTGACAATTGAAGTAATATTTTGTGTACATATGTAAATAGTAAATAAATTCTTTTTTTTAATCTAAATTTTTTTATGTCTTAATGAAATTAATTAGTCTGAGCCGATAGGGTTGAACCTGAGTAACCTTATGGATTCAAAGTCAATTAAATTAAAATATATTAAATGAGTAAAAATAATATTTAAAGTAAAGGGGATCGGCTCCGTAACGCCTCAGCAACGGCGTAGCAATGGTGCCGTGCCAAAAACCAGTAATTAATGCAAACGAATTCGTCTTTTAAATTTAAATATTCAATTGTATATGCATTTAATTTTAATACCATTATAATGCAATGTATATTTAATTTCAATGCTAGCACATAATTTTAATTTTTTTTTCTCAAATGATGAAAAATATGTTTGCATTTCATTTTAATTTTAAACAAAAAAGGTTTTTTTCCATACTGTTATGACTTGTTATTTTCATACTGTATATGTATTGTGCATGCTCAGACATATTCGTATTTATGAAACTTTTACTAAAATGATCTTAGTAATTAAATTCTAATATACTTAAATGAAATATTTTTTTTACAAAAAGTAATTAATTAATTATTTGTTGTGCTTTTTTGTAGTAAATATTTTTATTTTTTATTTTTATCCCATTCAACATTTTTGCTTTTATGTGTACTCTTATTTTAGTGTATAACTTATAGTATATTGTTATTTGTACCATTATGCTTTTCCTACCCTTATTCTAACACGAATTGTTTACCGCAAATCTTATTTTAATTCTATTTTAATCTTATTTAATCCTATTATTTAACCACAAATCAAGTAGTATTTCAAAATGCCTGATACGGAATCAAACACTAATTCTCCGAATAATTTATTCGCCAAATTGGCCGGTTTTCAAGCTATCATTCCCCAATTTGACAATAACTCTGCTGTTACACCTAAATTTTTTATTTACAGTGTGGAACATGTTGCTAATATCGCAAACTGTACTTCCCAAGAAAAGCTCCTAATCTTAAAAAGCCGCATAAGAGGAGAAGCTCTCTCTCATATCATAAATTCCCCAGATTTATCCCAAGAAAATGATTATAACAATTTTAAAACCAAATTTCTTTCTTACTTTAAAAATAAATCCAGCCTAGCGGCGAGACAACAGCAATTTACAAACTGCCGCATGCATGAAAATGAGCAGGCAAAAGTATACGCGTCTCGAGTAACTGATGTTACGCAAAAATTTTTTGGAAACCTTAATTTAAATAACCCAGAAGTAAAAGCTCTATTTGAACAATCGAAACTTTCTAAATTTCTCGAAGGTTTATTGCCTGAATTTAATGATAAGATTAGATAGTTTTGAAAGACCCCCAGACATTTCAGGAAGCACTTAATTTTGTAGAATTACTACAATTAAATTCCTATGAACAAAATTCTACCAGACACAACACATTAACTAATAATGTGCAAACAACGGTTTCAAATGAGGAAATTTTAAGAATATTAGAATGTCACGCGCAAAAATCTAACGAGAGTATCGCTTCATTAACTAAACAGTTCGATGAATTTAAACTAAGCGCACAAAAAATCCTAAACCTTTTAATCGCTCATTCCCTCACTCACATAATAGAATACATGTGAACTTTCCAAATACCCCTAACTACCCACCCCGTCAAAATACGACACAAAGACACTCCTCATTCTTCAACACGCGATTTCCCCGCTGTGTCCATTGTAACAGGACGAACCACATTTCTGACAATTGCTTTTATGCGCCAGTAAGGACACATCAGCAATATTTTCAGCGGTTGGACAGTGGTCGTAGACCCCAAAAGACGGTGTATGACAATAAAAGATTCCCTAATAATTCTCGCAGGCCCCAAAGCCGTAATACACCTTTAAACTAACTAGGGGAAGTACTTACTTTAATGCGACTAACCCTGCTTAAACACGATACAAAAATAAACAGTCGCAAACTTTTTTCGAGCCACGGATTCTTACCAAAACAAATCCGATTACACACACTGTAAATACACAAATTACAAATTCAAATAAAAAAATTTAATTACCGATAACGGATATTTTATTTGCGGGACAGTGTGTTCCTTCTCTTATAGATTCTGGAGCTTCTGTGTCCCTCTTACAATTATCGGTCTTTGAGATTATCAAACATGATCCAACTATAAAAGTCTCAAAATTTGATGTAAACATAACACCAATTTCGGGCGATAACATTGACATTTTTGGATGTTTTTCCATACCTATTACAATGGGAAATAAACGTATAAGGCACAAAATTTATGTTGTCAATAATGACTTAGAGCCCCAGTATCAAGCGATTATAGGATATGATATTCTCAAACTCCACAATTTTACATTATGTTTCAAAAATGATACATTAATATCGGGTAGTACGAATTTGAAAATTCGGGATGCTAATTCCTCATCCCCTTTAAATAATGTCATTACAAATCGCTCTGCTAAATTGAGCTCGAAAATGATACTGTCACCTTTTGAAACTCGATCAGTGTCACTCACACTAGACATGCCTTTAAAGGAAGGAGATGAAATATTATTTTCCCCTACCATGAGAAATTCCGATATTGAATTGCCTCTTACCCTGTGCAAAGTAGATTCTCGTAAGCAAATTTCAGTTCAAATTGCGAATTTAACAGCGAAAAAAATTCCCCTGAACAAAAATACTCGATTTGGTATAGTCTCTACAGATCTTAAAGTCAGAGATATAGAAATTATAAAACAAATCAGACGACAGGAATTAAAAGAATCGGATTTTCAATTAGACCACCTTGATCCGGTTACACGAAAGGAGTTTTTAAAATTATTTTCGAATTTTCAGACATTTTTAGCAAACGACTATACACGATCGGTAAAACGGATGCTATATCACCCATTTTTCATGTTGACACATCTCAACTTCCTTCTACTCGTCCTTATAATGTACCCCAGGCCTTACAGGCTGAGTTAAAACGTCAACTAGAAGTATTAAAAGCGGCCAATTTGATTGAACGATCGGATAGTCTTGTTAGTTTTCCTCTTTTAATGATAAAGAAAAAAACAAAATAATACACAAAACCCTGTAGATCAAAAATACAGATTGGTTGTTGATTATCGTCGCTTAAACACTCTGGGTGGAAGACCAGCAAGCAGGTGGGTTTTTCTCTCTTTCGCACTGCAGTTTATTTCTCCGTAAGTAATGTACCTAGTAACTTAACCCTTTGCACTCCATTCTAGTAACTCATAGAGGATACCAATAACTCCATTATATTAGTTACAAATACATACCTGCGATGTAAAAGAAAAATGGAATCTCATAAAATGGAGTATAGTGATCATTATTGAGTAGGCTCACCATGTCGCCGTAGCCGCGACAGTGGATTTAATGTTAGCATTTTAATGTCGCAAATACGGCGACAATGGAGTGCAAAGGTTAATAATAAAGGTCTAACATTTTAAAGCCGGGTCGTAATTTGGGCTTTTCAACTGAGGAGGCAAAAGCGAATCATTCTATAAAATATGAATAAAGCCACAAAAAAATTGGAGGGGCAAAACAGTAAATTTGCCTCTTCTCAAAAATTTCTGGGAGGATTTGACCCCCTGTGCCTCTCTCAAATTATGCCCATGATTTAAGGTTAATTTGTTTACTTAAGTCTCCCACGTTTGTAGCGAGGTCACAACATAAATTATAATCGATAAATTGGCAAATAAAAGATTCAATTTTAATTTATAATTTGTCTATGCTTTTAAAATTAACCACCAAATAGTCATCTATGTTGACTACATGCAGACGATTAGAATGCGCCTGGAAAATACGTATTCGTCAGTGGCTTGCGGTAAGTTTTCATGCAGGGTGTGCAGAGAACATGGATTTTCCAATAAATCTTTAATTATTGAGACATCTGAGTTCTCCATTCTGAAACGGGTTATTTATTATGAATATAAATTTAAAGATTACAATAAATAAAATATTTACCTGCGAGTAGTCGAGTTATAACTATAAAAACAGCTAAACTTATGAGAATTCTACTAGCACTGAAACGAAAATCATGTCTGTTGTTGTATGGTGTCATATCGGCATCGAAAAAGCAACGCTTCGGGCTTCCACGAAAAATTTATATGTTCAGCAAACGTAGCACCACATGGCTCCCGCCGCTGCGGTGCCTCATCCGGATGCTCATTGGTGCCGACAAACCGAACGTCTATTCCACGTGCAGAGGATTTCGCTACACGCTGGCACAATAGAGCTAACTGTTTCTTGTTCAGTCAGTGGATTAAATTATATTTATTAACTGTTTTTAACATTTGGAAATCATATATTCTGCGAAAAACATTTTGCCAATTTTTAAAAACAAAACCAGGGATATGGTGTTACAGATATAACTTTTATACTGTCTGTAAGACACAATGAATGGTAGAATTTGGACTGTTCTGTTAAAATTCGTTTCTTTAAAACAAAACAACATTGTTTTTCAGCTAATTATTTCAATAAATATAATACATCACCGAAATTAATTTACCACACTAAAACATTTCACTTTGTATTGATGAAATACTTCTTTTATATTTCCATGAAAACAAAATCTTACAATATATAAATTTAAACATTAACCGTCTGCAAAATCGTATGGCCAGTTAATCAGTTAAAAAACCAAAATCACTTCAGCACGTAAGTCCCCGCTTTAATACAACGCTTAATAAACCGTACCTTCGGATGATTCTGAATGCCAAGTGCAGGAAAAATAGCTGCACTTGCCTCAGTGCCATAGTATGCTGTTCTTCTCCAGTAGCCCATACATATAAAGCTTGATTTTCAATTTAGTGCACAATGCGTACACATAAGAACTTCCTATGTTCGTTTGTGCCCTACGTGATGCAGATTAAAAATAGCAAAATAATAAGCAATGAATAATTTATACATATATTTTTATATAAAGAAATAATGTGTTATAGAAATTTTTTGTTCAGAAAATATGCTAACGTCCTTCATATTTGCCAGTCTTCTGGATTGCCAACGATTAACAGTATTTCGTAATGTTGTACTATATATATATATATTTTTTTATATATATATATTTATATAAATATAATATATTTTAAATTTGTGTCTGTTAGGAAAACTAGGTTTTGGCACTTAAATCAAGGGTAAAAAAGTGGTTTGCGCCCCTTATTTGAGAGAACACTCATACATATTTTTTTCTATATATATATATAATATATTTATACTAATTATATATATATTGTGTTTTTTTTGTGTATTAATTTTTATTTTATATATATATTTTACATATATCTTTTGTAAATATGTGTCTCATGTAAATATATGTATATGTGTGTGTGTTTGTAGCAAAAACATTTACAGATACATTTACAAAACAAAAAAATACCTCCGCTCTACAGAGATTTCCAAAGTATTTCCTTGCTGCTTTGAAACCTGAAATTTTATGGAGTGAGTTCGGCAACGGATTCATAAAACTTAACAGAGTTCTGTTTTATTATATATTTGACGTGGTAAAGGCGTGGACGACACATTTCATTTCATACTCGTTGCCTCATTTCCGGCTTTGATCCCTATAAACTTTCTGGGGGTATTATTTTGCTGATAAACGGAATAATTTATTTTATGAGAATATATATATATATATATATATATATATATATATATATATATATATATATATATATATATATATATATATATATATATATATATATATATATATATATATATATATTGTACTTTAAAATTTCATAAAATATTGACGAATTTCTAATTTTAAATTTAGTTTTAATAGCTTTAATAAATTCAAAATTTAAAACGAATACCCGGATTTATATTAAGGATAATTATAATTATATATAATTATAGCATTTTATAAGAATCTATAACAAAAAGCCTTAGGGAGCCCAAGAAGCATTAGAAGTCTTTCAAAAATGAGAAAATTCATAAAAAATAATTTCTAAACACTTTGGATTTTATAAATATAAAAAGATTTTAAGATATAAAATTTATTTTTCAACTTTTTCTAATTTCTATTCGGATCGAATCATCCTCTTTCGTATCCCATTTTCATAACAGTGTAGCGCCCCTATGACTGATGAACCAGCGGCAAATGCCACCTTTTTGCCACGCCCTAGTTACGGCCCTGCTGTTATGTCAGGTATGTGAACAAAAACAGTCATTTTTAATATGCCCTTAAATGTAGTAGAATCGGAAAGAAAGGATCTGACGAACAGGAGGGTCTGACCTTTCTGGGCCTAGCTCTCTAGATCAGAACTTCTGTTTTATGGTATCCAGAATTAACTGACTTTAAACTACGGTACATAGGAGAAAAAAAATTTGCAATATTAAACTACAAAATAATACCATACCCTAAGCGTGAGTAAAAAGTAGGATTTACAAGTTCAGTGTCAGGGAATAAAAGTTTACTATAGTGTGACGTCCTGAAGTAATGGTAGGCAAAGCCGTCAATAATACAGGCTGAACAACTGTTTACTCTGGACTAAATATTTTATTCGAGTGAATAATTTATGTACAGCTATGTACAGGTTTCAGTAGATTCTAAATCTTCTGAGATCTCGTGCTGAGATAACGTTAACACAATTACAATGCGTGGGTACAGTGAAGCTAGTTCTTCTCGAACACTGGAACAGTTCGCTAATTAGTGCCGGTACGAAACGCTGACACTATAACCTCCGGGCTGACGATCAGTACAGTCGGCTTCCACACTGAGGCTCAAACGCTCAGAGTGCGTATCACGCTGGAGTTCGTTGAGGAAACTTAAGATGCAGGACCATCCAAAATGAGAGTAAGAGTCACTCTCAGAGACCTACTTCTATGCACGAAGTAGAAAAAAAATATTAAGATAACGGGAATGAGATCCCAAAGTCGAAAGTCGACTTCTTAGCAAAAGCAGAGACGCTGGCGGTCTCTAAAGCAAAGCAAGCTCCAGCGATCGGAGAGACGAGTGGACTCCTCGCTAGCTCCATAAAACAGCTCCAAAGCAACTCTCAAAACAAAAGCCCTCTTCTTGGCTCAGCCAATCTTCTTTTATAGGGGTTCCGGTTCCCTTCACCTGATTCTTCCGGAACCTTCCAGACCAAGGGTGACGCAATCTTGCGGTCATCTCCCCGCCTGGATCAGCTGATCCGTTTCCAGATGTTGCCGAAAGGTCGTCTTTAAGTCAACCGACCAAAACAACTTATTTCCTTTACGGCACCGGTAACGGGGCCCAGATGTACACTACAGCATCGCTCGATTAATAATTATTACATGAGTCCTTTGACAGTAACAGGCATAATAAAGGCGTAGACGCGCTGGCTCCAGCGTACCGACAGTTTTCACTTACATTCATTTAAGCGTAAGTCATGGGTTTGTTGTCGGGACCTAGTACACAGCTATTGTTAGGACCGCACGCTTCTACCTGCCGCTAGCCGTAATTGTCCACTAGGGTCATGTAACGGATAGTTACAGTAGACATATAGGATTTACGTTAACACAAACACAGTGCTATGATTAAAAATACAACTATTGAGATATGGTAAACAATAGTTTAAGGTAATAAGTAATTTAACACGTTGACTGCCAGACGCATTTTCGATGATTTGCCCAAGGCGCCTACATGATCTTTTCATTATGTGATACATATGCTGAAATATTATTTGCAGCAGATACAATGAGTTATACAGTCATACTTGAAGCAGTTTTCATGGCGGGGGTCACCGTGTACTCCTATGGCGCTGTAGACAATTGTTACGATTGTCCTTTTTTTCAAACAATCGTGCTTCAATTGGTAGGTGATTACTCTCATTCTTTAGCATTCAAAGCAACTAAGAAGAACTACAGCAAAGAATTTGACTAAAAAATTAGTGACATATTGCTCCGATTGCGTTGATTCATCTTTTCTTTGCCTTGAATGTTTCAATCTCACTCATCGCAATATGCACGGATAAAATGTATATTTTTCATGTACTAATAAAATTATCTTTGTATGTTCTATATTGCATTAATTTCTTAAAACCATTATAATAACAATGGTATTATTGAAAAATTTATCAATATCCACACTTGCTATAATTATGTATCTTTATTAATTGCTGCGTCGCCGGTCCCCGGTGATCCCCACGGCAGTCAATGAGTTAATACATTGTATACTTCTGCATTTTCAGTATTTACATTGAATTTCTATAACATACTTAAAAATACTTAGAATACACACACACACACACACACACACACACACATATATATATATATATATATATATATATATATATATATATATATATTTGTATACATACATCTATGTATTGTGACGTCCTGAAGTAGGGGTAGGAGAAGCCGTCAATGACACAGGCTGGACAACTGTTTACTCTGGGTTAAATACTTTATTCGAGTGAATAATTTATGTACAGCTATGCACAGGTGTCAGTAGATTCTAAATCTTCTGAGATCTCGTGCTGAGATAACGTTAACACAATTACAATGCGTGGGTACAGTGAAGCTAGTTCTTCTCGAACACTGGAACAGTTCGCTAATTAGTGCCGGTACGAAACGCTGACACTATAACCTCCGGGATGACAGTACAATCGTTTTCCATACTGCGGCTCAAACGCTCAATGTGCGTATCAAGCTGGAGTTCGTTGAGGAAACTCAGAATGCAGGACGATCCAAAATGAGAGTAAGGGTCACTCTCAGCGACCTACTTCTATGAACGAAGTAGAAAAAAATATTAAGACAACGTGAATGAAATCCCAAATTCGAAAGTCGACTTCTTAGCAAAGCAGAGACGCTGGTAGTCTCTAAAGCAAAGCAAACTCTGGCGATCGGAGAGACGAGTGGACTCATCTCGAGCTCCACAAAACAGCTCCAAAGCAACTCTCAAGACAAAAGCTCTCTTCTCGGATCAGCCAATCATCTTTTATCGGATTCCCGTTTCCCTTCACTTGATTCTTCCGTAGCCTTCCAGACCCAGGATGACGCAACTCCCCCCTGGATCAGTTGATCCATTTCTAGATGTGGCCGAAAGGTAGTCTTTAAGTCAACTGACCAAAACAACTTAAATTCATTTGCAGCACCGGTAACTGGGCCCAGATATGCACTACAGCATCGCTCTATTAATAATTATTACTCGAGTCCTTTGACATCATAAAGGCTCAGAAGCGCTGTCTCCAGCGTACCGACAGTTTTCAATTACGTCCATTTAAGCGTAAGTCGTGGGTTTGTCGACGGGACCTAGTACATAAACGACGATTGTTAGGATCACTCTCTTCTACCTGCCGCTAACCGTAATTGTCCGCTGCGAAACGTCATATTCCACTCTTCTTTCACTTGGGTCATGCTTAATATAAAAAAATTTTAAATTTTATAAAACTCAAACATATATCTTATTGTTAGTGTTGTCACTTTTTGTTTATTTTTATTAATTGCTGTACCAAGTTGCAAATTTTTCTAGTTCCTAAATTTTTATTGTGTAATTTTTTATTATTTCTGAGCTTCATGTTGTTGAATCCATGCATTGCTGATAACCATACCTACTGGTCATAGTTAAGGTTCCAGTCTAATTATCCCCTAATTATACAACTCGTTGGTTATTCATAATTTCTTATGAAAACGTTGTCAAATCCTCGCTTCCTTGTAAGCTGGAGTGTATTAAATTTTTGTTTGGATAACTTTTTGCCTAGAGACTTAAATTTATGTTTTGATCTGCTTACTTTCGGAGGTTAAAGTGAAGACTTTCCACTTCGTTAGGTACTCCGTTAAACCCAATTACCTTGACCTTGGCCTTGGATCGTTACAGTATACGCTCGCGTGTGTACATAATACTGATATAGACTGAAAAAAAAAGAGAGAGATAAATAAATAAATAAATAAAAATAAAAATTGAAAAAATAAAATAAGTATTGGTCATTTCTTACTTTCTACCGCACGTTGTAATAAAATCCAAAATAGAAGATGTAAAAGGCATTCAAAGAGTAATAAAAACACCATTGTTCACATTCATATACTTTTTGAATTACCAATCCAAAGATATCACTGACTATCATCGAATCCCACACATAATTAAAAGTTATAATTTGTTCTAAACAGCTGTTTTAATTTATTAACATTATTTTATCCCTTTGAATTAGGTAACTGAAATTAGGATTAGACGCAAGTATGGTTACCCGGGAATATATCTGAATGTTTTTAGTATCTGAAATTAAAAAAATAAATAAATAAATATAAACCCCAAAAATTATTCGTTTAATAAAAGTGAGAAAGATTTATGATTTAGTTTGGAGCGGTACGGTCTACATTTTCACGAGAGCTAATGAGACCGTGACCTACTTGCTTAAAGCAGATTCCGAATGGTTACAAACATTCATACCACAACGGGATTAGAACCCACGAACTACCGAAGATCAGCGCCCTAACCATTCTGTAATCGTTCGAATGAGTTTTATACATACTGACTTCTATATATATATATAATATATATATATATATATATATATATATATATATATATATATATATATATATATATATATATATATATATATATATATATATATATATATATATATATATATATATATATATATATAAATGAATTTGTGTCTGTCTGTACTAAACAGACTCAAAAACCATACATCCAATCACCGTGAAAATTTGGGAAATTGTTAGGCATATCCCTAGGAAGTTTTTGAAAATTTTTAACGCTCGAAATCCATTCCTTCCCACTTTTTCAAGCATTATTTTCCCCAGTTAAACGCAAATGATTAACTTTTTAATTTATCGCATCATAACTAAGTGAAAGAAGCAATATTTCTAGCAATGTGACGTCATTCCATGTAGTTGGTTTAAGGGCGGTTTTCCTCTGTTAAAAGCAGGAGATTAAATTTTCAATTTATCACATAATAAATAGGTAAAAATGATATTTTTTTATCATTATGACGTCATTCCTTTAAATATCTCATTTATTCATTTCTTATTTTATATTATTTAAACATCGTCTGCATAGTATCAATTCGATTTGACCTGGAAATTTAGATATAAAGTGATTAACTTTCATTTATATGGGATACAAATTACAGCCTTTTTATATAAGAACTAATTTTAAATTTAATTCTTGGTTAATTTTTACGTTACAATGAAATGTTTATCAACAATATTCTAACAACAAAAAGTACAAATTTCAGTGACTCTCATAGGCAAATAAAAACCTATCATTTTATATAGTTATCCTTATATTCATATGGTTGTCAATATGAATGTGTGTTTCTGCTTCAAACAAAACCATGTGGTTTGTCATAAATGTCCTTAATTTTCGGCAACATTTATTAATAACGACAAAATTATCACTGTTGCTGTCAAAACCGCTGCTTCTTATTCTACCACGTAATATGACAAGGTCTATTAACGTTGCTAATCAAAGTACAGTATTAATACAGTAATGTAATTTAGGGTTTAACTTATATTTTACCATAAAAAAGTTTGAGGAAATTTAATAAGACTCAAATTCAATGCAGATTTAATCGCTAGCATGTAAACATATATTTTCTTATTTTTATTTATTGATATTAAGAACATATTATTATAATACGCTGAATATTGTTATAATACGCTTATAATAGAAATATATAAATATGCCAATGATTCGAACTGAACTAGGAGGAATTGAGAGAGTTATTCACGAAAAAAAAATCTTTATTTACTTGTACACTTGCTAGTATTCTTTATAAATGCGTATTTATAGATCAATAGTTGTGCCGTGATTGTAGACGTAAGAGGTACTGTCAACCGATTAATCACGGAACGAGTGCGTATTTTCCAGAAGTAGATTATAGTAGAGTGTTGCTTTCTGTCAAGGACCGGCCTAGGTGTTGCCACAAAGTTTTGTTAAAATAGTTATAAAACATTTTTAGGAAGGAGTGCAACTAACTTTTTGGTTGACCTTTGTACTTCTTAGATTTGTTTAATATAAATCAGCAGCTTTTAATAAACACGATCTGTTATCTATTTGTACTCGTTTCCAAACGACAAACTTTATAGGGGAAAATTCGCCTCAGAAAGATAAAGATGTTTGAAATTTCGTTAGATACACTTCGTAATGATAAGAATATTCCGATTCTCCCAAAACTGGAAACGATAACGCATTACCGTGAAAAGGTGAAAAATATGCTGATAAAATTTCACAAACTCAGTTTCTTCCAAAAAAAAATTTTAGCATTTTGAACAGATTATACATTGATAACTATAAAATAGATAGTATTGTTTCAGCAACGGAAAAGAATAGATTTAGGGATATCAACCTTTTTTTTTTGGTTAAAAAAGCTTTTAATTTTTTTATTTGCTTATTTTTTATTTTTTTTTTCTCTTTAAGTATCACGATATGCAGGGCCGACCCTTGTGTTTAACTGCCGAAATTCAAAACCAACTTACGCCTTTTCAAAGCTTCAACAAACTTTTCAAATTTGAAAATACTTTTGAAAAACTCAAATTATAAAGTTGCCAATTAATCAATAAAAAATGCATCGAGTCGAATTAAGGGGTACAGCATAGTACCTTTCAAGCTGAAAAGTCTATATCAAAGCAGCCTGTACCGAGGTACTTTCCTACGATGATCTGCACGTGCATGCACAGTTGTGGGAGAAATTTCCTAGAGGAATTTAGGACTTCGCTTGTTCACGTCGAGTTTAGGAACCCCTGCAGAGAAGGTATAGATCACGGAATGGCAGCGTAACAGTCAAGCTCGCACAGAGACGTAACCGTGAGTTATGGTGGCAGGGGCTGAAAATGTTAGCTTGCACAAAAGGGGCTACTTTAATGAGCCCACCTGCACTCCCGAAGAGTGTGCAGATGTGGGGAAATTTTCACGTCACAAGCGATTAGCAAAGAAGAAAAAGGGGAGTTAAAACCGAGGTGAGGAGTTGGGAAACAGAGTTAAGAAAGGAGTGGAAGTCGGGATTGAAGAGAAGTGGGACATCAAAATCCCAAGCCCGGCTCACCAGCACCTACTCGTCCTGTACGCCCGAACACCCGGACAGACACACCACATGAGGAAAGACCCTGCCTGATCCTCTGTACCGACTGAAGGACCGACGCATCGCGTGAGAAAAGCCCTTGCCTGCCCCCTTGTGCCTTTACTGGAGGTAAAAATAAAATAAGATTTACAACGGTCATTTAGGCCTCTGTTAGTAGTTTAACATTGTGATTGAGAAATAACGCATCCCCTATATAATAATAGCCTAAGTTATCTGTAAGTCTGTCCTCGATTTTATGAAGCGGTTGGACCTGGAATGGATAGAGGCATCCATAGTTAGCAAAATTCAAAGAGAGTAATGTCTATATTCTCCTAAACTATAGATCTGATTCTAAAATAAATTCGTAAAAATATGCTTCATATCACAGCAAAAAATACTGCCTTCTTTAAAACATTCGAAATCCACCCCTTCCCCTCTTTTCGAGTCCATTATTTCAACTCCTATTTTCCCCGATTAAGAGCAGGAGATTAAATTTATCAATTTATCCCATAATAAATAGATAAAAATAACATTTTTCTAGCATTATGACGTCATTCCTTTAACCATCTCATTTTATCATTTCTTATTTTAAATTATTTAAATTATGCCTTATTTTCATACGTTTTATCATTGAACTTAGATATTACGTAAATCATTTTCTTTTATATCGGGCTTAAATAATAGATTAGGTACGTATGTGATAATTTGAAATTGAATCATCGATTATCTTTTGTTGCAAGATAATTCTCAGATAAACAACAAACCATTTTTTTTTTACCTGCTTCATAAGGTACTTTAGAATTTTGGAAAATTTAAAAATTTTATTGATTCCGTCATATGACGGGTTATATGCTAGTTACTAAAGAGTTGCTGGTTATGTTATATGATAATCAATTATATAAATTTGTAAGTGTACAAAATAAATGTCTTAATCTCAATATAAGGTATCATGTTTTTACTGTGTTTCCTCTTTGTAAACGAACACTAGTGTTAAGGTTGTAAGTACATTGCAACACAGTCTATTTTAACTTCAATATAAAATAGAAATTTCTTTTTTTTTTTTAGAACAAAATTTTTCTTAAATTGTTAAAAAAGATCTGACTTTATAAAAATATTTAGTTTTGAAAGTGAAAGCAATATATTTTTTAAAAATTTTGAAATATATAGTTAGTGGATTTCAAAAATTGAAATCCAGTAACTCGCAAAATAAGTTTTGAAATTTGTAAGTTAAAAACTATTTTTTATGCCATAAAGAAGCTAATTATTATTTTCAATCTGCGAACCTCAATTACTCTAATACGAGAGAGATATTTTATTTTGTAGCACGATAAAGTCTTCCCAATAGATCAGGAAACAAGGCCCCTCCACACTATGGACCACTGCAAGTCATTACCACCGTCTGAAGGGGGTATGGCTTATCATGGTCGATGGTGGCAGACAATAAAATAACCTTGGCAGACGATGGCTTCGGAGGCGGTTTTTCTCCAAAGATCAAAGGCAGCCACATGCGCAACTAAAGTGCGCAGTAGACCGTATGGACGAATCCACGCGCTCGTCTCATTTAGTGACCCAGCGTGAAAATGCAATCCGTGAACCATCTTTCAAGGTCACCATCAGGAAGTGGTGGTGAACAATTGGCCATAGTGTGGAGGTTACAATAAAGAAACTAATTATTATTTTCAATCTGTGAACCTCAATTACTCTAATACGAGAGACATTTTATTTTGTAGCACGATAAAGTCTTCCCAATAGATCAGGATACGATGGTCACGTAAGAATTTACGATTATATTAAACTTTTTATGGCCTTTCCACACTATGGTCCAATGCAAGCCGTCAAAACCGTCTAGAGTGGGCATGGCTTATCGTGGTCGATGGTGGCAGACCATAAAATAGCCTTGGCGGACGATGGCTTCGAAGGCGATTTTTCTCCAAAGATCAAAGGCAGCCAGATGCGCAACTAAAGTGCGCAGGAGACCCTATAGAGGAATCCACGCACTCGGCTCATTTAGTGGCCCAGCGTGTGGATGCAACCATTGAACCATCTTTCAAGGTCACCATCAGGAAGTGACGAACAATTGACCATAGTGTGGAGGCTACATTAGTGAAAATTATTTATAAAATCCCTAAATTTGTTTAGAATTTAAAAAAAAAACTCTGTGGAAAGCTGCTTACTGCACGCACACGTTCAGGAAATAAATCGTGTTGTTCGGATGGTTGCCTCCATGTTAAAGTGAATTTTAAGTATAAAACCCTGCTCTTCAAAACATTTTTAAGGATAGAATAAGGCTATTTTTCTTCGGGAAGAACAAAAATATAGCCTTCGCCCCATTGTTTCTTTTTCAGCGACATTTTTCAAAGCATGGAATATTTCCTATGTTGCAAGAGATATTTAAACCCAATTCCAATTTAATGTGTTTAATCACGCTTAAATTTTAACATTTTTATTCACAGAATTTAAATTCATGTAGAAAGTTAAAATAGTTACAAAAATGTGTGAATACACTTTGTATTTGTTTGTATACCCTTTGTTCTGTATACAAAAAAGTCTCAATTCTTATATATATACATATATGTATATATGTAATATATCAAAATTATTACATTTAGATTAATTCTCTAAAATTCTCCTTTTTCCATCTCTCATTCTTTCACATCTATTTTCCTAACCGTCAAATATCTTATTTAAAAGAATGTACGCTACCTTAAAATTCTTTCTACCCGTCCTTTTTATTATTATTATTTTGGTGTGTGTGTGGTGGAACTTGACTTTATTAGGAATAGGTAAAAGACATGTTTTTCCGAAAACAGCAGAGCATTGAGTAACACGTGAAAACACTTTTCTATTACAAAGTCGGCCCCTACAGCGAGATATGAGACGAATTCTTTTCCCAAGAGAGAGTAGCTTAGTCAACGTTATTAACAGACAGGAACTTAAATTATTGGAAGATTGAACCATTTTATTGAAACAGCTGGAAAATGTAGCGAGTGGACAGAATTAGCTTTGGGTTTGGTTTGGTTTGGAGTGCTACGGTCTACTGTTTTGCAACACGAGGGCTAATGAGACCGGGACCTACAGCTTAACGCCGATTCTGAATGGCTACGAACATCCATGCCACTGTGGGATTCGAACCCACGAAGGCCAGCACCCTAACCAATCGGCCATCCTTCGGCAAATTAGCTTTGGGAGACGGGTAGAAAGAATTTTTAGTTATCGAACACGCATTTAAATAACATATTTTGTGGCTGGGAAAATATATATGAAAGAATGAGAATGGGAAAAGGAGAATTTCTAAGAAATATTTTATGTATAATAATTCTGATATATTACATACATAAAAACTTTTCAGCTTTTACACTGGGGAATATTTTAATTAATTTTTTAAAGGTTAAATAAAGACGAAATATAACATTGAAATCTGTAATCTACCATTGTAATTTTTTCATTCCCATTTGTACCTATTTCTTTTTCTTCACACATTCATCTAAATATTTTGAAGGGATAGAGGTGATATCGAGATATAGATCAAGATATCACTTTTTCTCACACGGTTTCAGTTAAAATGTATATTGGCGCCATCTGTTGTCTGAATCGCTATTTATTAGAGTTTTTAAATCATTCATTAATTTCAATAAATATTTTCTACGATTCACTTTAATCTACAATTAATTTAATAAATGAATACTAATTCATATAATTATAAGAGTAAAATATATTGAGTTTAATGTGTTATATAAAACCATTAAACATTTAATTAAATGTTCTAACAAGAATGTAAAATTCAGATCTAATGGGAGTTATAAATTTAATTTGATGTCGAAATTCAACCACAGCACAGCAAGAGTCGGACTATATAGAATATTTTTTAAAAGTAAATGTCGAATATTTATTTTCATATGCAATATACTTTTATTTTTTTTAATTTACTCAGTGAAATAATTATCTAATATTGTTCTACACTTTTGTTTAAAATAATAAAATTTAAGATTTTGTATATTCTATGACAGAAAAATGTATTCTCCAAAATTAATGTATTGAATGACATTCTCCAGGAACAATATTTTATTTATTTCTTTGAATTGACTATTTGTTTTTACGACAGCACAAGTATGAAGAAAATTAATAATGGCATAATCTAATTTAACAACTTAAAGCAAAAACTAACAAAGAAGATAGTAAAAAATTAATAATTAAAATAATAAAAAGGAAAATTAATTTTAAAATTTGGAGCAAAAAATGTTCAAGCTCTAACACGATTAACTTTAAAACTAAGTTTTATTACGATTAAGTTTTAGTTTATATATACACTTAATAGATGGCGCCAACGCATTGAAGAATTTCCTTCTGAAATGTTGTGAGCAAAAGCGCTGTCCCGATCCAAATTCCTAGTTTTAGTTGATGTTCTCGTTTAAGAAGGTGATATCATATCCGACGATACAAACCTGTTTGGATTCAAAATATATTTCATAGTCTTTTAGGCCCCTTTACGCATTTTGTTTTCGAATTATCTTTGTGTACCGTTGAAATAGGTATTAATTCCTCATGACATCTTTACAACCCTTACTCTTTTACCTTTTCCAGAACAATCTTTGTATCGTCGGCTGCTCATGAATGGCCTTGTTCTTTCAATACCGCATTTTCATCATCAAACTTAATCACACTTGCAATGAAACGTCTGTTCTTTCAGCATCTATTTCGTTCTTGTATTCCTTTTCAAAACAGAAAGACCTTCAGCTAAAAATTAACGCTTTATGGTTTCTTCTTTATGTATTTCATTACAGTTAGAATACAAAAATGCATTTATTATCATCTTCATCTTTTTTTTTCTTTCATTCCTAGAGGCATAATAGACCTTCAATTTAGCTCTCCTCTCTTTCCTGTCTTCTACAGCACTCTTTGCCAAAGCCCAGTTTGACCATCCCATACAAGTATGTATTACCAGCAAGCTTATGCCATATTTCATTCGAAATTGAAATTTTATGTATAGTCATGTAAAATTTTAAATTGAAAATAAACTTTAAATTTGCACAAATTTTATTTTTTGTCATTTTTTTATACAGATTAAAGAAAAAACATGAGGTTGGGGACACCAAATCATGTTTCTTTAATATTCATGGATGAGAGAAAGGTGGTAAAGAAATGAATAACCAAACTTATGCTTGATTATAGTCATTGTTTGGGAGGGGACTAAAATTTAGTATAATTCTGTACTTATTTTTTTTAACTTTCAAATCTTTTACATCTTTTAGTTTAAAAAATAATATGTTTAGATGTCTTTAATTTTAGTAATACATCCTATAAACAATATCCGGAAATCTTACTTATAGGATTTATAAACTCAAAATAATGATTTTAAAAGATCTGCTATTTACAATCTCAAAACTTTAAACAAAATGTAAGAATAATTAAAATATAAATTCTGAATCTCAGATATATTTTTCCTAGAGAGTTTAAAATTTTTTCTCAATTTAACAGATGGCAGCACCAGTATCGATTTTTGGTAATGTATTTGCAAAGATGATAAAATGAGGGGCTTGATATATCCACTAATCTTTGCATATTATCAATGTACAAGTGTCAAATATGTTCACTAGTTACAGACTATTTCATTTGAATGCTTGTTTGGTTTTGAAGAGGATTTTTTTTTAAATTGCTGTCACATATAATTAAAAAATTAAAACAAATAAAAAATGTATAATAAAATAAATGTAAAAAGAAAAGTTGGGCTATAATTTCTCATGCAATTAAAAGGTTTGGATTATACACCTAGTTAATTAGTACACAAGCATCTAATACTTCCACGCACTTTTTTTTAATCAATGTGAGCAATTTTAATAATATTATCTACTCCTTTTCTCTGTAAAGAAATCTGAAAAAAAAAAAAAAAAAAAAATTAAGGTCTTGCAAATAATTAGAAAAATTTGGAATTATTTATTTTCAGTAGATTATAAAACTTGATTTCTTTCTGTTTCTAAAATATTAGAATGCTTTGCAGGTTTGACTCAAAACCAAAAAAAATTTTAATTTACAGATGATGTATATTAAAATAGTAGAAACAAAAATTTACTTAAATATAAACTCAATTTTACTGTTAAGGTAAATATACTTTGACATTCAAAAGTACTATGTGTGAAAACACTCAAATTTATTCCATGAATGTAGAATTTCTCCTACTAATTCATGCTTACACTTCATTTTACCATTTAACATTACTTTTCCTTCAGTATCATACTCTGTATTTGATGAGACAAAAATTAGTCATGAAAATAATAAAAATCTGACAAAAATTAAATACTGCATTTAAATGATTTAAAGTATAAATACCAAAATTTTGAATTTTGAATTAAAAAATTTAATTTCTGAATATTTTTTCCTTTTTTTATTACAAAAAAATTAACCTAAAGTCAAAAACATAGTGTCCGTGATGTTAAGGCTTCGATTTAAAGAAATGATTTGAATAATCACAATCAATGTTACATTTACCACTCTAATTAAAGATTATTTGGTAAAATGGCCTACTGTTCTATTTAATATGATATAAAAAATAAATCTCTCCCTGACTTTTATAATACAAAATTATAAACAGAATCAGAAGAAAATAATGTATATGTTAACAAGGCTATTTTCCTTTCTTAAATTTTTAAAAATTACATAGATATTCTTCTTTTATTCTCATAACAAAGGTAAAAATCTTAATATATCTCAATATATCTATTGCTTGTGTGTGTGTATTAGCTGTACTTGTATTAACCAAAATTATCTTTAAAACAATCAAAATTAATTATGCAGTTAAAACTGAAAGTAAAATTAATATTGCAAATACAATGCAATAAATGCTAACAAAAAGAGACAAATAATACTACATATAAAATTTCAACATTCTTCTAATTGTTTTGAGGGGGTCATATGATCCTTTCCCTGGGTTCCTTTAAGATCACTAGAATATATATATTTAAGATCCAAGACACTACTCCTCCATCTGTCTTCATGCTCATCTATAATGTCCTCTTGTAGCTTTTCTATTTTTTTAAGCATTTTAATGTGTATTGTTAGATTTAAAATATATTCTTCTGTGACATAAAATGTTTTCAATACAGTATCTGTTAATAGGATTTGTTCACACCCATATATGGCACTAAATCAAAGTAGCATTAATTCAGGGTTTATCCATATACGATTAAAATGGGGATAGGATATCAAAGAATATTCCTATACCATTTGGTTGTATACAATTATATTTTATTCTTATGTTTTATTATTATTAATATACAGTTAAATCGTATTATAGTGCCACCATCCATTTAGATAACAATTTGGTGACATCAAGTTATAATCCTGTATCAGCCTATAAAATTAAAGGAAATATTTCCTTTTTAAAATACAGATGTAGAAAATTAAATTTGCTCAAACATCTATAAATAAATACATCCAAATAATGACATTTTTTTCATTAACTTGAAGGGGGAAAATATTTAAGTACTAGAATGAAAATTTTCCTTCCTCCTAAATCCCATCATTCAGCATCATTGTTTACCATTAATATTCATATGAATATTCCAATTTCTGTTATGTCCTAAACTATTTAACTATTTCATAATTTATTCAGAGAAAATTTTGCTAACTCTGGTTCTTGTAATTTTTTTTAATGTTAGAAGTTTTTCTGCATTCTTGTTTTAGACTGCTGTGAGAAGACACAAATCTGGTAATTTCTTGCAGAACTCTTATAATAGAAACTATATATTCCAATAAAAGTGTTTATTTCTTTTAAATCAGATGCTAGAATTTCTACTTATGACATGACTATCAAGAGCTTGGCTACTTTTGGTTTTCCGCAGTTGGCAACACAGTAAGAGATGGAATGGAAAAACAAAATGGAGCAAAGGTTGTTGCCGATGTCGAATGTATTGTTTTTAAATATTAAAAAGCTCTCCCAAAGACTAATTACTTAGAGAATAGAACAATGACTGCTTAAGGGAGGTTTGGGCCATATGGTAGAAATCTCCATGCATCTGTTAGTTCTACACTATATTATAACCATTTAATGAACATGTAAGCAAATAGGATTAAAAAATTGATTGACTGGAATAGGAAAGTATTAAAAAAAAATAAGAAAGTAGAGTAACCAAAATTGCTAACATCATGTGTATACCAATTACAGGGTTCCCGCTCTTTTTCCAGAACAAAAATTAAGGACTTTCTAAGGACCTACTTGAAATACACGACATAATGTCATAAACCCTATTTCCCAAGGAACATATTTTAATGATTTTGAATCAGATAAGGCATGTTCAATAAATGCCCTACAATATTTCAGAATTAAGTTTTTAAAAATGCCTAAAAATTAATATAAATCAATTTGACAAAACCTAATTTTGAAAAATGTACATCTAGTTTTTTGAGTAATCAAACTAAAAATAAATTGTGAATAAAAACATTATAAACAGTACTTTCTGAGGGTTTAAAAATATATATTTAAATATATACTAGCTGATTATACCCGACGTTGCCTGAGAAAGAAGAAAATTTTAGATTTTTCTATTACATTCAATGCAAGGAAAATTTAACTTCCATAAGTAACTGAAATATCTGCAAACCCCCATCCTCCATGCTTCGTTTAATTAAAATCTGCATGACTGTTAGCTATTAGGAAAGGGCAGCTGACTTTATACTTTAAACCTTTTAAGTATACGAAAGATTATATATTTCTTATATAAGAAAACTGATAGGAAATCACATGACGACTGTGGATCGATGGAGATATTGATCGCATTCCAATTTAAAAATTAAGGAGTTTTTAAGAACTTTTGACAAAAATTAAGTAGTTTTAAGGGCCCTTAAAAATGAAAGCTAAAATTAGGAGTTCTTAAGGACTTTTAAGGATTGTGGGAACCATGAATTAGCTATTTTTAATGACAGTATATGTTTCTGGAAATTTAAAAAATTGGTAGTTTAAAAAAAAACCCTTCAAACAATAATCCTTGAAGATCAACATGTTATTATGGAATATCAGATTTCCTATAATGTTCCTTAAAAATGGTCAAAGACAAATAATATAGACTATTGAGACAAATGTATAAATGCTAAAAATACAAATGAAAATAGAAATAAACAGTTAAAAAAATAAGAGCAAAAAATCAAAGGTTATTGTCATAAATACTATTCCAGACTAGAAAATATTTGCATTATAATGAGTTGGTACTATAATGGCTTTTTAACATTGAAAGTTTTATATAGAAGATTTGTTCATATAGACATATGGCTCTATTATAGAGTTGACAATATATTGGGTTGGCAATAAATCAGGTTTGACTTCTTATTATAATATAATATTTAAATACAGAATACTCATTTTTTCACTCACAATTAATTTAAATTTTAGACAGAATTTACTGATGTAAATTGTTACTTAAAACAAATTTAAGCTAAAAAGTAAATAAGGCTTAAACATTATTTTGTACTACTTTTGTTTGAAAACTTTTAGCCTTAGCTCTTCCAAATTCTAGGGGGGGGAAACGTAGAAATAGGTAAAATCTAAAAAAGTTTAACTATTTTAAAGACTTGCAAAAGTAATGAAAAATAAATGTATGTAATTGAATGCTTATAAATTATCAAGTTATAATTTTTTACAATAGTTGTTACAGAAAATATATCAAGTTCAATAAACAATTGAAATATTTTTTAAATCTATAATATTGATAAGTTGTGATAAAAACAGACAAAAATTACAGAACAATGAAAACATGATTTATTCAAAAATATTCTCCATTATACAAAAGGTGAATGAAAGAAATGCAATAGAAAAATCAACGAGATTCCAAAAGTTAGTAATAAAGTTATGATTCTGGAATTATTACAGTGAAATATTAAAATTATCTGGCATATCATAATTCATCCTTTTTTCCTTCCTTATTGCCCTGAAAGATAATTTTCTGTCATTCATTTCATATAATAAAATAACAAATATTATTATGTCAATTTTCAATATTTTAAAGTTATCAGGAATAAGAAAATAATGAAGATAATCAATGTTTGAGAGATTAAAAAAACTCAACATACTTCATTCTGAGACCTTTGTTGTGGCCAAAATAAGCTACAAAAACATTGAAATAAAGCAAAAGATTTATGTTCATTCTTAATTTTTTTATTCTTTCTTAAGACATTAAATTCTTTTTACACCTATTTTTAAAAAATTATTTTAACTTATACATGGACATGGAAATTAATAACAAATAAATTATATGTTTACTTTCAAAAATGAATACAGATAATGTTTTTAATCTCAGCAACAGCAAGCCCATTTTTACCTATAACAATTAAAAAGCTCTCTACCACATCCTTACCTTCTTCAGCTGTCCTTTCATATGAAAGTTCTTTGCCCATGACAATTTTCAAATGTACACTACGAAGGCAGAAAATTATACTAGTTCTTTTCCAGTTGATTTCATTAATAAAAAATGAATTTTATAAAACAAAATTAGCTCCCATGGAAAATTTCAAGGATTTTATCAACAAAATAAAAGGATTTAAATGAAGATGTAAAATTCCTTCTTGAATTTTCCAAAACACAAATGTATGTCATATGCATAGAACTCTTTTTAATTATTCATTCTTTTTTTTTTTTAATTGCAGCACTCAGAAGCTTCCTAAAACTTTCAGGTAAGCAAGATGATTTTAGAAATATCAAGAATAAATTTAACAGTGATTTAGATTGACCTAAATTTAAGACTTAGGAAAAACTTCAAAGATAAATTTGAGATAAAGTCAAGATATCAAGAGTCAATAATTCTAAAAGAGCGAAATGAAAAATCGAGCGAATGAAACTTTAGTTTACTCTATTTACTATAAACTAAGTTTCACTGAAAATGAATTTTTTCATATGATCGTTTTAGCACTGCCCTTATTTTATGTACATTTCTCCCTCCCTCTAAAATGAATTTTTTCATTTCATACAGTCATTTACAAAATAACCAGGAAAAATTTATATTTTACATAAAAAATTAATTTACCTATTTTATTTAAATGTAATTTAATTACAGTTACATAATCAGGAAAAATTAGATCTTTATTAAACATGATATTGAATGCGACGTTGACTAATTTTAAAAAGTTACTTCTTACTTTGAATTACATTCACCCTTTTATTGAATTATATTTCAAGTCACACTTTTTAGAACACAGACCTTCTTTTTAATGATTCTTTACAGAAACATATTATTCTCTATGGTATTACTTCTTAATGGGGGTGAATTCTCCCCACTGAGAGCGAGATGATGAGAATGTTTTAGCATTCAAACTTAATTTTTAAACTATGAAATATATAAAATCAATTATTTAATTCATATCATTTATCCTGGTAAGAAATCAAACTTAACATGCTTCTAGAACCAAAAAATTACATCCTCTCCTTTTTCAATGTATTCTCTATTTTCAATGTTGATAATTGTGTTCCCGTTGTACAAATGAAATCAAAAAGAGGCAGGAGTTTTGTAAAAATGCCTCTATATGTATATTGAATAAAATAACACCCAACACTCTCTTTCATGGAAACATTGTGAAATATAATAAAACAGCACTCTCCTCAGGTAATTCTCAGAATGGTGGAAGAGGAGGAGGTCATAGCAAAAACATTAGGCTTACTTTGACTTTTGAAGTAATTTTATCACTAACAAAGGTTAGTCAAGTTAGGATAACTTTGAAGAACTTGACACCCAGAGCTGATCCTAATCAGAACACTGCAGACATTGGCTGTTTTTGCCTATAAATACTTTGCTCACTCAATCCATTTGGCAACTTCTTTTTATTGTGAATATTAACAACACATGAGTTAAGTGTCCTTTTCGTATGAATATTTGATTCAACCCTATTTTTCTTTTGTTGGTTTTCATCATTTTATTTTCACCAATATTCCTCTAAGAATGTCCTCTAGCAAGTCAATAACCTTCTTACAGATGTTTTTGCAAAGAAACTAATATGCAAGAATAACTGTTAAAAGTTAATTTTGACAAACAAAATGAAAAAACACATTGTTTTCAAACCTCAAAATCAAGTTTCTAAAAAGACTATCAATCTCAGGCTTATTAAAAATCTCATTACAAAAATGCAACTCTTGTTTGATGGTCTTTTATAATCTATCCCAATTAATAGCTAAGTACAGGAAAGCTAATACCATTGGCAAATAGTTAATACAACTGGTTGCCAAACAACAGTTCTAAAAACAGTTTAACCCCATTCAGTCACATCCAATAAAGCAATAAAGTAATACTTCACTTAAATACATACCTTTTTACTAAACTTTCCGTAATACTCTTTATTTTCAATAGTTACAAGTTCTAACTTCTCTTGTTCAATTAAATAATCTTTAGCTTCCCATGCTTGACTTCCATCTTTGAACATGAAAATAACTCTGTTTTGTTTTTTTTTTTTGGGGGGGGGGTGTAGTGGAACTTTATATATAATAGGTTACAGATCATTCCAAAATTAGCTTAAAAAATCCCTTTTATATATTAGTTCACTGTTTCTCAAACATTTTTTTAAATTGCTGTCACATACTTTTCTTGTAATTTTTTTTTTTTTCTTTTTAAATGTTAGAAGTTTTTCTGCATTCTAAGTATATCAAAAAACAACTTTTCTGATCCTAATAACTTAACCTTGAAGACATATTTTTAGTCTTAACATATAGTATAAGCATGCCTGCAATAAAATAGGTATATACTTTTTAAAAATTTTTTACAAGTCACTTTAGTTTCCTACTTCTAACTGGATACTTTCTGATGGTTTAAAAAAATATATATAATAAGAAAAGACTTATATTCATTCTTAGTTTTTTTATTGTAGACTTTGCCTTTTGTCCCTTAAGTGGATAGACAATTTGAGGACCAAACATGCTTAAGTGTACATTTCTACCTCCCTCTAAAACGAATTTTTTTGTTTCATATAGTCATTTATATGCTTTGCACAATGTAATCAATTTTAAACATTGTACATAACATCGTATTTTAGATAAATAAATTTATGTATTTTATTTAAATGCAATTTAATTACAGTTTCCAGGAAAAATTAGATCTTTCAGTTGATTTTTTTTACAAAAATCATAGATTTAAACAAAAAGTTACATCTCTTACTTTGAATTACATTCACCCTTTTATAGCACAGTAATACTAATAAGTAAATAAGTATAAATGAATAGCATGTGCTTTCCAAGAATTTAGTTCTTAATGGGGGTGAATTCTCCCCACTGAGAGCGAGATGATGAGAATGTTTTAGCATTCAAACTTAATTTTTAAACTATGAAATAAATATATAAAAGAGTATTTCAAAACTTGATATCCAGTTTGTCTACCAAATAACAACAGCCGTGTGGTAAAAAAAAAATCAAACTTAAGATGCTTCTAGATTCTCCTTTTGGTATCGTTCATTCTAGCCTTCATAACCATTTAGGAGTGGATAAAGCATCAAAGTGAGTGTTTTTATTGAAACAATTAAATCCATAATTTGGTGCTTAAAAAATATTGAAATAATTGTGATTTGTTTTTTTAGATAAATAGTTTGCATTAAATGAATATTTAATATGTTCTTTAAATTTACATCTTATTTAGTTTGCACTATCCAATTACAAAATAATGGAATGTATCAAAAAGTTACATCCCCTCCTTTTCCAATGTTAAGATATTACTTCTTGAAATCAAAGATAAGCAGGAGTTTGGTAAAAATACCTCTATATGTGTGTTGAATATCAAATAAATCTGATTTTTTAAAATTTTTTTTTAAATAATTATTTTTTTCCAAAATGACATCCAGCACTCTCTATGATGGAGACATTGTGTAATCTAAAATATATGAGCTACAACACATACACAGTGAAATAACATATGGTTATCTTTAATGTTCTATAAAATGATTATCTTTCTAGGGTTAAAAACAATGTTTCAATCAGTAGAGCAGTGCTTTTAGGTACTAAGTTCACAGGTTCAAATCCCACTGCTGGTATAAATAAAACAGTACTCTCCTAATTCTTTTAAGTAGTGGATTACAACTGTGAATGGTAGAAGGAGGAGGAGGTCAAAGCAAAGACATTAGGTTTGCTTTGACTTACAGTTTTTTAAGTCTCTAGTGTACCAAGCACCCTAACCAGAGCTGATCCTAATCAGAACACTGCAGGTATTGGCTGTTTATGCTTATAAATACTTGGCTCATTCAATATTTTTCCTTACAACAAGTTAATTCTCAATCATTAATACACACAGAAAAAAAAATTAAATTCACAATTTATCCATATTAAAATATCTAAAACTTTTTTTTTAATCTTGAAATTAATTTTCAAGTGTCCTTTTCGTATGAAAATCCAACTACTTAATTCATTAAAAGTTCGTAAATAACACATAGTCATGATAATAACAAATCAAAATAGGAAAATAAAGGCAAAATAAATAGTTATTAATTGGCAAGTCAATAACCTTCTAACAGATGGTTTTGCAAAGAAACTAATTTGCAAGAACATCCGTAAAAGTTAATTTTGATAAATAAAATAAAAAAACTTATTGTTTTCAAACACCAAAAACACATTTCTGAAAAGACTGTCAGACTCAAGCTTATTAAAAATCTCATTACAAAAATGCAACTCTTGTTTGATGGTCTTTTATAATCTATCCCAATTAATAGCTAAGTACAGGAAAGCTAATACCATTGGCAAATAGTTAATACAACTGGTTGATAAAGTCAAAAATAAATAGTTTTACCTTGTTCAGTCACATCCAAACTTCCTTACATGCAGGCAGCTAATAGTAATCAAAAAATGTCTTATTAAACAACAATACAATTAGATGACACAAAATTATTTAACTTTAATATTTGTCCAATTGGATATCTAAATAATATAAATTAAATTATTTTCATGCCAAAAATATAAAGCTTATATTAATTTTATTACTATACTTAAATATATTTTCTATGAATATAATTTAAAATTATATTCATAGAAAATGTTTCAATTCTTAATAATAGAAAAAAATAAGTAAAATGTATATCTGTCATAAAACTGTAAACTTTCTGTCTATACAGCAGTTTCCCAGGTGTTGGCGGAACATGTTTTCGCGTTTTGCTGATATTGCAGTTAATTCGCCTATTAAGCTGTTTTTGTTGTGGGAAAATTCTTGTTGTCAGAGCTCTTGGGTGTACTTGTGTGAAAGCAGAGTGAACTCTGTGGCTTTTGATTATATATTGTCCAGAAGGACAGATGTGCGATGTTGCCGCTCCTAAATAAAGTTTTAAATTAAACTTCTGAGTTCTCTTGAATATGAGACCCGACTGCATCTATATTAAAACTTCTGAGCACTAACATGATGGTACATACTAAAATAAAAATAAAAAGTTATTATACCAGGATAATGAAAATTACAACACAACAGCTATAAGTAATGAGAAAATAAACACGTTATTTGTTGTTATAGTTTTTGACTCAAACTGAAAAATAATAAATCTATAAATAAGAGTGTGAAGCCCAGTGGTGTTAAGGTAGCACTTCATACTCCCATGACACAGGTCTGAAGTTAGATTCCCAGGCTGGGCAAGAGCTTAATAAGCGAATTAAATGCAATATCAGCGAAACGCGAAAACTAAACAGTGGGGGTTCTGCACAATGATGACCACCTAACTGGGATATAGACAGAAAGTTTACAGTTTTAGGACAGAATGGAATGTTAAGTTTAAAATACTCCATTGATTAAACTATTTAGAGGCTTGAAAGCAGGGTTGGCATGATTTAAAGAGGCTCTTTTTTTTTCACTTCTTTTAAAACCTATATTCCAAAGACAGGAAAATTGGGAATCAGTCTATATATATATGGTTTGTTACCAGAAAGTATGTAGTATGGGTAGTACAATGATTAATTATGACTGGTGAAATTCATTTTATGTAATGGGAGGTAAAGCAGCTTCATCTGCTGGAATGGAAAGACAATTAATTTCTTTATTTCAATCATTTCAGCACCTTTGTTCACAATGCTTTATTAGATTAAAATTTATATATTTAATTTTAGGTAATAAGTGAGTAGAATATGCTAGATAGATGCTTACTATGGTGTTGCAGGGGTATCTGCATAGTTTGATTAGTGATGTAATGATAACATCAATGTTAAATTAAAAATTTTTATGAGTATGATATAACATCAAGGAATACATAAAAGGTTATGCAAAAATAACTCCAAATTTAAAATATTTTAAAACTTAGAACAAACTATTCTACGTATATTGCAAAAAGCATAAAAACAACAATTAAAATTAGTATTCAGAAGAAAATCAAAGAAATGCAATTTAAATTTTAAAAAATCTCATTTAATCTGTTTGTAATAGAATATTTACCTATCAACATTTATATGATTATTCATCAAACTTGATTGCCAGAGAGCTGTTATTTTTTCTGTTTCTTGTTCTGTGGGATCTCCTATTAGATGAAAAAAAAAATTTAAGATAACTCAATTTTTAGAATTTTAAAAATAACTAGGGAAATATCTATATTACTTTTCTGACTGAAAGTTATTTCAGTTATGCACAACACAACATTTTTAGTGATACTCTGCCCTTTATACAAATATACTATTTATACATACATTTTATTTGTTTTCTCTATCTGAGGTTAATATATTTTTCATACACTGGATGGAGTGTTCATGCAATTAAAAATGAAGCTTTTAATTCAAAGAATGCCTGGAAATTTGCATAGTCTGATTTTAAGTAAAACATCTTAGTTTTGCATGTTAAGATATTAAAGTAACTTATTTCTAAAAGATATTCATTTAGACATGTGATCTACAATAACATGCCAAAATAAATAGAATATTAACAAACTGAAGGAAATTTTTAAAAAATGTAAATAAATCAAAGTCAGATTTGTACAAAAATCATAATTATGTTAGCACATACTTATACTGCAAGCTGAAAAATTCAATATATTTGTATACATCATTTCATAAAAATAGGGTATATAAGGTTTAGCTGTATTAGAATATTTCATACATATAATAAATTGTAATATACATTTATTTAGAATATGATACTCATGATTTATAATAGGCATATAAAATAATCATTTACTTTTATTGCATTGATATGTCTTATTACAAAATGAATACAGATGAATAATTAAAAAAAAATTAAGTGAAAGAAAACCTAATTTGATTTAGTATGCTAGCAATATACAATTACAGTTAATAAATTAAGTACATTTGTCACTTAGTAAAATTTTCAACTACAAAATTTAATAAGTGAAATTTTAGTGAAGAATTTTCTGTTTTTAACTTTTACGTAGCAATATAAAACCATAAAAACTTTATGAAACCAATCTCAAAACTTGACTTTTTATAATTTTATTAATAGAAGAAAAATCTGTAAACTAATGTAATTTCTATTTCACTAATATTTAAATATCCTTTTCCTTTAAACAGAAAAGTTTTAAAGTACTTTAAATTATTATCAATCTACAAAATAATTTTGAAAATAATCAAAACTTTTAAAAATCTTTGGGACAAATATATAACAACCGGGAAAGAATGAAATGTTTTAAAATTTCAGAATTTATAACAGATATAAAAAACATTTTGCATGCATATACAGGGTCTGAACAAATTAATGTGACTACACCTTACTTTTTACCTTTCTTTGATTTTCTAAAGAACTACTTGATGAAGTGTTGTAGTGAATTGATTTCTCACACATTCTTATAAAAATGATTTACCAGTGCATTTAGTGAATAAATCAGAAATTAAAGAATAAATAGTAGAAAAAAGGCTTTATTTCTTCACACCAAACTATACTTTATTTTCCAAACATTTCATCCAGTAGTTTTATAGAAAGTTAAAAATATTCAAAAGTAAGAATTGGTCACAATGTAGCTGGACTGTGTGTATATATATATAAACACTAGTGTGTATGTATATAATGTGTGTGTGTTTGTATATATCTCTCTCTATATATATATACACACACACTCAGTGTTATACATGTCAGTGAAGAGCAAGCTGGCCTATACCACCAGATCTTTTCTCCATACTCTGCATAGAAAAGATTTTAATTGCTTCCATATAATCTATGCTCTTTTTTTTTACATACAATATTTTTTTGTATATTACATTAAATATACAAAATTTTCTGTATATTATATTAATTTCATAGACAAAAAACTAAATATGGGGACTATTTTCAAACCAATCTTGGCGATATATTGCCAAATTTTACTACTTTCTTGGTTTTCAACTGCTTTCATAAAAAAAAAAAAACTATTTGTTTCTTTAAAAGAGACACTTTTGTTATACAACTTTTTTAATTCAAGTGAGCCTAAAACTGAGTCATTACACATACCGAATAGCCGTTACATTATGACCACCCTATTAATAACATATAGGACCACCTTTGGTCCTCAAAACTGCGAACACCCAGCATAGTATTGACTCCACAAGGTGTGCTGATAGATAACTTGAGGTAACTAGTACCAAGCACTCACCAACTCGTCCTGCAATTCCCACATATTGAGAGAGGGTAGTGTGACAGCACAAATTTGGGGAAATTTAAACTTTTAGAAAACTTTTCTAACTCCATTAATTTTGAAGACTAAATCATTCATTCATTTATTTATATATATATATATATATATATATATATATATATATATATATATATATATATATATATATATATATATATATATATATATATATAGAGAGAGAGAGAGAGAGAGAGAGAGAGAGAGAGAGAGAGTGTATAAAAATTTTTTTCCACATGAGGGGTTTCTCTTTCTTCAAATCATACCTCAATTAATACACCAACCCTTTTGTATATATGTATATTGCAATCCTTTTGAAAAAAAGGGTTATTACATCTACACCCCTTCACTATGCCACCTGTATATATGTAGAAATATGTTTGTGTATGTATGTATGTATGTATGTGTATGTATATATATATATATATATATATATATATATATATATATATATATATATATATATATATATATATAGGGCTGGGGCTCTACTAAATGTGCAGTGCATGTATGCATGCAGGCAGCTAAATTTCTATAGTGATTGATAAATTATCTAGCTGATAAAACCATCAATAGATCACAACTAAATACTGTCTTGCATGCAGGAGTATGGGGTAGCCAAATTTGTCATGAATGAGACCATAACCAGCTCTGCATATATGTATGTATGCATGCATATATGCATATATATATATATATATATCTGTAATATATTACAGGGATTATAGGCTATAATGTGCTTCATGAAAACTTCAAAAAACTCCTCTCTTCCATTTTAATTCATCGTCTTTACCAGTCTCAACATGGTGTGTTCAAGGGTGTATTTTCCACTTAACATTCCTTTGCAGATGCAGTTGGTGATGATGTGCTGTCAGTGCAGGGACTTTGTACTTTATGAATGCTAGCTGGTGAACTTTCTCCTTGTAAAGGAGTTATATAAAAAATGGATTACATATATATATATATATATATATATATATATATATATGTAATTCATTTTTTATATCACTCCTTCACAAGGAGAAAGCTAGCAATATATGTTGCACAGTGTATTGAGAATCACTATCTGGGTTGCCACTGTTGTAGTTGGTGGTGATTTCGGCTGTTGTAGCTATTCAATCATGGTGAACAATCTCCAATCTCCTCTGGAATGCAGTCAGGCTTCATATTTAAGATAACTCAGAAGTCTAATTTTAAAACTTTATTTCAGAGCGGCAACACCATACATCTATCCATAATACAATCAAAAGCCACAGAGTTCACTCTGCTCTGACACAAGTACACCCAAGAGCGCTGACAACAAGAATTTTCCCACAACAAAAACTGTTGCTAATCATGCTATGTATCAAAAGACAATGTATAGCCACTTTATACACTCCAACGACAGCTGCATATGTACAGTAGTTTTGTTCTTGGGCAAGCCCTTTGTTATAAATGGAGAGTGGTCATAATACAATGGCTCTTCAGTGTATATGTATATATGTAAATTTCTAATGATTTTAAAATATTTAACAACTAAGTAGATTTTATTATATATATATATATATATAATATACAAATTGAAGGTTATTATATATCAACCAAATTTCAAGTTAAATCTAAGATAATTGAACATAAATGATAAGGATTTTAAAACTCCAATAATAGCTAGAAAGACATTTAAATAAAGAAGCAAAAAAACAACTGTAATACAAATACAGAGAAAAGAACTAACCAGAGACTGTAATGAAAGCCATCAAAGTCCTTCCTTTCTTTGACATTTTCAAAATGTTCTCAGGATTATTTTTATCAATTTGGGAGAAATCTATTTTGGGTGCAGGCCGTAAATGTTCTGGTAATTCATCAGGATCCAATGGCTCATCATCTTCCTAAAATTTAATATATACATCATTTGAAGTCCCAATCATTAATAGTACCAAATATCTGAAATCCTTTGAAGAAATATTAAAATATAAATATATATATATATATATATATATATATATATATATATAATTATGAGTACTCTTATGAGATTACCTAGTTAGAGACAGTTTGCTCTAATTCTTAAATTATGTCTTTTTATTGATATTAAATTTTCAAATCCAGTCAAGCAATTAATCTTATTGTTCCATTGAAACATTTGATAGTACATATAAATACTATATTTAAATTAATACCATTAATCCCATTTGTACAAATTATATTCTTAGGCTTGACTAAAGAACTGGGTTCTCCCACCAACTTGGTGATAATGGTTTAAGTATGGTCACCTAACATTTTATATATATATATATATATGGAAAGTCAGATGAGATAAATCACGATGGGTATGATATTTGCATCCAACTCTCCTTATGTAACTCTTTTCCTATATATTAAATAAAATAAATTCTTATAATTCTTATAATAAATTCTTATATTAAATGTACGCAGTGCTAAAAAAATTTAGATATAACAAACCATTAATGGTTCACTATGGCTGATTTTTAATAATTTGGAGCTGTTGCATTTGTAAACTGTTAAGAAATTAATTGCCCATTAATATAAATATCCAGTTTTCAAGTCATTTTCTTTAAGTAAGAGTATATAATTCTATTACGATAGCACACTGTGCATTAATTAAAGTCGCCAGGAAAACAATTAATAAATTACACAATAAACACAATTTAATACTTTGTTTTTTGAAATGGTATCTCATAGCCCAGATTCTGAGCAAAGACTAGGCTAATGATATGGTTTTCAAATTTGTCAAGGGGAACCCAATTCTTAAGTAGTCCCATATTCTTATTGCTAGATGCAGTAACCCTTCATTGTGATCATATAAAGGTACTCCTACACTTGAAAAAATGACATTTGAATTTTTTAAAAGATAAGTATTTTATAATTGTATCTTGTAGAAAGAATTTCAAAGACTTAAATACAAATATATAATTTTACAAAATGATAAAATATAAAAAAAGCTGTATAATTTTGACATTTAAAGTTAATACTGAAGCATTTTTTAAACGTCTTTTCAAGCTTTTATAACAGGCAATAGCCCAAAACAATATACAGGTTGTAAACTTGATATGTAACAAGACCAAATATTACGACCACAGGCTATTTTGCCATTAAACTTGTGTTTAAAAAAGTAAATACTACGACATTAAAATTAACAGAGTATTATGCAGTCTTATATTACTCTGAATGCCAATACTCTGTATCAATACTAGTATGTCCAAAATTGGTTCACCCTGTACTGAAAACATTTGAAAATAATCTGTAAATTTTTGTTCTTTTGGTCTTTGATTTTTGGTTTGTTCCCTAAATGTATTAGTACTCATTGAATTTTTCATGCTTATATAATTATGCAAATTTAAAATTTGATAGAAAAAAACTTATAAATTATGTGTTCATCAGGATAAATGGAAACAAACCTCCCACTGGTCATATAACCGTTCCAAATCAGCATCACTGTAATCTCGAATATCTTTTTTTGCCCATGCCGGTTTCTCTCCATCAAATTTTTTCATTGAAACTATTTTAAAAGAAATAACAAGTAAAGATAGTTTTAAAATAAATAATAATTTAGAATTCATTTTATTAAATTATAATTCGTGAGTACTACAAAAGGTTAGCATGCACAGTGACGAAATTTTGGGTTTAACTCGACTATCATGACATATATGTAAACATCGGTTGATTTCACACATGAATTTTAAAATGGAGTAAGTTGACTTCCTTTGTGAAAATAAATTTTACGGGTTAATACTTCCTCTATGGTTAAAATATTTTTTGTAAACTTTCGGTCAAATCACATCACGTTAGGATATATACGAGAATAAATACGGTATTATTAAGCTGTAGATAACCGCCATGACTTTCCTTAATAGGTTGTTATCTATTATAAATTGTAGTAATTGACTTGATTTAAAAGATAAGGTAACCGACAATGTACAAATAACGATATTGAAGGAGGGGGATAAAATAGAAAATATTTTATTCGTTTAATAATATCGTCAGCCTTTTATCAGACCTTTAGCTTTCGAAAACATATTTCTGCCTGTTTTTGGATACATTAAACCGAGATTCATATGTTTATCATTTGACGTACATAGAAAATGGAATTTGATACATCCGAAAAATACTATTTAATTTGGTTTAGTAAGGCATTCATTAGTAAGCTGAAAAAAGAAATCTAAACAGGTGAGGGTTAAAGACGAAAAATTGGAGTGGCTGCAACCCTCTTTGGACAAGCTATCCGTTCGCTCGTTACGGTATGTCGACGTGCGATGGGATCCACTGAAAATAAACGTCGTGTGACTCTGCAGTAGGTTAGAGTTTAAGAAGGATAGAAATACTTGTTTTGTCTCCAACTGTTATCCAATATTTGAGGTGTTGAAGGGCGGAGCGACTATCCGGAAGGATCCAGAGCTCCCCCAAATCGGTTTAATGGAGAATAGTTTTAAGGCATAGTCAATTGTGATTAATTCACTTTTGAAGACTGATGAGAAATCGGGATTACGGAGGCAGATGAACAAATTATTTCTCGGTTTCTCAATGCATCCACCAATCCTCTGTTTCTCAATGCAATCTCCATCGTGATCAACCAGTCTACTGCCATCCGTATAAGTTTTTATGTCATTATCAGGGATCTGTTTTATGATCTCCAAGGTCAACCCCTTAAGATGAGCTGTGGTCAAGTCCTTCTTGGTGATCGGGATAGAGAAGCCCAAGTGGAAATGAACTCCGGGGAGTCCCTCTGAGGAACTCAGGCAAGGTTTTCAGGAGTGAGGCTCAACTTCTTCATAAGGTAAATGCATTAGCATAGCTAAAATGACTATTTTTCTCAAGTCTTTGATTTGAGCACCAGTTATTTAGGTAAACGGAGGTCTTATTATACTGACCATAAGAAGAAAGCTTGTTGAAATATTTAATAAAGTTGGCCTTTCTTCTACTTTGTTCTCTTTGTTAATTGTTCTCTAGAACAATTTCTCTAGGGCAACCACTTCTCAGTACAGTTATAACACTAGCAGCGATGAGTTGAAGGTTATAAATAAATTCATTTAAAGATCATTAGCAGTCGTGTTTGACACTTCATTTTTTGCTCAAACTTTTGCTTTAAATTACTCGATTGGCTATAATTTATTTATACTTTAGAACATTTTCATTCTTTAAGTTCAGTGCATTCAAAATAGATATATGTCTACATTTATCAAGGTAAAAGTGATATGCTTTTAATTAAAAATATTCGTGTAATGGCGAAATGTCAAAAAAAGCTTTTTGACTTTTTCCAAATTTTTACAAAAAAAAAGTATTTATTTTAACATATTGATTGCAATAACTTTAAGAAAATTTCTATAAAACCTTATCTAAAAATTTTGTCTCCGAACTGGATCAGTTATCTGCTATGTTATTGGGCTTAATTTCCATTAAAGAAATATTTTTTCCTTTCCTATTATTCCTGAATTACCTTGAATTTCCTATAGAATAGGAAATTCAAGGTATTTCAGGAATTAATTAGTTAACAGAAGCTATATTAACATTTAAAAATAAAAAAATTACAAGAGTACAATATATCCACACTGTATTGGTGTAATTTTTGGACTCACTTTCAGAAATTTGAATTTAAAAAAATGTGTGTATCTGTATTCACATTTTTTATGGTTCTAAAATTTTTATTGATATGATTGTCTGTATCTGAAAATTTGTGGAATTTAATACTTTATCATACTATTTAGTTTTTGAAGCATACAGCATGAGAACTAAATTACTATTTAGTTCTCATGCTTCAAAATCTGTAGTTTTCATGAATAAGGTAATACGCTAAAATTTTGTTATTATTATTATTATTATTATTTTTATTTTTTAAGTAGTCTGACTTGTGATGATTTGTAAAAACTTTGCAATACTTTGCATTTTATTTCCTCGATTTGAACTAAAGTGTTAATATATGTTTATATTGTGATCATGTAATTTATTTTATTATTCTGAATTGTAAATATTAGTTTACCTTGAGGTAGAACTTCAATTTCTTTATTATATTATATATTACAAGCAAAATTTGAGTTTATTTCTATTTTAAAAATTACTTTCATAATTTGAAAATTCAATATTTAACACAAACTAAAATGATATCCAACCAAGAGTATTTAATGAAAATTTACATTTTATTATAGTCTTTTCTTCAGTAGGTAGGGAAAAGAAATTTTCCGTTTATTTCTTGTTTACAAGATTTTCATATATTTTATTTCATAACTTGTGCAAAAGATGGCGCCAGCAGCAGATTTTTTATTCAATAAAATCCAATTTTGACAAGTGGAACAAGACAGCCACTCAACTTCTAACATTTCAAATGAATATTATTACAAGTGGATCGGGACAGCCACTTTTGGTTCTACACATCCGGTAGAAAATTGCTTGGCTCACTGGCGCCATCTATTACCTAAAAACCTATTTAAGTAATTGTGAGTTCGCGTCGGGGATTCTTAATACACCGTGTTAAACATGGAAGGTGAAGCAGTAAAATTTAAACTTATGAATATTCTTTGATAGAAAAATTTAAGTTTCTAAATTATTATACTGAATACCATTTTTTCAGAACAATATTTTTATCTTTAAAAATCAGGCTGTTTACTGCCCATTATAGACAGCTTGAGGTATAAAGTTTATAATGGCAAAAATTGATATTAAAATAATAAAAAAAATAAAAAGATAAAGAAATTGACAGTTAAAAATAAAAATCAATTTTAAAATTTGTCAAAATTGTAAAAAATATTAGAAATGAATATTAGAAATAAAATAAAATATTAAAATATAAAAATAATAATAGATATTAAAATTAATAAATTTATTAAAATAAAATATTAGAAATACTAGCACTTCTCAAGCTCATTTCTTAGCAAAAACTAATTTTGTAAACGTAAAACGACAAAAACTAGCAAAAATAAAAATAAAAAAATTATAATTCAGGTAAGAAAAAATAAAAAAGAGAAAATAGAAAATTGACTGAAAATATTGTCAAAAATGTAAATAAAATAATAATTTAAAAAAATGCCCAATTGAGTAGTTTTAGTTAATATA
>CM063505.1:151702414-151857414 GCA_032207245.1 Pardosa pseudoannulata
AATTGACCACTGGGGCTACAGGTTACGCCCTCAGAGAAGGGGCCTGACCAATTATAAACCTACATGGCCCTAGTGGACAATTTAGGAAATTTCCAAATAAAAAGAAGATACACGCTAGCAGAGACAGATTTTTCTAGAGATATTTTCCCACAGATGTTGACCCAGGTGTTAAGGGTCTTGTACATAGAACTTCATGCCCTTCAGTTTGTCCCTATAATGAAGTGGGAACCCGTCCTTCAAAGTTGTCTTAATAAAGGTCTTTAGCTGAAACGGTATCATTTTTATGGCCATGACTGCAAAACCCCATCAAGAAGTCAGTCTCATTACATATATATATATATATATATATATATATATATATATATATATATATATATATGCATCAATACTTAAGAGGACCCTATAAAGTCGTTATAAATTTATAAATGGATACATCTTTATGTCGAGGAAATCTAAAGTACTTCAATTATGGCTGATATGATATGTTTATGACTCAAACGATTGTAATAAGGTTATAACACAAAACGATGCAAAAGAAGGATGTTGTTCACCTTTATTATCTAAAAAGAATTTGAAAGAAACATGTACAGACGAAGAGTTCATACTTTAATTAAAGATTATAAAAAGAGTTAAAGATATTGTTACTTGTGTCATTTGGCTCTGTAAATAAAGTCCTGGGCAAATAAAAGAATACTCCAGTGGTACAATTTCCATCGTTTAGTGAACTTTTGTGACTTTGTGCTGGCGGAAATTAGACGTTTGCATGTATCTAAACATTAGGACGATAATAATTTAAAAGGATATGAAAAACTGTCGTGGAGGAAATAAAATTTCCTTACAGATAAGTCACAGTGCAATGTTAAAAAATATAACAAGAACAAAAACGTGTGTTATAATGAAATAAATGAAATTCCACATCAAGAAATGCTAAGTAAAAAGGAGCTGGATTGAATTGGTTAATTTATTTCTAATTTCACCAAGTATGATTTTTTAAAAAAAGTAAAAGTTTAAGTAGAACTGAATGAACTGCACATAGAAAAACGATTTTTAAGATGCATTTTTCATCATTTTTTATCTTACTGTGCTAATATTAAAGAATTCGCTATATTTAGAATTGAAGAAAATGTGATTTCTCGGTCCTTAAAATAATTTTTAAAAGTGTACCTAAAGTTAGAAAAAATACATTTTGAAATATGTAAAAAAAAACTAAATAAATGTATTTTATTACCCTATTTTTGGTATTTATGTTTTTAAAGTTTCAGTGAATTCTATATATTTTTAAAACCCTTCCCGCTTGCATTTTTTTTTTTGTGCACTGCTTTTGAGTATTGGGATACGATTATTATTCTACTGGCATATAGCCCGTTATATGACGGGATCAGTAACATTTTTAATTTTCCAGAATTGTAAAGGTACCCTATGAGTCATGTAAAAAAATGGTTTGTTTTTTGGCTGAGAATTATCGTTCTACAAAAATAATCGATTAAAATTATCACTTATGTACCTAATCTATTATTTAAGCCAAATATAAAAGAAAATTATTTAGGTAATATCTAAGTTTAGGGATAAAACGTATAGAAATCATGCAGAAGATATTTAAATAATCTAAAAGAAATGATTAAATGAGATAGTTAAAGGAATGACGTCATTATGCTAGAACAAAAATTTTATTTTTGTAGTATAATTTAGTTGCATTTTTGTGGCAACACTTTTGTAGTTTAGTTTAAAGGAGAATTTATTGAGTGATGGCCGCACGTTGCTGCTGGCATTATGATTATTAAAATAAGTTTAAAGACAAACGTTATTGTCTACGTTTTTTTGGTTTGTGTTATTGGTCCGCGTCGACAGATATAATGACATTAAATGCTCGAAAAGGGGGACGAGGTGAATTTCGAACGTTTTAAATATGACAGTATTTTTCGCTGTGATACGACGCTTATTCATACCAATTTATTTTAGAATCGGATCTATAGTTTAGGAAAAAATAAACTTTACTCGCTTTGAATTTTGCTAACCCTAACTCATCAAAAATCCAATATGGATGCTCTATCCATACCACGTCCAACCGCTTCATAAATTCGAGGACAGATAGACAGATAACTTAGGCTATTATTACATTACGAAAAGAAAGTTTAAGTCATAAAAAGTTGAAAAAATAATAAATATTTATTTTAAAAATAATAAAACAATTTTCAAAATAATAAAACAACTTTAGGAATAAGAATTTAAAAGAAAAAGCAGGAAATATTAAATATATTAGACATTTAGAAAAATTTGGCTGAGTCTGGGACAAAACCGCCAACCCGTGAAGTACGATGACCAAACGGTCAGACCCTTTACCGAACGTGCTAGGCCTACATCCGTTGAAGGAACTAATTAGAGTATATGAGGGTCGAGTAAATACAGTCCAGTTTAAATATTACGCTCCGCCCTAGCTATTCCCTCTTATTCTATACTAAATTCATATCAAGAATGAATTTAGTATAGAATGAGAGGGAGAATAAGACTTAAAATAATAGCATTAAATGCTCGAAAAGGGGGGATGGGGTGGATTTCGAACTCGCTTTGAATTTTGCTAACCCTAACTCATAAAAAATCCAATATTGTAACGTATCCGGTCCCTGTTTCAGGTGACACAAGAAAGAATCAGGTGTATCTTGAATAATAAATTTATTTACACTTCTGCTATATGCATCATTCACTACTATAGAAAAAAAACAATTTCTAATCACAGGTAAGTGATTAGCACACGTAGGCCTGAGTAGAGACGGGTACCTAAACTAAATTCAGTCTCTGCCGAAATATGGGTGATTAGACGGAAGAAACAATTCGTAGCTCTCTCGAAAGTTCTCTGAAGTACAGGTAGGAGATCTAAGCACAGTTAGTTCTGAAGAACTGCAAACAATCCTGAAGAGGATTATATTAGAAAAGGAAAGAAACCCAAAGCACAGGGTATCGCTTCAATCTCAGCAAGAGATATATCCCAAGACGGGATTTCGCTAAATAAAACTCTCCGATGGAGAGACTGGTCGAGGCGACCTCCGAGTTAGCCGATGCGGGCTACTCCTTAAAGAAAAGATCCCAAGGTGGGATTATAGCAAAAAAACTCTCCTTTAGAGAGACTGGTCAAGGCGACCTCTGAATTAGCTGGTTGCTAGCTAACTAACTTCTTTTAAAAAACAAATCTTCTCACGTCTCTTTCTAGGGAAGGGGCCTCTAAGAGAAGGGCCTCATCCACAATTTCATTATTGGGTCATCTAGCGATGATCTCACCTTCGACCAACTGGATTGGTCCAGGTTAAACAATCATCGGTCGCAAAGCCAGGGGTCACTGGAATTCTTAGCGGCTACATCTGATTAGCGGCAAATCCTTTGTCGTTCCCGCGATCATTTTTTTGGCTGTCAGTGAAGGTCCGTGTTGTCTGGCATATTGCTCCTTTACTATAGGGCACAACAGTGTAGACATCGTGGTGCCGGGGAAAACAATCCTTTTGTATCCACACAAGTCCACCTCTCAAAGCAAAGTTCTTTGATGACGATACACCGCTAAATCACGCCGTTACAACATAGATGCCTGTATCCATTCCAGGTACAATCACTTGATAAATTCGCGGACAGACAACTTAGGCTATTATTATATAGGGGATTAAACCATACCAAAAGTTACAGCTCATTAATATACAAGCCATTTGGTGCCATTTTGGTAGTCATAAAAATTCATTTTTTAGCACCAAGTTGCTCACTTTGCTTGGTACTTAAAAGTAATGCGCAAGATCATGGGGTGGATTTTCTCAATAGGACACAAATCTTTAATGCTGTCCCAGCTTTGATTTCGTTGATTATGTCGTTCCGTTATTTTAACGAAGAACATAGATAAATTGCTGAATGTTGCCAAACATAGTATTTTATTTCATCACAGTTTATTTGAAGTTAAAATAGTTCACAAAAAGGGTTTTCAACAGACCACGATGTCACTAATTATGTAAACGGCTAATAAATAAATGAAAACTGCCCACAACCGTTTAGCTACCCGCTCATTTTGGTTCTTTACCTCCTATTTATTGTGTAACTCAATATTCTGCAGTTCCTCTTGATGAACCGGTAAGGTCCAAAATTGGCTACAGGTTATATCCCTATGGTGTAAAAAAACGTTGCTAATAGTTCATCTACTTCGTTGCTTTCATTTTAGAGCATCTGTGTTCCCACATGAATAATTCGAAAAAAAATCAGGATAAATAGAACTTAAAACTGAAAATATGATTCAATCAAGATCATTTCTTGTACCTTGTTCCTTGCGCTTTTGAGCAACTGTGTTCGCACATGTATAATAAACATGTAACGGTATATTTAATTTAGAATTAATCCTTAACTGTTGATATTATTTTTGTAAATTATTATTTTGTGTTTCTAAAACTTTTCCTTTTGTATTTTGGCAACAGTAGTCAGTGTTGTTAGATTTTAGAAAAACTAAACTAGAGTATGGTTAGAGATAGTGAAAATAAAACAAGTAAGAAAGATTTTATGAGCGTATTCTATTTTTTATCCAAGTATTTTTATACCGAGTTGTATTATATCCTCTCCTGAAAAAGCTGAAAACTAACAAACACTAGATTTATGGACTGAGCCAATTTGACTCATTAAAAATTTGATCACTATTTGATCAAACTTTAATATTATTTTAAAAAACATACGTTGCTTTTTAGTTAAGTAATAAAATATATGTAAACTTTCATTCCTCTTTCCGCAGATTCCTTCATTTCACATTATCAACTGTGGTATACCTATTTTCAAGGTTGTGAACCAGTTGGTTTTCAGCTTTTTCAGGAGAGGACATAATATAACGCGGTTAAAAATACTTGAATAAAAAATAGAATACGCTCATATCTTTCTTACATGTTTAATTTTCACTCTCTCTAACCGTACTCTAGTTTACTTTTTTTAAACTTCTAGCAACACTGGCAGGTGTTGCCAAAATACAAAAAGGAAAAGTTTTAGAAACACAAAATAATAATTTACAAAAATAATATTTACAGTTAAGGATTAGTTCTAAATTAAATATACCGTTACAAGCCAATTTGACTCTTAGAATGTATATGAAAATAAATAAATATAATAATAAATATAGTATAAAGTAAATATAAAGTATAAAGTATATAAAGTATAAAGTAAATATAGAAAAAAAGTCGAGAACAGTTCCATTCCATTGACAGAAATTCATGATAATGACGCACGGCAGAATTGTCAAGTTCAACAGTCCTGCAAAAGAAACAGATGTAGAAACCATTGTGCTAAATGTAATAGAAATGTTTGCGAAAAATGCGTTTCAAAAACAGATTTTATAAAAAATGTTTTCCATGAATTTTTTTATAATAAACATTTTATTTAAATTAAACATATCACTATGGAAAACAAACTAGATGGCTCTCTTAGCGCCACCTATCATAAAAGGAGAGGTGAGTAATTGTACCCGCTACAAAGTGAATTTTACACAGACGCGTCATATTTTTAACTTGAAATGGCAGTTAATTTTGGGGCCCCCTTTTGACTGGGAGTCCGGGCGCTTGCCCCGTTTGCCCTGTCAAAAACCAAGCCATGTTCACAGCAGTAGTTCGTAGTGTATGCTTTTCATCGGAATGTATGCTCCATCAAATATATCATCAAGGTTTTAAATTTTCCGAGGAAGAAAAATAAAATTCCATGAAGTCAATACTTCATGAAGGAAAAAGTCTATCGTCGCTTAAGGTATCCGTCTACATTCGGAGAACCTTTTCCTTTAAACGTACAAACTAGTTCATGTTCTTACATTTTCAGATTTATTTTTTATATTATCATAGAGAATTGCATTTAAAAAATTTATTCCTAGAGAAGTTTTTATAAAATTTCTAATAAATGAAGAAAATTTAGTAAAAAAATCGGGTTTTTTTCATAAGATCTAATTTTTTAATAAATTAAATTATTTAAATATTTTATGATGCAACACATTTCTTATACACTGGACTAGTGAATCACCTAAAATCTTTGCTTAATTTACATTTGGTAAAAAATTTTGGTCCTTCAAAATCATACACATTGAATTTTTTAACGAATTTTCATTACCTTTATATCTAACTATGAGTGTAACATCATTAAAAAATATCCAAATTTAAGGCTTTTAGGTCATTCACTAGTAAATACTATCAAAAACATTCCTAATAATTTTCAACAGAATATTTTAGTAACTTTTTGAGAAATCACATTTCAAGTTTCAACATTTTATCAAAAATACCGTTCTGAGAAAAACGAATTTGAAGTTTATGAAAGCAACTTTAACTATTAAAAAATTAAAATACATGTTTAAAATTTCCCACAGTTTCTTGCTTCAAAACTTTCTAATTGCTAAGTTGCTAATTATTAAAAATACTAGAAAAATGTTTAAACTAATCTTCATGAAAATTTAAAAAGTTTTGTCCAAAAAATGCTCTTTAAAAGGCTTTAAATTCACAACTTCCGGTTCCGAAGTCGCTACTTCTATTTTGTTTTGACAGCTGTCACTGATGTTTAAACACTGTAACTTTTTTTTAAAATGCCGCAGAGGCAAAACAAAAGCAGATTTAGGAGTCTAAAAGTTGAAAATTTACAATAGAGAAATAAAAAAAAAATGTGACATGTGTCCAAAAATGACGTTTTTAACGTAGACTGGTACTTTAAGTACCGAGCAGGAGCTAATGAAGTTTCGAATCTCCTGGGTGAACTCTTAGCGAATCAGTACTATCGGGAATCTTAATGAGAAAAAAAAAAGAATATGCATTGTCGAGTGTTTGAATCTGCTCCTTCTCTGCGTAAGTAATGCGAATATAAATAGCGCGCATACCTATTTATAAATCTATGAGTTTCCATTTTGGAAAGAGCGCTTTGTAACAATGTACCTATCATCTGCCAAGACTAACTGGCTTTGTAAATGAGAGAAGGGGGAGGGGAGGCAATTATAAAAACTTTATGAGGCAAGGTCGTAGCTAAGGAGGAATTCAACCCACTTACCCCGTAAGTCCCTGTTTCAGGAGACACAAGGAAGAATCAGATATATCTGGAGTAATATATTTATTGACACTTCTGCTATATACATCATTTCACAACTATAAAAAAAAACCCATCTGATCACAGGTAAATGATTAGTACAAGTAGGCCTGAGTAGAGACGGGTACCTAAACTAAATTCAGTCTCTGCCGAAATATGGGTGATTAGACGGAAGAATCAATTCGTAGCTCTCTTAATAATTCGCTGAAGGACAAATAGAAGATCTGCACCGTTAATTCTGAAGAACAGTAAGCAATCCTGAAGAGGATTATATTAGAATACGGAGACCCAAAGCACAGGGTATCGCTTAAATCTCACAAGAGATTTATCCCAAGACGGGATTTCGCTAATGAAAACTCTCCGATGGAGAGACTGGTCGAGGCGACCTCCGAGTTAGCCGATGCGGGCTACTCCTTCAAGAAAAGATCCCAAGGTGGGATTATAGCAAAAACAAAAACTCTCCGGTAGAGAGACTGGTCAAGGCGACCTCTGAATTAGCTGGTTGCTAGCTAACTAACTTCTCTCAAAAAAAAAAAAAAAATCTTCGTCTCTTTCTAGGGGAGGGGCCTCCAAGAGACGGGCCTCACCCACAATTTTATTATTGGGTCACCTAGCGATGACCTCACCTTCGACCAACTGCATTGGTCCGGGTTAAACCATCATCGGCCGCAAAGCCAGGGGCTTAGCGGCTACATCTGAGAAGCGGCAAATCCTTTGTCGTTCCGCGATCATTTTTTTTAGCTGTCAGAGAAGGTGCCTTGTCGTCTGGCATATTGTTCCTTTACTATAGTGAACGGCCGTGTAGACTTCATGGTGCCGTAGGAAACAATCCTTTTGTATCCACACAAGTCCACCTTTCAAAGCAAAGTTCTTTGACGATACACCGCTAAATCACGCCGTTACACATTACACAGTAGAACCTCGATTATCCGAACCTTGATTAACTGAAACTTTCCTTAACCGAAGTCGGTTTCTTCTTCACTTTTTTCCCCTTTCTTCTATCATCCAAAATTTTCTTTTTACAAGCATGCATTTTTAAAGTTTTCTTTTTTTTTCCCACATTCTTTTTGTATACATGTCATTCTTACCAAACTACGAGTGCAGATAAATATTTTGGAATTCCTTTTTTTATAATTCCTTCTCGTAAGCTCAATTCTCGGTATAAATATTCTCTTCCCCACTTTCAAACATCCCTGTTCTAAATAAAAACACACCCCATTTCGAAATTTATAAAGTCATACTGCCGAGTCTCAGGACAATCGAATGCTATTGCACCAATGACGATAATACATATTAAACTAAATGATTATTGATGAATTCCCTATTATCGAAGTAGGTTCGGTCCCAATTACTTCGAAGAATCTAGGCCTACTGTATTATGTGTCAGAAAATCGTCTTATTTTTACTTTTTTTTTTTAATCCTATCCAGTTACCGTTGGAGTGGGTATCACATTCTTGATCAGTATAGTATGTTCTTTTTTTCCATCATATGATCAGTATCTTTGTTTTTTATTTCATCAATAATTTCTTTTAAAAGTTATTTTGTTTAATGTTATTAGCCCTTTTATATCGATGAATTTAAACGCAGGTCTTCTCTTCAGTTTTTGTAAAACTGTAGAAGTTTGTAAAGTAGAAACACATTTGTTTGAAGGAAAAATCCTTAACAAATTTGATCGGAGCATATTTTTAAGTAGACATATACAGTAGAATCTCGATTATCCGAAGTAACTGGGACCGAACCTACTCTGGATAATCGAAATTTTCGGATAATTGAAAATTCATCAATAATCATCTAGTTTAATGAGTAGTATCATCATTGGTGCTATAACATTCAATTGTTTTGGGACTCGGCAGTATGACCTTCCAAATTTCGAAATGGTTTTTTTTTTTTTTTTTTTTTTTTTTTTTTCTTTTTTAAGAACAGGGATGTTTGAAAGTGGGGAAGAGTACACTCATGCGGAGAATTGTGCTTGTTAGAAGGAATTCTAAAAAAGGGAATTCCAAAATATTTATCTGTACTCGTAGTTTGGAAAGGATGGCTTGCATACAAAAGGAATGTTGGAAAAAAAGAAAACTTTTAACATGCATGTTTGTAAAGAGAAAATTTTGGATGATAGTAGAAAGTGAAAAAAACAGTGAAGGAGAAACCTACTTCGGTTAGTGAAGAATTTCGATTAATCGCTGTTTTACTGCATTTAAACCTAAAAATGGATGAAGTTTGATGACATCGTATTTAATTTCACCTGCCTTTACTCTTTAAAAAATAGTTTTCTCTTGTCATTCTTTCTCAATTATTTAAGTACTTATATTATGAATTGCGCATTCAAGAAACGATATATCTTTGATTCTTCTTTCAAGGCACTACAGAAGTAGTTCTGTTCGGTGTGACGATGTTGGTGGGCAGTGAACTTCTTTAGGACAGTAGAGCGGCGATGTAAGCATATTTTGGCTTTGAAACTTAATTTTAAAAAATACTAAATAAATTTATTAGATTAATTATCTAATTTGCACCATTTTTCCAGTAATAAAACAAACTAACGCGGTGGTACCAGAATCAGTTATTTTCAATTTCTCTGTTCTGCTTGAAATTGGGCAGCAGTATCTTATCAAATATTCATAAAACATTGAAAGAATTTTTCGAAACCTGGGTAGCTTAGGCAAAAGCAGCGATCTCGTATCTGAAAAGTTTGGGGCTCTTACCCGACCGAGGATCCATCGTGATCGTTAAGGTTGACTGGGGCATTTAAAATATGTTCTTGGTCACAATGTCTTCTAAGTTCTCAAACGATACCTCTGAATACCTCTGAGGGTGGCAGGGGAAGCCTTGGGGTATTCTGCTTGGTCCCTGCTTCCAAATTACGAGCACTCACTGTTCGAGCCCCTGCGTTGCAAGCTCTTGTTTGTATTTATGAGCGCCATCTGGCGAAAATTGTCGCTAGTAGGTGTAGTCGCTAGTTGGTCGTCACCTAGAGCAGACGTTCGGTTCTATGGGGATCCGATCGTGCTTTTGTGAAAACTCCCTCATTGGGATTTAATTATGCTTCTTATCGTTGAAGTATTGGTTTAGTTGGTTTTGCAATAAATATGATTAAAATACAGTCCGCTCTCTTCATTTGCTAGTTATGTTTTTTTTACTTTCGTTTTTGGAACTGAGCTTCGGCGCCAACACTCACTTTGAGCGGAGTCGTTCTTGCACCCTGTAACGTCACAGTTCTAAAATAGGCAAGTTTGGTAGCACTATGGTCGAGCAGGGTGCTTCAAAGGCCTCATGAGGATGACACATCGAACACAAGCGTGATGGAGAAGAAAGAAAAGGATTTATTCTGGTATATACAAATATTTACATCATGTACATTCTCGGCACGGTTCATTCATCCTCGCCCGCCGGACAACAACTCACAGAGTCTTCTCCCACACCAAACGACGCTTGGCCCTCGTGACGTCACTCGAAATTCCTCACACCCCTATCTCTGTCTTTTCTAGAGGAAAGGTTAGGGAGGAGAGAATGGAGGCATGGGGACCTCCCAGATAGTAAAGAACACGTTTGACTGACGTCAGAGCGAGCCGTAATACACAGACAAATACAATTTAAAATAGTTTTTTCAGTAGCGCGATGCTACAACCCTAATAGCTGGGCCTGACTAAGATATTTTTGTGCTCAGGGCACAATCCAATTTTCGTGCCCTCCACCCCCCATGCAAATTTATAGCGACAAGTTATTATCATACTACAGTCATATAAAAATTATAACACTGAATTAGCAAACGGATTTAAGAAATTAGCATTAAAGTAATATTCAAAATCAAAAACATCAAATTTTCATTTTACGTAATCATTATTATCTCTGTTTAGCCATGCTAAAAATAAAGGACTTTTAAAGACCTAGAATGACTCACTTTTTTATTTTTACCTTGTCACAATCACAAGCTCTGTGGTGCGGAAAATAAATAATAATAGAATTAAAAATAATTTAAATGGATGAGATGATTTAATGGTTTATAGTGGTACGTTGCTAATAATCTGTCTTATAAATATGCTATAACCCATAGGATAAAAAGAGCACCAGGTTCGTTGAGGGAGTTAATTATCAGGTAAATAACAGTAAAATTAAAGTAAATAGGAAACAATATAACTCATGAGAAACACAACTACCTCGTTCAATAATTTATTAAAACTTAACAATAGTAGCGTAAGTTTGCAATATTTCCCCAGGTAATATGTGTTTCAAGCACTCGACTAAATTTTCGTGCCCAGGGCACGTGCCCGTGCGATAATCAGGCCCTGTCTAATAGTACTCTTCATAAAAAACGAAAGGTGTACCACTTGCCTTAATTTGAGTAGCCTGTTGCTCACGTCTTTGGCTTTTCCAAGGTTCATAAATAAAAAAAAACAACAGAATTTTCGGCTGCTGATCTAACATAGATTTAATTTAATAAACTGATATTTAATAATCGATGTGAGATAGTGATTATGGAAATATTTTTACCAACTTTATAGCAAATGAAGACTTTATAGCTTTTATGCAACTTTATAGCTTTATAGAATTTTATCAATGTAACAAAATCAAAGCTACTGTGAAGACTCCCCTTAGTCCGAGCACGCCAAAACAGCTGACCACGGCACACCTGTTTACCTGGACAATAGCGTGGCGTCGCAGAGTCTGGGATCTTGACAATCGGACTGAATAGACGAATACGCCCCTGATGGATCTCGTTAATGAATGCTCGAGAATTCCTGAAAGGGATAGCCAGCGAATGAGAATTCAGCTAAAAAATATAACTGTAACTTTAGCTGGAGTTCTCAAGTAACTGGGATCTTAACTGACCCAAAAAACAATTGGCGGAACCGTAACTGACCCCCCAGGTATAAAAAGCCTACAATTTTGCGACTCAGGGCTTTTCGTCATTTTTTTCGGAGGTGTGTTGACCTCGTGGAGGCTTTCGCCTTTTTTTTATTTTTTTTTTTAATTTTTACCAGCGACAGCTTGCTAGTTCGGGGGATTCGTAAAGTCCGCTCATATAGGGAGCGGTAGAATCTCGGATACCGAACGGGGGATAAATTGGGTTTGCACTGCACCCTGAAAAGCCTCCCCATTTGTAAGAGCTTTCGGCTGTAATCGTCGTGAGGAAGTTTTACCGGCAACCATCCTTTGCAGTTCTTCACGATTCATTTATTAACATTCCTTTGTAAATAACCGTATTTAATCCAGAATTAAAGTAAATTTTCAAATTTTATATTTGACTATGATCCATTATTCACGTTACCTATCATTTGAGAATATTGAAGGCGTCACACTACTTAATATCTAAATGTTTCGAGTAACAATATCTTCTGTTTGTATACTTAGCATCTATACAGTCTTTAAACTGTAATAAATAATTAAAAAAACATAGAAATGAGTACAGTAATTTTTACATAAAATTGTCAAATTTTAATAATAATTATAATGGATGGATTAGTAACAATACTAATTTTTACGCCATCTAGGGTGGATGGTTGATGCTTTTGTTCCGACTTATACGACATCAAACGAACATTATTTCATGGTGTAAAAATAATATTTTTCTAATTATTTAATTTTTTCCCATTTATTTTTGATAGAACAAAGCCATGGAAATTTTCTAGTGTGCTAATCTTGGTAGGCGTTCTAAGTTTGGCAAACCAAAACTATTAATTTAAAGTTTAAATCTTGATCGTCTTGTAAATTGTGCATTACTTGTTACTTAATTATCATTACTTGCTACATAATTCTAAATTTTCTTTAATTTAAATACTCTCATCATTTATTGTTAAATTTTATTTTGTTTTAAATTTTTTTTCAAGCAAAATCAGTTTCAAAGGTTCAAAAACTAAATTCTACTCTGCTTCTATATGTTATTTATATTTTTTTAGACATTAGTATACAGCAAAATATTCCATGAAAAAATATAGAAATTTTAAGTGTGCAAAAATTAAATGAATGACATAATTAGCATTTATATTTTAACACACATTTTACACGCATTTCATGTTATGTATTTACTTTGGTAGCTCAAGGAATAATTAATAAATCTGCTTTAAATTTATATATATTTCCTCAATATTAATGGCAACGATGGCGAGTTAGAATTATCTTTTGTTGAGTAAACTCTTTCCAGTGTTGGGTAATACAAGTAACTTCTATATGTAGTAACTTCTATACAAGTAACTTCTATATGTAGAAGATTCGATAATGACAAGCACAAATCCAACTGGCGGCCCTTATATTATGTTGATTTGCTTGCTTGTATTCTCGCAATGCGTGCGGTACTAGGTGCTGCACCACGTAGTAAGCAAACACACATAAGAAATTTTTATGTGTACGCACTGCGCCTTAACAGAAAATCACGCTTTATACGTATGGGCTACTGGAGAAGCACTGCATACTATAACACTGAGGCAAGTGCAAGTATTTTTCCTGCACTTGGCATTCAGAATCATCCGAAGGTACGGTTTATTAAGCGTTGTATTACAGCGGGGACTTACGTGCTGAAGTGATTTTGGTTTTTTAACTGGCCATACGATTTTGCAGACTGTTAATGTTTAAATTTATATATTGTAAGATTTTGTTTTCATGGAAATATAAAAGAAGTATTCATCAATATAAAGGGAAATACTTTAGTGTAGTAAAGTAATTTCGGTTATGTATTATATTTATATAAATAATTCACTGAAAAGCAATTTTGTTTTGTTAGACAAAAAAGAAACAAATTCTAATAGAATAGTCCAAATTTTACCATTCATTGTGTTTTGCAGACAGTATATAAGTTATATCTGTAAAACCAATCCCTGGTTTTGTTTTTAAAAATTGTCAAGATGTTTCTCGCAGACTATATGATTTCCAAATGTTAAAAACAATTAATAAATATAATTTAATCCACTGACCGAACGAGAAACAGTTCGTTCTATTGCGCCAGCGTGCAGTGAAATCTTCTGCACGTGGAATAGACTTTCGGTTTGTCGCCACCAATGAGCATCCTGATGAGGCACCGCAGCGGCGGGCTCCGTGTGGTGCTACGTTTGCTGAAAATATTTTTTCGTGGAAATATAAGCTTTTCGTTATTTTATTAGTAATACGGATAGACGTAAGGATTTTGTGTACAAATGAATAATAAACGTTAAAGAAGTGTTTAATGTACATTTTTATGGTTTTATTATTATTGTTGTTGTTGCACTCTGCACACCTTGCATGAACCCCTACCGAACGCCACTGGCTGATCGGTCTTAGTTTTCCGAATAAAATGAAGCAAATTGTTTTGTAATCATTCTGTTCCATTGTTTTATAATTAATAATTCAATTATTAATTGTTATTGTATAAGAGATAAGAGGTTATTGTTCAACTTTTAAAACTGCGGCCCGCCAGGTGATCGGTGACCGGAATTCTGGCCCGTGGGCTCTTTGCAGTTGGACAGCCTTGGTATACGGCAAAATATTTCATGAAATGTATAGAATTTTTAAGTCAGCAAAAATTAAACGAATGTCATAATTAACATTTATATTTTAACACACATTTTACTCGTATTTCATGTTATGTATTTACTTTGGTAGCTCAAGGAATAATTAATAAAAATCTGCTTTAAATTTAAATATATTTCCTCATTATTGATGGCAACGATGGCGCGTTAGAATAATCTTTTGTTGAGTAAACTCTTTCCAATGTTGGGTAATACAAGTAACTTGTCGTATATGTAGAAGACTCGATAATGACAAGCACAAATCTATAATTTTCTCAAACTGCTACCTAACAGCAGGATTTCGACATATGTTTCTTAAACTGCTGAAACGCCTACAGAGAAGAGCTCATTAGCTTTTTGACTTTCAAGGAAGTTTCGGAAGCTAATTGCGTGACCTTGCATAAATGGACTGAGAAAGAAAAGTTACACTGTTTCATCATTCCGAAGTCTGAAAAAATATTAAAACTACTGTCTGTAGATTCCCTGCTCTTATCAAGCATTTATTAGCTGATCTTGAAAACAAACTTCGTTACATTTTATTTTGAAGTATAGAAACAATGGCTTGCTCTTTTCCCATCAGGGACGGATGAACACTGTTATTCTGTGCCCCGGAGTAAAAAAACAAAACAAAAAACGTATGAATATCACATGAGTTCTGTAATTGTCTATTATATTATTACTAGCATATAGCCCGTCATATGACGGGATCAGTAAAATTTTTAATTTTCCAGAATTGTAAAGTACCCTATAAGGCAGGTAAAAAAATGGATTGTTTTTTGGCTGAGAACTATCTGGTACACTCTCAATAATTTGTTTATCTTTAATGACCGCATGTTAGTTGCCAAGCTTAATTTATCTTGTCATATTACGTGATAGGATAAACAGCAGAACTTTTAATAGTGACAGTGATTATTTGGCGGTATATATGAATGATGTCCAAAATTTAGAGAATCGATTGCAAACTGTGGGGTTATGTATAAAAGACAAATACACATACTCCTTCATTTTCAAAGATATATAACTTAAACGCTAGATATTTATTAGTCCGTGAAATAGACTCCTAGACTTTTGTGAAAAGAATTTGTTGTTCATAAAATTTTCATTGCAACAAAAAATAATCATTGATTAAATTTAAAATTATCACTTATGTGTACCTAATCTATTGTTTAAGCCAAATATAAAAGAAAATTATTTACGTAATATCTAAGTTCCGTAATAAAATGTATAAAAATAATGCAGACGATATTTAAATAATTTAAAATAAGAAATGATTAAACGAGATGGTTAAAGGAATGACGTCATAATGCTAGAAAAAAATGTTTTTTTCATCTACTTATAATGTGGTAAATTGGAATTTAATCATCGCCTGCTTTTAACCGGGGAAAATAGGGCTTGAAATAATGGCATTAAAGGACCAAAAAAGGGGGGAAGGGGTGGATTTCGAACGTTTTTGAACTCACTTTGAATTTTGCTAACCCTGACTCATGAAGAATCCAATATGGCGTCTATTCATTCTAGGCCCAAGCGCTTCAAAAATCCGAGGACAGACGGACAGATAACTTAGGCTATTATTATATATGGGATTTTTATTATTATTATTATTATTATTTATTTTTATTAGCTTGTAAATGTGCCATCACAATTACAGTTTGAACATCCTCTTACAGATTCAAATTAAGTTTCGATTCTCATGGCATAGATGCGTCTAAGTGGAGCTAAAGTACTGCCATCTGACAGACACCCAAAGCGTTAATAGTCCTAAATATAAGATTTAAACATTTTATGACTTATTTAGTTATGGCATACAGCTTTAATAATGGTATAATGAAATTTTTTGTTATACATAGGGACGGATGAACACTGTTATTCTGTGCCCCGAAAAAATACATGTTATGAATATTACATGACTTCCGTAATTGTCAATTATTATTATTATTATTATTATTATTTTAGTTTGTAAGATGTGCCATCACAATAACAGTTTGCACATTCTCTTAGAGATTCAAACTAAGTTTCTCATGGCATGGATGCGTCTAAGTAGAGCTAAAGTACTGCCATCTGGCAGACACTCAAAGCGTTAATAGTCCTAAATACAAGATTTGAGCATTTTACGACTAATTTAGTTATGGCATACAGCGTTAATAATGGTATAATGAAATTTTTTGTAATACGTAGGGACGGATGAACACTGTTATTCTGTGCCCCGAAAAAAACCATGATATGAATATCACATGACTTCCGTAATAGTTAAATATATTGTTTGTTTTTTTTTGTTTTTTTTTTTTAGTTTGTAAGATGTGCCATCACAATTACAGTTTGCTCATTCTCTTAAAGATATCTAAGCAGAGCTAAAGTACTGCCATCTGGCAGATACCCAAAGCGCTAAGATATCCGATTAAGTTAAAAACGTCACTTTTTGCCAAAAATCATATTTTTTTTATTTCTCTATTGTAAAATTTCAACTTTTAGGCTTCTAAATCTCCTTTTGTTTTGTCTCTACGGTATTTTAAAGAAAAGTTACAGCTGTTTAAACATCAGTGACAGCTGTCAAAATAAAACGGTTAGTAACAACTTCGGAACCGGAAGCTGTGAATTTAAAGCTTATTAAAGAGCATTTTTTGGACAAAACTTTTTAAATTTTTATGAAGATTAATTTAAGCATTTTTCTAGTATTTTTAATAATTAGCAACTTGGCAATTAGAAAGTTTTGAAGCAAGAAAGTGTGGGGAATTTTAAACATATATTTTAATTTTTTAATAGTTAAAGTTGCTTTCATAAACTTCAAATGCGTTTTTTTTTTTCAGAGCGGTATTTTTAATAAAATGTTGAAACTTAAAATGTGATTTTTCAAAAAGTTCCTAAAATATTTTGTTGAAAATTATTAGGTAAGTTTTTGATAGTATTTACTAGTGAATGACCTGAAAACTTTAAATTTGGATAATTTTTAATGATTTTGCACTCATAGTTAGATATAAAGGTAATGAAAATTCGTTAAAAATTCAATGTGTATAATTTTAAAGGACCAACATTAGGTGATTTATTAGTCCAGTGTATAAGAAATCTGTTGCATCGAAAAATATTGAAATAATTTAATTTATTAAAAAATTAGACCTTTTGAAAAAACCCGATTTTTTTACTAAATTTTCTTCATTTATCAGAAATTTTATAAAAACTTCTCCAGGAATAAATTTTTTAAGAGCAATTCTCTATAATAATATAAAAAATCTAAAAATGTAAAAACATGAACTAGTTTCTACGTTTAAAGAAAAAAGTTCTCCGAACGTAGACGGATACCTTAATAGTCTTAAATACAAGATTTGAACATTTTACGGCTAGTTTAGTTATGGCATACAGAGTTGATAATGGTATAATGAAATTTTTTGTTATACATAGGGACGGATAAACACTGTTATTCTGTACCCCGGAGTAAAAAAAAACATGATATGAATATCACATAACTTCCGTAATTGTTAATTATATATATATATATATATATATATATATATATATATATATATATATATATATATATTAAGATGTACTATCACAATTACAATTTGCACATTCTCTTACAGATTCAAACTATGTTTCGATTCTCATGGCATAGATGTGTCTAAGTAGCTGGCAGACACCCAAGGCTTTAATAGTCCTAAATACAAGATTTGAGCATTTTAAGACTAATTTAGTTATGGCATACAGCTTTAATAATGGTATAATGGCATTTTTTGTTATTCATAGTTCAGAGTGCAATCTAAAGAGGTGGAGTAAAACTAAATATTATAAATAATCCTAAAGCCAGATTTCAACATTTTACAGCTCATCGTGTTCGAGTTATTACCCACAGCATTAACAACAGTATACTGAAATGTTTTGTTATAGATAGCTCAGAGTGCAATCAGTAATTATACACCGATCTTTATTTATTTATTTATTATTAATTTTTAGCTTTTATTTATTAATACGTTAAAATCGCAATATATTCCATCATATACGAAATTTTGGACGTCATTTGCCTCTACATTCTACCAAGTTTACCAAATACACCCCCATTCACCGAATTTGCCAAGAAAGTGCAGAAATACAATGTACACAGGGAGGGAAGTATGAAGGGATATTATCTTAGATCTGCACATTTGAGTGCTAGAAGTATCAAGGCCTCACCACACTATGGCCCCTACAAGCCATTACTACTTCTTGGAGGGGATATGGCTTATCGTGGTCGACAGTGGCAGAAGATAAAATAGCTTTGGCAGATGATGGCTTCGAAAGAGGTTTTTCTCCAAAGATAAAAAACAGCCAGCTTGCGCTACTACCATGCGCTCAGCTCATTTAGTGGCCCAGTGTGAGGATGCAACCCGTGAACCATCCTGTCAAGGTCGCCATCAGGGCGAGCATTGCAGTGGTCAATAATGGGCCATACTATGGACGAGATCTCAGATGTCAGTAAAAGGTGGCCTTAACAGGATTAAAGTCCAAAGGAGCCATTAAGATCTCAGGAGAACTTCTTTTAAATATATACAGAATTGTAAGTTATAAATTTATTTTTGAGGAAAGAAAATGTTTGCACTCTTTGGATTAATGCTCTTTTATTTCTCACAATGTGAAATTAAATTTAGAAAAAAATATTTTAGTTACTTATTAAGATAAATTTGTAATTTATTATACTCATATATATCTATATGTGTGTGTGGGGGATGAAAATATTTGATAGAGGAATAGAAAATAGAAGGGCGTAAAATTACCAAAAAATATGAAAAATTCCTTAGTCTTAGAATTAATTAGAAAGTTTTTTGAAAAATTCTAAAAACAGTAAAACAATTTAATTTTATTTATTAATATCGTTTGCATTTACCTACTACTCTAATAAATAAATACATCTGGCAACACGCTGGAGTTTATAAAGGTTAAAAAATACAAAATATTCACAGGACAATTGTTCCCCGAGAGCCAAAAGGAAAACCAAATATTGAAAGATATCAATATAAGAAATGACATATATTTCAGCCGATATATGCAAACATGAGCTGCAGTAATAAGAACTTTTGGCAACAGAATCAAAATTCAAAATTGGACAAGATGTTCCAGAATTTCTATGGCGACGAAACAGTGGAATAACAACCGTGGAATCACTTCTCAAGGATAAATCGAATAATAAAGGCTTCACTTAGAAACTGTGTTCGGACTTATCAAAACTTATGTTGAAAATAAGAAGTTTCAGTAATGAAAAAAAAAATGAAAAGACTGCAGGAGTTCTCAGTTGCTATGGAAAAGTTTTGGAACATATTCCCCAGAGAAATTAATGCATAAGTGATGTTCAAAACACCGGATATTAAAACTGTGTTACGGTCCGCTTTCTGGAATAATTTAAGGATCATAACTATTTTCGCTATATCAGTATTTTATATATACTTTTTTTTATTTTCCAAAAATTTTTTTCGTTGATTTTTTACGTACAATATTCAGACAATATAGCTTTGAGTCTTAAGAGATTCTAAATTTCATTAGATTTCTTGGCAGTAGATCACTGAAATAGAATCTTAAAAAGTTTCTGGTTCGATATGATAAAAATACTTTCCTTTTTATCTGCACTTTTCTATACTTACTGCGCAAAAAAAAAATGTAGAAAGTTAATAACAAACTATGTTAACTTAAATCGAATATACAGAATGATTCAGGTTAGTGTTACGCAAAAAAGTAACAGATGGAAGTAGTTGGTTTTTTTTTTTAAGTGGTGAAAGAAATTTGTTTTACATGGTTGTTTTCGACTTGGAAGTATATTTTTTATTTAATCATACATTTTATGGTTACATAGGAACAAATGTAATAGGAGTTATGAAACATACATTTTATATGAAAAACAAGAAGCACAATTCAATGTTATTAAGATTTTTCCAAGATTTATCTTATTTTAGATTTCAATTTCAATTTATCATTACGTGTTTTTAACATAAGAACATTAAAATAAATTTAATATATCTGAAAAAAAAATTTATACATTTCTTCATATTGTATATCAGGGGTGGCCAAGCTCCTTGATAGTCCAAGCTATTTTTCAAAATTTGAAATTTTTCGCGAGCCGCAATTAAATACTATTTAAAAGGTATGCAAAAAAGGTGTTCAATTTTTTTTTTTTTTTTTTTTTTTTTTTTTTTTTTTTTTTTTTTTTTTTTTTTTTTTTTTTTTTTTTTTTTTTTAACAGAAATTATATTTATTGAGTGTCATTGGGAAGTCCTTTAATTTTTCAAGGAAATTTTAGAATTGTCGATGATTTTTTGCTTTGGTGATAATGTAATTTACAATGTGTTACTTCTTCATGAGCTTAACAACCTATTATAGGTCCTAGCTGCCTCGACTTCCAACTCAAACGGTCTAGAACAACTCTTTTCCAGTTCTTAATCTTCAAGGATTTGAAGTCAATTTCAACATCGTCTACCCATCTTGTAGATGGTCGTCCTCGGGTACGGGATCCCTCAGGGTTTTTAAAAGTATACAATGTGTTAAACTGTTTTCCTAACATCAGGATATTTTAAATATTTTGTAACGAGATGTTCTCGGTGAATTATGCAATGAGTCGGTATGAATTGTGGAATTTGAGAATTATCTCTTAAAAGCCCAATGAGACCTAACATTGCCGGAGCTCCGTCAGTTGTAATATTTTTTAAAATATAATAACACAAAAATGTAAAGGGAACTCAGGTACATTTATCGAGAGCCACAAATAATCCTTCAAAGAACCGTATGTGGCTCGCTAGCCACAGGTTGGCCACACCTGGTATATACATTACTTCTTATATTAGAAGTATTTTAGAGGTGCAAAATTAGAAACTGGTGGATATATCTAAAAAAGAAAAATTTTAATTTTAAATACACATATTAATGTTACTGACCATGTATATTCAAAGTATTTTTCGCGAATTATCTTATTTTAAATTTAAATTTAAATTTATTATTGCATGTTTTTCATAAGAACCTTAGAATAAATTTAATTTAGCAGACAACTTTTTTTATTCTTTCTTTAATATTATTTTTTGCATTATTACTTACATAAAAAAAATCTTTTATTGATACAAAATTAAAAACTTTGACTGGTAGATTTGAAAGAAAATAAAAATAATTAAAAAATGCTTTTGGCATTTGTGCACCAGAAATATTGATTTCTCTTCATAAGCATTTATTGGCACTACATCCCTTGAAGGACTCTGGCCTCCTTTAAGACTCTTTTCCATCCGACTAGGTGCCTTTAGTTTCCAGTTAGTAATTTTTCAACTCATTAAATCATCTCCGACCTAATCCATCCATCAGTTCCTTGGTCTTCCTCTGGGTTTAGATCTTCTAGGATTTTCTTCTAGTAGTGTTCTTGTTGTTCTACTAGGCGCCATTTAAACCCTATGTCCTAGCTATTAGACTCTCCTTTTTTATTTCATTGACAATATCTAAATTTCTTTTTAGATTTTATATATTTCTCTATTTGTTCTAGTTCTCTATTCGCCATTTTCACATAGCGCTTCAATAACTCTTCTCATTACCTTGCCTTTCCAAATTCTCACCATCTCTTTGTCACACTTTTTTAGAAACCATGTTTCAGAGCCATATAAAACAATTGGCCTTGTAATGACTCCGCATACTAAAATATTAAGTTTTAAGTAGGATGATCGGATCAATTTTCTTTTAGCAGTCTTCTTTTTGTTCTACTATTCGCCATTTTCTCCCCATTACCTACCCATTGGACTCTCTTTCTTTTTATCTCATTGACAATATCTAATTTTTTCTTAGATTTCATACATTTCTCTATTTGTTCTAGTTCTCCATTTATTGTTTTCACATAACTCTCCAAACACTCTTCTCAGTATCTTTCTCTCCCATATTCTCAACATCTCTTCTTCACGCTTTCTTAGAGGCCATGTTTCAGAGCCATATTAAACAATTGGCCTTATGATGACTCCGCATACTAAAATATTAGTTTTCTATTTAAGTAGGATGATCGTAGTAATTTTCTTTTAGCAGTCTACTTGTCGTTCTAGTAGGCGTCATTTTCACCCCATAGCCTAGCCATTGGACTCTCCTTCTCTGTATCTCGATGATAATGTCTCACTTTTTGTAGATTTCACATTTCTCTATTTGTTCTAGTTCTGCATTCGCCAATTTCACATACCACTCCAAAAACACATCTCTGCATCTTTCTTACCATATTCTCAACATCTCTTCATCACACTTTCTCAGATAACATGTTTCAGAGCCATATAAAATAATTAGTCTTATGATGACTACACATACTAAAATATTGAATTTTTTATTTAAATAGGATGATAACTTTCTTTAGTAACTTTAGTAACTTTCACAGTAACTTTCTTTTAGTAGTCTTCTTGTTGTCCTACTAGGATCCATTCTCTCCACATTGCCTAGCCATTGGATTCTCCTTCTCTTTTATCTCAGTGACAATATCTAAATTTTTCTCAGCGTTTCAAAAACTCTTCTCATTATCTTTCTCTCCCATATTCTGAACATCTCTTCATCACACTTTCTTACAGGCCATGTTTCAGAACCATATAAAGCAATTGGTCTTATGATGACTCCGCATACTAAAATATTAAGTTTTCTATTTAAATAGGGTGATCGTGTTAATTTTCTTTTAGCAGTCTTCTTTTTGTTCTACTATTCGCCATTTTCTCCCCATTACCTACCCATTGGACTCTCTTTCTTTTTATCTCATTGACAATATCTAATTTTTTCTTAGATTTCACATATTTCTCTATTTGCTCTAGTTCTCCATTCGCCATTTTCACATAGCGCTCCAAAAACTCTTCTCAGATTTTTCTCTTCCATATTCTCAACATCTCTTCATCACACTTTATTTCAGAACCACGTATATATATATATATTATATATATATATATATATATATATATATATATATATATATAGACACACACACACATATATATATATACATATACATACATGTACATATACATACATATACATACATGTACATATACATATATATTATATATATATATATATATATATATATATATATATATATATATATAGACACACACACACACTACATATACATACATGTACATATACATCTACATACATGTACATATACATATATATACATATATATATATATATATATACATATACATATACATATATATACATATATATATGTATATTTATATATATATATATATATATATATATATATATATATATATATATATATATATAATATATATATATATATATATATATATATATATATATATATATATATAACATGATAGAACAGCAAATTCCCTAAAATGATATATTTCTAATTAAAAAACATCTAGGAAAATATATTTAATTTTAAATAATTTATGAGAAATTTTCGTATACACTTTATCAAAGGCAAATAAAAACATTTAACAGGCTTAAATTAAAAAAAAAAGAAAAGAAAAGAAAAGAAAAAAGAAGAGACCTATCCTAGAGCATTTGCTGTTCTATCACGTGTTATCTCTTTCTCTCTCTCTCTTTTTAAAAAAGTTATAGTTCTGTGAGCTAGGTTTTTGGAGTGGCAATTTTGCTTGCATTTGTAACAAAGAGTCACATTGCCCTCACTGCTATAAGCGGCCTACCGGCGGAGAGGCATCCAATCATGTTCCAAAGCTTGCTGCACAGGTAGATTTGCCATCCCCCTGTTCCCTGAGTGAGAGAGTGAACCAGAGTGTTTGTCCTCTCAGCGCAATTAGTAGGATATCACTTCAGAGTTTGGACATAAAAACAAGAATCAGCATTAGGAAAGGCTGAATGCACCATTTTTATTGGCGGGTCCTTTAGCTGCAATTTTTTTATGGAGTATTGCACGAAGAATTTATTTGCTTTATTCCTTTTCATTCTATATGAAAATAGTGTTTTGTGACAACGTGCAAGTAAAATGGAGAAGATGTTTAATTATACCCTAGTATTTAAGTTGAGAGCAGATGAGATTAGAAGAGGTTCAATAGAAAAAAAGTGGAAGCTGTGCTTCGAGTCGTAAATTTGGAGTTCAGAGTTACAATTTAGTGTTGCTGGCAATTTGCTATAAAAGAAGTGAAGATTGGAATTAAATCTAGATGTAGAAATACTTGTATTGAGTATTTTATAAGATCTAGAAATATATTTATAGAGTATTTTTTTAAATTTTATTTTCTTCCTAGTATACCTGTCATTATTCATAAAATGTAAAAATTATTCCGTATATATTGCCCCCTTGAGTTTAATTTTTTAAAATTGCGCAATATACACGAGAGGAATGCATTAGTATGCACAGGTCGCCTGGTATGTACGCATTCGACAGTTTCGAACATTATTCGACATCTAATCATTCTCTGAAAATTTAAAGAATCTCAAAAAAGACAAAATTACCAGATGAAAATTAACCAATACAAAACTGCATGTTTTAAATCTTACAAGGTATTGTAGTACCTCATTCCAAAATGTCCTTGAACAAAAGCAGCAGAATGGTGACTCATCTTCGGTTTTCATTCCATGTTACATCTGCTGCCGCGAGCACGTGGAGACAAGAAATCCCCATCGCCATGGTGAAAGTTTGGAAACAAATTTAAAGAAACTGTCGTTTCGATAAAATCAATGTCTTTAATTACACGAAAGATAATCCTCTCGTCGTGCAAGAAAACGGAGGGGTAGGGGCCTTATACAATCTCGAAATCCGTCTGTTCTCGCAGACAGTCATAATTGCGTTTTCTTTTTCTAGTTTCCCGGCGGGAAAAGAGTAATTTTTTTTCCTTTGCACGAAGTTTTGAGTTGCTGAGATTAGATGTCACGGAACTGATAGGTGGAATTGATTTTTATTCATATCGTAACAATAGCTTTGATGGAATTTATCGTAGCATTTCGATAACACCATCTTTTAGATATTCAACTTAAAAAGGTTTATTGTCACAGGATAGCCTAATGATGGAGTAACAAGGCGAGTAAAATGTTAGACAGCTTCCCTAATCGATTAAATCCCTCCAAACAACTCTCTTCTTAAATAACAAAAGAGTTATATATATTCTTAATGTATATACGTCGAACGATAACCAAATGGTACAGTTCTGCTCTTCGGAACCGGAGTTCGTGGGTTCGAATCCCACTGCTAGCATGGATGTTTGTAGCCGTTCGGAATCGGCTTTAAACTGTAGGTTCCGGTCTCATTAGCCCTCGTGTGCAAAACAGTAGACCGTAGCGCTCCAAACCAAACCAAAACAAAACCTGCTCTTCAGTACCGGAGTTCGCGGATTCGAATCCTGCCGCTGGTATGGATGTTCGTAGCTTTTTGGAATCGGCTTTAAGCAGTAGGTTCCGGTCTCATAAGGTGTCGTGAGCAAAACAGTAGCTCGTAGCTCTTCAAACGAAACCAAACTTTTATAGCTCTGCGAGCTCATACCATCATCTCATAGTCTTCTCTTCACTCCAAGCCAATATACCTACTTCATAATGGTATAACATAGAACAACTTTTGTAACCAGCAACTCCTTCACATCACTTCTACCATTCACAGCTAATTGTACAGTTATGACCTTCGTGGTTTTTCGTTGAATAGATCCGGTTGGTTGCGGCAACTTTTCATTAATTCATCTCGAAAATTGCTCTTATTTGCATTTTTTTCCCGTTATAATTAACATGGTGATGTTAGGAGTTGCTGGTAGGATAGTTGCTCTGTGTAATAAACTGTAAAATGCTCTATATTTTCTCGCCAAAGCTAGACTCGTCTCAGGGAATGTTGGGTGCGTCTTCTTCAGCATTGTACTTGACATTTCCTAATTTCGGGGAAATCCTTACCTACTTTTCAAGGAAAGAGTGAAAGTGAAGATATGTTCCTAACGTGAGAGGCTAGGGGCAAGAATGTTTTTTCGTTTTGAGGAGGTTGTTCTCGGACTATTTCGAACTTCGAGAGAAACACCGTGGGTTTTTCCCCCTCAAGATTTGGTTGTTTTTGCCCGAACAGAGTATTTTGGATGATTATACTAGAAATGCTCCTTGTATATAAGTGTAAATATTATGAGGTAAAATGTATTTGGCCCCAAGATTTGGTCGTTTTTGCCCGAACAGAGTATTTTGGATGCTTATACTAGAAATGCTCCTTGTATATAAGTGTAAATAAAATGAGGTAAAATGTATTTGACCCCAAGATTTGGTCGTTTTTGCTCGAACAGAGTATTTTGGATGCTTATACTAGAAATGCTCCTTGTATATAAGTGTAAATATTATGAGGTAAAATGTATTTGGCCCCAAGATTTGGTCGTTTTTGCTCGAACAGAGTATTTTGGATGCTTATACTAGAAATGCTCCTTGTATATAAGTGTAAATATTATGAGGTAAAATGTATTTGGCCCCAAGATTTGGTCGTTTTTGCCCGAACAGAGTATTTTGGATGCTTATACTAGAAATGCTCCTTGTATATAAGTGTAAATATTGGTTAGGGTGCTGGCCTTCGTAAACCAGATTCGTGGGTTCGAATCCCACAGTGGCATGGATGTTCGTAGCAGTTTGGAATCGGCTTTAAGCTGTAGGTCCTGGTCTCATTAGCCCTCGTTTTTGCAAAAATAGTATTTTGGACCGTGCACTCCAAACCCAAACCAAACTCTTTTGTATATAAGTGTAAATATTATGAGGTAAAATGTATTTGGCCCCAAGATTTGGTCGTTTTTGCCAGAACATAGTATTTTGGATGCTTATACTAGAAATGCTCTTTGTATATAAGTGTAAATATTATGAGGTAAAATGTATTTGGCCCCAAGATTTGGTCGTTTTTGCCCGAACAGAGTATTTTGGATGCTTATACTAGAAATGCTCTTTGTATATAAGGGTAATTATTATGAGGTAAAATATATATAGCTGTGAGCTCAGAAATTAAAACAAATCAAGATACTTGTCTTGGCTCGCTTACTACGACACAAAGCCTATAACTTCCACAGAATTCTATCTCGTGAGAGAACAGCAATTCTCTAGGATGATATCTTTTCCATTTTTAAAAAACTTCGAGAAAAATACATTTAATTTTAAATTATTTGTGAGAAATTTTAGCATACCTTTATCTAACGCCAAATAAGAACATTAAACAAACACAAATTTTTTACAAAGGAAAAAAATAGCATATTAAAGAATTTGTTGTTCAAATATCGTAGTATAAATTTTTTAAAGGATTTCTAAAATCCAAACAGGCCAAAGATAATTTTATTTTTCCTATCCCCTATATAATAATAGCCTAAGTAATTAGTCTGTCTGTCCTCGAATTTATGAAGCGGTTGGACCTGGAATGGATACAGGCATCCATATTGGATTCTTAGTGAGTTAAGATTAGCAAAATTCAAAGCAAGTCGTTAAAACATTCAAAATCCACCCTTTCCCACGTTTCGAGTGTTTATCGATCTATATTCGATTCTAAAATAAATTGGCATAAATATGCTTCATATCACAGCGAAAAATACTGTCGTCTTTAAAACGTTCGAAATCCACCCCTTCCTCCCTTTTCGGAGTTTCATGCCATTATTTCGAGCCTTATTTTCCCCGGTTAAGAGCAGGCGATTAAATATATCAATTTCTCACATAATAAATAGGTAAATATAACATTTATTTCCAACATTATGACGTCATTCCTTTAACTATCTCATTTAATCATTTTTTATTTTAAATTATTTAAATGTCGTCTGCATTATTTTCATAAGTTTTATCACTGCATTTAGATACGACGTAAATAATTTTCTTGTATATTTGGCTTAAATAATAGATTAGGTATGTATGTGATAATTTTAAATTGAATCATCAATTATTTTTTGTTACAATGAAAACTTTATCACCGTTATTAACAACAAATTCTTTTCATAAAAGTCTAGGGGTATATTTCCCGGACTAATAAATAGCGTTGTATATCTTTGAAAATTAAGAAGTTTCTTCGTTGGTGTGTTTGTTTTTTATACATAACCACACGGTTTGACTAAATGATTCTAAACTGCATTCACAGTATCGGGAGACTTTAGAGAAGTACGAAGATTAACAAATTATTGAGCCTGTACCAAATTATTCTCAGCAAGAAAAACAAACCATTTTTTTACTTGCCTCATAGGGTACTTTACAATAATAGAAAATTAAAAATTTTACTTTTCTCGTCATATGACTGGCTATATGCTAGTAGGTTAATATTGAGCGAGAGGAATCCAATATGTGAGTTACAAATCCACTTAAAACAGTACATACTATATTTAAATGGCAGCGTGTAAAAAAGGTGTAGTCCTATGTTAGCTATTGGCGTTACATAAGGGAATATAGTGGTAATAATAAAACCAGTAACGTGCGGTAGGTTTTCATGCAGGGTGTGCAGAGAACATGGATTTTCCAATAAATCTTTAATTATTGAAACATCTGAGTTCTCCATTCTGAAACGGGTTATTTATTATGAATATAAATTTAAAGAATACAATAAATAAAATATTTACCTACGAGTAGTCGAGTTATAACTATAAAAAGAGCTAAACTTGTGAGAATTCTTCTAGAGCTGAAGCGAAAATCATGTCTTTTGTTGTATGGTGTCATATCAGCGTCGAAAAAGCAACGGTTCGGGCTTCCACGAAAAACTTATATGTTCAGCAAACCTATATGTAGCACCACATGGCGCCACCGCTGCGGTGCCTTATCCGGTGCCGACAAACCGAACATCTATTCCATGTGCAGAGGATTTCACTGCACGCTGGCACAATAGAGCGAACTGTTTCTTGTTCGGTCAGTGTATTAAATTGTATTTATTAATTGTTTTTGACGTATGGAAATCATATAGTCAGCGAAAAACATCTTGACAATTTTTAAAAACAAAACCAGCGATATGGTGTTACAGATATAACTTATATACTCTCTGTAAGACACAATGAATGGTAAAAGTTGCACTGTTCTGTTAAAATTCGTTTCTTTAAAACAAAACAACATTGTTTTTCAGCTAATTATTTCAATAAATATAATACATCACTGAAATTAATTTACCACTCTAAAACATTTCACTTTATATTGATGAAATACTTCTTTTATATTTCCATGAAAACCAAATCTTACAATATATAAATTTAAACATTAACCGTCTGCAAAATCGTATGGCCAGTTAATCAGTTAAAAAACCAAAATCGCTTCAGCAAATAAGTCCCCGCTCTAATACAACTCTTAATAAACCGTACCTTCAAATGATTCTGAATGGCAAGTGCAGGAAAAATAGCTACACTTGCCTCAGTGCCATAGTATGCTGTTCTTCTCCAGTAGCCCATACATAAAAAGCATGATTTTCAATTTAGTGCGCAGTGCGTACACATCAGAACTTCCTATGTTCGTTTACACGTTACGTGGTGCAGCACCTAATACCGCAATTACTGCGGGAATACAAGCAAGCAAATCAACATAATATTTGAGAATATCATAAATAATATTTATTATATACCATATAAAGATAAGTAGACATAGGTGCAGAAAATTATTGTCCCTCATAATTTTGCCAGGGTGTGCAGTGCACACACACCCTGCACATATGGACCGCACGCCACTGAATAAAACCTTCTATTCCCGTAGGCTACTTTGTAGGATTAGTGCTAACTGGTGTAATCAGAGTCGCCAGTTATTATGTAACTTTATACTTTCGGTATCTTGTCTACGTGAACAGGCTTATAATAGAAAGTTGTCGACAGTTGTATGAGAAACCCAAAGTTTTATAATGCTTTCGTTTGCTTATGGAGATTTTATAACTGTTTTGTCTAGTTGTATTTCGCTACGTTTTATTATGTTTCCGGTAATGATTGAACTGCATTTAAATTCCCCATTTAAAATCTATAAAATATCTATAATTAAAAAACATCAGTAACTTTTTGATAACATGTGAAATGTCCAGAATGTTTGTTTAATTTCCCGATAAATAACTACGAACAGCCCCAAACTGCGCTTCGCTAAATGGCTTGCTCAAGGTCATTTCCTAAAATGAATTGGAAATCTTTACTTTTTTTTTATGAGCAATTCTTTGAAAAGCTGTCACAATCACACAATGCCCCACTGAAAGATAACATTCGCAAGCCTTCTAAAATAATCAGGTCGCACTCAAAGTATCCTATTCATAACTCAATACGACAAAATCTATCTGTTTTTATCAGGCAATTACAAAAAAAAAAAAAAAAAAAAAAAAAAAAAAAAAACCAAGGCCAAAAAATATCAGACACTGCATGTAATACTATCCCCTGTAAAAACGAAAATTAATTATTAGAGACTTTGAGACATGGAGCGAATTTATCTTTTTCAAAATAAATATGCATTTATTATCTGACTTCTCTTTGGTACTAAACTATAACAGCTGCATTTAGATACGACGTAAATAATTTTCTTTTATATTTGGCTTAAATAATAGATTATGTATGTATGTGATAATTTTAAATTGAATCATCGATTATTTTTTTACAATGAACATTTTATCACAATTATTAACAACAAATTCTTTTCATGAAAGTCTATGGGGTCTATTTCATGTATTAATAAATATCTAACGTTTGTTATACATCTTTGAAAATTAAGAAGTTTGTTGGTTTGTGTGTTTTTTATACATAACCACACTGTGTTGACTAAATGATTCTAAACTGCAGTCACAGTATCGGGAGACTTTAGAGAAGTACGAAGATTAACAAATTATTGAGCCTGTACCAAATTATTCTCAGCAAAAAAAAAAAAAAAAAAAAAAAAAAAAAAAAAAAAAAAAAAAAAGAAATCATTTTTTTACCTGCCTCATGGGGTACTTTACAATTATAGAAAATTAAAAAATTTACTTTTCTCGTCATATAACTGGCTATATGCTAGTAGGTTAATATTGAGCGAGAGGAATCCAATATGTCAGTTACAAATCCACTTAAAACAGTACAGACCGTATTTAAATGGGAGCGTGTAAAAAAGTTGTAGTCCTATGTTAGCTATTGGCGTTACATAAGGGAATATAGTGGTAATAATATAACCAGTGGCGTGCGGTAGGTTTTCATGCAGGGTGTGCAGAGAACATGGATTTTCCAATAAATCTTTAATTATTGAGACATCTGAGTTCTCCATTATTTATTATGAATATAAATTTAAAGAATACAATAAATAAAATATTTACCTACGAGTAGTCGAGTTATAACTATAAAAAGAGCTAAACTTGTGAGAATTCTACTAGAGCTGAAGCAAAAATCATCTCTTTTGTTGTATGGTGTCATACCGGCGTCGAAAAAGCAACGGTTCGGGCTTCCACGAAAAATTTATATGTTCAGCAAACGTAGCACCACATGGCGTCCACCTCTGCGGTGCCTCATCCGGATGCTCATTGGTGCCGACAAACCGAACGTCTATTCCACGTGCAGAGGATTTCACTGCACGCTGGCACAATAGAGCGAACTGTTTCTTGTTTGGTCAATGGATTAAATTGTATTTATTAATTGTTTTTGACTTATGGAAATCATATAGTCTGCGAAAAGCATCTTGAATATTTTTAAAAACAAAACCAGCGATATGGTGTTACAGAATTAACTTATATACTCTCTGTAAGACACAATGAATGGTAAAAGTTGCACTGTTCTGTTAAAATTCGTTTCTTTAAAACAAAACATTGTTTTTCAGCTAATTATTTCAATAAATATAATACATCACCGAAATTAATTTACCACACTAAAACATTTCACTTTATATTGATGAAATACTTCTTTTATATTTCCATGAAAACAAAATTTTACAATATATAAATTTAAACATTAACCGTCTGCAAAATCGTATGGCCAGTTAATCAGTTAAAAAACCAAAATCGCTTCAGCACGTAAGTCCCCGCTCTAATACAACGCTTAATAAACCGTACCTTCGGATGATTCTGAATGCCAAGTGCAGGAAAAATAGCTGCACTTGCCTCAGTACCATAGTATGCTGTTCTTCTCCAGTAGCCCATACATATAAAGCGTGATTTTCAATTTAGTGCACAGTGCGTACACATCAGAACTTCCTATGTCCGTTTGTGCTCTACGTGGTGCAGCACTTAGTACCTCATGCACTGCAGGAATACAAACAAACAAATCAACATAATATTTGAATAAAAGTTAAATAATATTTATTATATACCATATTAGGATAGGTAGACATAGGTGCAGAAAATTATTGTCCCTCATTATTTTGCCAGGGTGCGCAGTGCACACCCTGCACATATGGACCGCACGCCACTGGAGATTTTATAACTGCTTTATCTAGTTGTGTTTTGCTATGTTTTATTACGTTTCCGGTAATGATTGAACTGCATTTAAATTCCCCATTTAAAATCTATAAAATATCTATAATTAAAAAACATCAGTGACTTTTTGATAACATGTGAAATGTCCAGAATGTTTGTTTAATTTCCCGATAAGTAACTACGAACAGCCCCAAACTGCGCTTCGCTAAATGGCTTGCTCAAGGTCATTTCCTAAAATGAATTGGAAATCTTTACTTTTTTTTTATGAGCAATTCTTTGAAAAGCTGTCACAATCACACAATGCCCCACTGAAAGAAAGATAACATTCGCAAGCCTTCTAAAATAATCAGATCGCACTGAAAGTATCCTATTCATAACTCAATACGACAAAATCTATCTGTTTCTATCGGGCGATTAAAAAAAAAAAAAAAAAAAAAAAAAAAACCAAGGCCAAAAAATATCAGACACTGCATGTAATACTATCCCCTGTAAAAACGAAAATTAATTATTAGAGACTTTGAGACATGGAGCGAATTTATCTTTTTCAAAATAAATATGCATTTATTATCTGACTTCTCTTTGGTACTAAACTATAACAGTAAAATATCCTCGAATGAACTTTTTTCTGATTATTTTTCAATCCCCAGTCTTAGTACTCATACTTGTAATGCACTAGTACTCATCACTTTACTATGGAGTTCCCTTCTACGTCGTTATGGTAGGTCCCGGTCTCATTAAACTTGTGTTGCAAAAAGTAGACCGTAGCACTCCAAATCAAACCAAACCAAATCTACGTCGTTAAGCGGTACACATCTACGTCGTTAAACGAATTGGTCGGTAAGCGAGGATCTGACGAACGGAATACAGGAACTTGGTAAAATTATAAATATTATAGTTTATAAAGTTCATCTTCAAAGTCTTTGTGACCGAGTTGTCATGGCATCAAACTGCCGGATCAAAACCCAGCAGGGGCGCTGAAGCTCATTTAATTTAATTTTAATTTAATTTACGTTATATCTAGAAAGGACTAGAATATTGATTAAATTCCTGGAATGGTTTTCCAGAATATTCTACGTTAGTATAAAAGAGCGAGTAGCTCAGTTTGAATTAATTCTCAGTTTGTTAACCTTCTGTTGTGTGTTAAATAAATAGCTTTCGTTTCCCGCTATTTGTGTGCCTCGTCTGTTTCCCTAACATCAACGTAACAAAATTTAAATTTATTCATAAAAAACATGCATGTACATATCACTTGCTTATTTCATGATTTGGAGTTGTAAATGGTCCGAATCAGTTAGATACACCGATTAAGTTGTGCCTTGAAGGGCGGAGGTTCTAAATATGAAATTTGAAAAGAAAATCTATGTTTTGTTTTGTAATGCGTATTTTCTAAATAATTTAACACCTTAAAATCAATTCTATTTAACTTTATTAAAGCATTCAGTATTTGATCCATGGTCTTCTCAAGTAGCTCAAAAATATCGGCCAACATCAAATGGACATCCATCCACCTCAAATGGTATCCCTAAGTATTTATTATAGATATTTAGCAATATTAGTCAATATTTCCAGACATCTCTGAATAGCATTTTTTTAAAAATATATTTAGCAATGTTAGGCCTCTCTTATCTTTGAATATCATTTTGGTATTTAGCAATGTTTGTCAATATTCCCCCTGGCCACGTGGTAAATTTGTTCTGCGAACTAATTCATTCACTTCTTTTTGAAGTAAGGTTTCTTTCTATTCGTTTAGAAGCTTTACGTTTAAAATTTGTATTACCTGGCATTTTTCCTCAGAACAAAAATCTACGGCAGTCCAGGTCTACTGTGCTTGTCTCACAGCTTTCTGAAGTATCGCAATATTTGCGTAGCACCCGTTGTGGACAAAGGGTAGAACCGATTAACTTCCGTTCCCATTCAGCTAATGGGGTTGCAATGAATATTATGCGATATTATTTGATGTCAGAAAAAGATATTTATTTTTGTGACTATCGACAGATATCGCTGAATATTATTAATAAAGTATTATTTTAAAAAATTTCATGGCACTGTTTAACATTAAACAAATATTAAAAAATAAACTTTATAAAAACTGGCAAATTTATTAAATTTCATTTTTTAGAATAATGTATCTCATATAAGCGATGCAAATAACTCTTTTAAATGATTTCTTTCACACGATTTTAAACTTTAATTTTACATTATGTCGGTCAGTAACTGCAAGTATCCAAAATTTGATGTCCGAATTTATTCCTATTTATCAACAATGGCTCGTAGTTAAAAAAAAACTTACATAATTCGAAAATGTATTATCTTTCTCCATAGTAGCTGTAAATCAGTTCGTAATACAGTTAAATTTGTGAACTGAGTTCATTCTATTGTTTAGTATGCTCTAAAATGCTTTAAAAAAGAAAAACGGGCGAAACAAGGAAAGAAAACATCGTCCAGCATAGTTAACTCAACTTGATCAGAGATCCATAGTTAGAGATGTGAAAAATCCATATTTTTGAGTGCTGTCAAAATTTCAACAGAATATTTAGATTAACTGGACTAAATGTGTGTTCTACTTATACGAAAGTTTTTGTTATTGGAAAAAAATTAAGACTAGGCACTCTTTGGAAATATTTATGATAAATAAGCCCAAAACATATTGGAATGTCTTGCTTAGAGTTGAAATCAAATTCAATATTTTTGGTTTCAATAAGCATTTGAATGTATACAGAAGGAAAAGTGAGGATACCAAGAATTTAATTGTAATAGTAATTAAATTGTATTTGTAATTTTAATTGTATTGCAATAGTATTGAATTTTATTGTATACTGGTGGAGGTATTGAAGTTGAATGTCAACATCGAGACTATGAAGTTTAGAATTCAATAATGGCATAATGCAGTGATTCTTAAAGAATGTATCAGAGTGCCCTAGACTATTTGTGCGCTGCGCTTCTGCAGCATTTCAGAGAAATAGAAACATGCGTTCATATAAAACACTGCTGTTTATTGATAAAACTTCCTTACGGCTCTACCGCTCTCTTTGTCAACAGATTATGACTTTTACAAAGAACAGCCTTTTACTGACTGGGTTCTAGATAGATTCTGCAAACACACATAGAGAACGTGGTTTGCACGACTCAACAGCTTTTGCTCGAACGTCAATTTTGTTTAGTATGGTATGTAGTTTCTTTTAATTGTATGTTTGCCTTGATATGGCAATCAGTTATATATGTAGACATGTGTAGCTCATGTGGTATTTTTGTTATTATTTTTGAAATATTGGAAGTGGATATTATGTTTACGTTATTTTTTTTTTCAGATGAAATACATCCAAAAACCAGATTTTGAAGAATCCCATCTTCTCTCAAAATATAATGAAAATATTTTAGTAAGTTTCGGTTTCATTTAGACCGAAAATAAAGATTATCCTTCGTTTCTATGAAGTTGCAAAATGGCAAATGAGTCGTTATTTTCTACTATTTTCTCATATCATAACATTTTGTAATATATCATTTTATTAAAAAATATTACTTGAAAATGTGTATATAGTGAGCTTACAGTTATTTGTCAAATTGTAATGCTTCAAAAAGTTTGAGAATTTACTTTCATAATGAATCATACTCTTTATTTAACTGTTTTAAAATGCAGTTTTAAATTATCTGACAAAAATTTGGATATTCGAAAAATCTTCGACAAAAACAAACTTCTCTTCTGAAATATAATTTTAAGTAATTGATAGAGTACTATCAAATTAAAATTCGTAAATGTACGAACACTTTTGGGAGCCATTATATGTAAAGAATATTCTATTCTATAGCGAAATGCAATATATCCAGCTATCTTAAGGTGGGTCTGTAAGTGTCACATTGGATTTCTCTCACTGAATATTAACCTATGGAGAAATTAAAATTCCCTCTAGCAAGCTTGAATTTTAAAAAATCTTCTAAAAAAATACACCACGTGATGGAACAGCAATATTTCTATGATGTTATTTTTTTTCTGAATTTATGTTTGTTAAATGTTCTTATTTACGTTTTAAAAAGAGTATATTAAAATTATTCACAAATAATTTAAAATCAAATAATTATTCTCGATTATTTTTAAATAGAAAGGTAGCATCCTAGAAAATGTGATGTTCTATCACGTGAAATAAGAATTTTAAAGAATTCTTAAAATGCCAGGTAACCAGAAAGAATTTTATTTTTCCAGTAGGTTAACAGTGAGTAAGAGGAATCCAATATGGCAGGGTACAGATCCACTTTAAGCTAATATTTTTGCAGCCATATTTTGTAAGTTTTGTAAAGAAATTCTACAAATTTTAATGAGACAAAAAATGGTTCAGAAAAAATTGTTCATGTCATATACAGTAGAACCTCGATTATCCGAACTTCTATTAACCGAAACTCTCCGTTAACCGAAGCCTTTTTTTCACTTTCTACTATCATTCAAAATTTTCTCTTTACAAACATGCATTTTAAAGTTTTCTTTTTTCCCCGCATTCATTTTGTATGCAAGCAGCCCTTTACAAACTATAAGTACAGATGAATATTTTGGAATTCCCTTTTTTAGGATTCCTTCTCGCAAGCACAATATTAGGTAGGAGTGTACTGTTCCCCACTTTCAACAAAAACACACCCCATTTCGAAATTTGGAATGTCATACTGCCGAGTCCTAAAACAATCGAATGTTATTCACCAATGACGATACTACATATTAAACTAGATGGTTATTGATGAATTCTCGATTATCCGAAGTAGGTTTGGTCCCGATTACTCCGGATAATCGAGGTTCTACTGTATTCCCATAACGTTTCCCCACCACAATGTCTAATAATGTGTAAGGCATGTAATTATTCAAGAATCAAGAAAAAGAGAGACATTGATCACATCAACTTTTAATAAAAATAAAGTATCTATGAACAACAACTGTAGCAATACCAAATAAATATGCAAACGTGTATAGAAAAGAAAACATCAACTGTTCACTTACACTACACACACTGCTTGTTAACAATACCATAATTACTTTCATTTTAAAATCTTTTTTATATGTGTTGTAGCTCCTTGCGTATTTCGCGGAGCAACGCGAAACTAACCTTTACTTAAAAGCTGGTGAATTGGGGACGTTCTACGTTAGGGAAGCGATATTGTCAAAGAACTTTTGTAATTCGTTATTAAAGAGGACTCTTTGTACAAAATTTAAAACTACCAAAATCAAGGCAAATCCTATAATTGTAGCGGAAAAATAAAATCCTAATTATCTTGGAAAAACCAGAAAAAAAAATATTAATAAGAATCGGGATATGCAGAGGGTCATTCTAAATACATCTTGATACGAGTTCTAAAAGCATTCGAATGTGTCAAACTTAGGTGAAATTTTTAATGCAGTGGAATGTAACTTTTGAAGGTGTGGCAAGGACTTTAGTGTGCGATCGAGAAGAATAAAAAACCTTCGATTGAACTAGTGGCAGACGAGGCGTCAAAACAATGTTTCACCACAAAGAACACCAAATCATTTGACCAGTATACATCAAAGTAATGAATCTATCGAGAAACATGATCAATGCATTTATGAAGACAGTTTGGGAGAACAGAACACATGTTGTGCCCAAAATCCCATAAAACTGACGCGTCAACGAGTAATGTGCTTTATAAAGTCTCGATTTAGTATGTTAAACAACGCAATCGAGCTAACGAGACAATTTAGCATGGCTTAATTGCAGAGCTATGGTCAACTTTTTGCTACGCGATGGCTGATGAGTCCTGGACCTATTACTTGAGGCCAATTCCAAATGGCTACAAACATCCCTGTCAACAGTACGAATCTATAACTCTACTACCGAAAACAAGACTGTTTAGAAATATGTGCAGGTACATATCAAAAACGTCATTCATTAAACAAGAAAGAAATTTTAGTGACTATCTATGAAATATTTTCGAATTTTTTTTAAATTGAAACACCTTACATAAAATCAAAATAATTTTTACAAAAGTAACAATAAGCACTCTAAAATATTCTTCTTCAAAATTAGTTGCTCAAGTTCAAAAAGTAGTGCAGAATAGTTTGGTGAGTGTCTAAAAAAATAAACCTCAACACTCAGTGTTACCTTTTTTGAGAAAAGTTTGGCACGCTGCAGGAAATGTCCCCGCAGGAAGAGAGGTAACATTTGGGACATTGAATGAATTATATGCAAAATCCTCAAACGTAATAATGTTATTACTATTGTATTTAAATTTGAATCACCATTTTCATCTAACCAGATAAATCTTTAGTAGGGAAATTTACTGATATTACGACGAGAGGTTAAATCAAAATTCCACCTCTTGACGCCGTTTTCCATTTGTGTCATTCATACATGTACATTTTATAAAAAAGAAAGAATTTTATTTACAGTAGCCTTTCTTGTGAAAAATAAAGTAGCCATTTTAGATTCCGCAAAGTTTATGCTAAAAATCCGCTATTTTTTTTTCGATAATCGAATAATAATCGAATACATATTTCAATTAGTGCTGTAACCAGTTTTAACAAGGCCCTTATTCTAAAAATAAAATTGTTAAAAAGCAAATAAATATAAGAATTTCAATATATGATTCAAAATTTTTAATAATGCAAATGAATAAAAATGATATTTATCTCTTAAATAATCGAAAAAATTCAAAATTTTATTTTTAACTTTCTATTTCCTACTTCTTTTATTTTTAAGTAGCGACTGATTGTTTTAATTCCACTTTAAACCAATTGAATAAAGCTTAAATTGCTGAAAAGTGAAAAGAAATTGTCTTTAACTGAAGCTCTTACTATATATATAGTTTTTTCAAATATTAATTTAATAATCTTAGTAAACATTTAATAAATTTTAAATTTATAATTCTTCCTGCTTTAGAAATAGAAATACTTTATGTTTATTAATTTAATTAAGTAATTTATGTTTATTTATTAAGTAATTTATGCTTATTAATTTTTGTTTCACTATTCTTACCTTCTGTATTGGAATGCGAAAATTAGAAATTTTTTTACACATAAGACATCAGATAATATTTTACATTCACAATACAAAATTTTTTATAAACATAATTCGAAACGCGACATCTTTAGGAGTATACGCCCTTTAAAATCAATATATAAATTCTTTATTTTTAAATCGCGTTAAAAATTTGAAAAATATGAGAATAGCCTAAATTTTTAATATTAAAAATTTTATATTTGAAATTATAATGAAAATAACTAAATTGTGGGATGCATAATATATGTATATATGCTTACATCAATACAATAAATTGCATAAAGCTACTACGGACACTTTGTAAGGTATGAACACAAACTAAAAAATATGAAATCCAAGAAAAATCGTTTTAAAGTTCAAATTATGCATGAACGCGAGAGATCAAATAATTCGAATCGCAAAAGCTTTCGCGGAAATTGCGATATTTCTAAAGTAATAGTACAGCAATGTTTCCAGTTTTATGCATAAAATAATTTAAAAAACATAAATTTTGCAGATTTAATAATCCTTATATCCTTTAATACCCTGGCATGATATATAATTTAAAAAATGAAGGGATGAAGCAACCGATTATTAAGAATTAAATATTAAATACATGTATAAAATAGGAAATTTAAAATTGAGGCATATAAGGGCCGATTGTAACTTATTTACTACAGCACTGACTGCAATAAAATTCTGAAAGTTTTGTAAGGAAGAAAAGGTTTACATTTTACAATGTTACAATAAGCCAAAAAAAGAGGTAATCTTGTTCCCTTTATGAAAGTAGCTACGGTACGTTTTAAAGTATTTCAAAAATGACAATAAAAACCTGTACACTGCATAAAATTCACCGATACTTTAACATTATAAATAATTCGTGAATATTATTTTACACACAAAAATCTGAAAAACAAGTATCAATGTTTATCTTTCGGAAAAAGTAAATAAACTTGCGAGTGTTATTATTAACAGCTGTTTAAATATCTACCAATAAACCATAGAAATTACAATTTTATAACAACACATAAACAATCAACGTATATTACACGGCAATGACGGTTTTATACAATAAAATGGCGACTAAATGTGGAACAACCAGGCAAAGTACAAACACTTTATTTGGTTTCATATCACCAGCGACAATCTGCAATCGAAAATTCGTCTTTCTTTAACAGTTGAGGTAAATTAAATAAATATAAGGAATGTATTTTTAACGATTCACAATGCATAGTAGATAAAGCCACATATTAAATGTTTAACGCATAACCTTCAATGTCGAATTTTCTTTATTATTTATTTAAAGGCAATTTAGATTAAAATGTGTGCTAATTTTAGGTAAATTAATTTTCAAATACAAATTCCTGGTTGTTCCTTCTATAATACAATACACTATTGACGTAAAAGATTAAGAATAATATTAGGATTAAATATATCTTTCTTATGCATCTCATTAAAAAATACACTACACTGCTATATCTATGAAGCATTGCATAAGAAAGATTACAGTACTGTATCTAGGACAGTAATTATACTGCAGCATCAGATACAAGTTCATTACAAGTAATGTAAATTCTATTTCTAAGTAGCGAATGGCCTATTTCTAATTCCTCAATCTAAATCTGGTTAACTACTTGTATTATTTACAAACAGAAGAATATATTTTTAACAATAATCAAATAAAGTTTCTTTTTTTCAGAAAAAAAATATATATTCAAAATCATGAGAACATTTTTAACTTAACTACAATTAAATACACGTGACAGTGCAGTATAATTTAAGTGTCGATAAATATTTATACATAGCACTGAATAATGTATACACATAATATACATATTATTACAAAATACTCTCTAGTAAGCGTTTGCTTAGATACAAATATCGATTAATTGTCACATATCGATAAATTTTGACCGCGTAAACTAGGCAACGAGAGTTTAAGTAACATTGAAAGCGATAAAAGCGAACGATGAATCTGTGTTATCACATAGTTTCGATTCATTGCCGAACATCAAATCATGAGAATGCAATCTGAAGTTTATGACTGTCTTCTCTATTATTTATCTTTCAACTTTAATTGAAGCTGATATATACCTGGATATAACACTGATATATATATCTTTTAACAGAAATACTGCAGAATAATTTCAGATTTACAGTTAATATCAAAGTTATAAGGGCAAAACGGTAATCATTTTCTACCTACACATCTAGATATGAATTCTCGCAGGTTTATCTAGATGTCTCCACGGAACTAGTTAACCCTTTATAGAGAGTACAAAAACTAGTACAAGAAAACCTTTTTTTTTTTCTAAAAATAGGTTACATTAATTTTTTAAAAAGATTATTTTATTGGCAATGCCATTTTTTTAAGATATAGGTAGGAAATAATGTTTATTCAAAGAATATTTTTAAGCTTCTCAACTATGCAAATCTGAATTATTGCAAATACTATATTTCTAATCTGGGATATAGTATTTTACTAATTATAATTTTAAAACATCAGAATCGAGAAACTTAAAACGTTAATACTCATCAAAATATTGAGTCTAAATTTCTGAAAACTTCAATATTTGTTCTGCTCTACTAATTTCTTAATTAAATAGAAATTTATGCAAAAATATTTAATTTTCTGAAATTACACAATTTTAGTGAAGCATTCACTGAATACACATGTGAAGTTTCTTCTGAAGAGGTCATCGTATCCCTCTTTATAGGATGAAAAATAAAAAGTTATCCGGAAATATTCTTTTTCTTAAAAGTTTATGATGACCTTTGAAAAGATATTTCATACGTTCATTTTTTATTGTCTTAATTTGGTTGGAAATGTTCATTAAAAAAATTAACTACTACGTAATTGTACAAATCTAAATTTAAAGCTCTATTTTTTATCTAAAGTAACAGCATTTTAACAACAAAATACACTCAATTCTGTGTAATATCTTCAATTATTACGGATAAAAATTATTTCATCCATAAGATGAATCAAGGTTCTTTGCAGACAAAATCTCATGAGGAATTTTTCCCTCAGGCTTGCTCAATATGCGAGTAACAAGTTCCAGGTGATATTTCAGATGTCACTTTACGCGGCGAAAACTTATTTCCCAGTGCTTTATATAAAGGGTTAACTACATTCAAGTCAAAATATATTAAAAACTATTTTAAGAAGGAATTACGAACAGAAGTTTTGAATACCTAAACGAATTATATTTCTAATGCACAATAAAGTAAACTCAGTTCTGTGCGATGTTATTTTGTTTCCAATATTACAGATAAAACGATGTCATCCGTCCGTAAGGTTCACAGCAAACATCAACCCATGCAGGAATTCCCTCCCCCCTTGTAGTTATGTTTGTATTATTCAAAAACTAGAAACCGGAAGTATAGTGAGGCTGGGCTAATATGTGGAAAATTTCCGGTGATTTTTCAGAGGGTACTTTTATGAGGTAAAAATTAGTTTCCAGTGCCTCACAAAGGGTTAACGAAATCGGGAGAAGATAATTTTCTACAAAACTTACCGTAGAAAAAAAAGGGTATTTGCAAATATTTTGCTTTAACCAGGCATGGACAATGACAAAAGAAACTGAAAAGGGAAAATGTGGAACATATCTAGCATCTCACTTGATAAATATATCAAAATATATTTTTAAAAAATGAACATTTTGTAACTTAAAAAAAAGTATTTGATTAAAAATCATTTGTGTTAAAGAAATTTTCAAAAGCGGCAGCGTTAATATGTGAGACTTCACGTCCTGGTGTATTCCAGGGGTAATTTTATGCAGTGGGAAATTAATTCCCAATGTTTTATAAAGAGTTAATTATGTGAAATTGGAAAACAAATTTGACCATTTTTATTATTAACAATACACTATTAATATCACATTAATTTTTTTTTAAATTCCATCGTTTTATATGGAGTATTTCACAGAATATGCAGAAAACTTTTTGTGAAAAATACTGCCAGCAAAAAGCGAATTGATATTAGTGTAATGACTAAGTATTTATGTATATGGGGAAAGTCAAAAAATGTGAACGAATTGCAAATGCAGGAAATCGAGAAATTAAAGCACCATATGACTTATGATGACGTTGGATTTACCATCTAATAGTGTCAAACACTAGAATGACTTGAGATTGCTTGTGGCCAATTACCATATGAAAGATTCGGCAAAATTAATCTCAGTGGCTTCTTCAAAATAAGGGTTAAAAACAAGGTACATTTTGTATCAATTCATTTGTAGCACCAAAAAGGACGAAAAAATTTAAAATACATATTACAAACAAGTCAAAAGGACAATTGAGATAAAGTGCCCAATGTCTTTCCAATCTCTACAGCATTCAAAATTTTGAGCTGAGCCTTATACACAAAACTCAAAGGACACATACATACATACACACATAAAAAATTTCAAAATTTTTAACAAATTTTTTTTCAAGAAATAATTTCAATTTTCATTTTATACTTAAAAAACATTTATTTTAAGATAAAAAAAAACTCCAATTTTTTTCTATGGAAAAATAAAAATTTAAATAGCGATTCTATTTTTGCTTGGGTTATCTTGATATACAACAGACTGAATTGAAGCAAAACATGTAAAAATCAGAGTTTAATTTCTAAAATATGAGAATGGAGAAAGAAATTAGTGAGCACAAGAATATGAAATATATTTTCCAAAGCAATGTATATATTTTACCAAGCTTTAAACATATAATTACAAAACATATTAGCCTCCCAAATATATTTGTAGAAGACCCGTGAGAAAATATTAAACGACGTTAAATTATTTTTGCAATTACAAAAAATGTAAAATTTGTGCAAATGAACATCTTTATAGAGAATCTATATGCACACACAAAATAATAATAAATAAATAAACCTTCGGAAGAGAGTCTACTGCAGACCCAATTGCAATCAAGAATAATTTCCTGCAATTACCGATTCCTTTAGTCATAACTAAAGTTTCACGATTTTTATGGGCTCTCCTTACTAAACTATTATTACATGTAAAAGTTTGAATGAATGGCATATTCCAACAGATTTCATATAATGAGTATAATGTATATAATTTAGGAACATTAAAATATTAGAAACATGGCAATGATTTTGTCGTAAGAAGCACACTTTAATGAATTTTGACAAGTATTAGGCCATTTGATTATTTTTTCCCCTTGAAAGCTTATTAACCAACATGAATAATACACATATAATAAAAATGCTTCATTGTAAATATAAATGCATTCTATAATTGGCTTTATTTAAGTATTTGGAACTTTAAGACCATATAACAAACATGTCTTAAATCCTTACTCCTTACTCTTCAAGTTGACATAAAAAGCTAAAAATAATTTTACATATATCTCTTTTCTAAATGATTATTTTACAGCAAACTAATTCTAACTCATTATGCTCTTCAAAAAATCTAATATTATATTCTATACTTCACAAGGAAATGGTAATTAAAGTTTACTGCATAAAACACTGTCTGCCCATAAGGATATTTCATAATATTATTAATGCTAAAGATCGAACATAGCTCTATTGCCTTTTAAAGAACAGTAAAGCATGTACACAATTTTTTTTAACCAATTCCTAATTAACAATTTTACAAAATCAAATCATGAAGATGTAGATAAGAGTAGGGTTCAAGTGATAAGTTCACCTTTCACATATTTATTTTTAATATACACTTTTATAATTTAATAAAAATGACATCATCTTATTGATATAATTGGCATTTTTAAATATTTTTTAAACTAATTGCTGTATCTACAGCAATTGAAAAAAAATTTAAATTCTCACTGAAAATTATTCAAAATTATTTTATTAAAAAATTTTAAATATCTACATGTTAATAATTTCTGCATTTTGATTAATGAAATCATACAAAATCAATTTTAAAAAGGGATATGGCTAACTTTATAATCATTTACAAAATTAAAGACAATAGAGATAATTAAATGGATACACCAAAACTTGATATTCACTTTAAAAGAGGAATATGACAAACTTAACAGGAAGTTTACTAAACCTATTATAAAATACCAATTTTTTTTTCATATATATGAAAACTTAATTGTAAAAAATATATTAATAATGACTTGTAAAGCTGTTAAGAAATAAAACACTGAATTCCAACCTTTCAAATTTGAGTAAATAAAAAATAATTCTGAATTTTTTAAAGTTATTCTTAAACACTCGTGTTACAGGGCAGTAATGCTCACTTGTAAAATGCTACACATACTTCCTAGCTAAAATACTAACTTATTATTTTTCCAGAATTAATCTTACTACAGAAATAGCTCAGAAGATTTTTTTTAAATTAGATATTTTTGATTTTATGCTTTTGGAACCAGTATAATCTAAGGAAAATATTTTTTCAAAATTGTGTCTAAAAAAAGCCAAATTGAATGTATTAAATTATATAATAACTTTGACAAACAAGAACAGGTTTTTTTTTAAAAAAAGCTACAGAGTACAGTCATGTGCACTGAAGAATAAGTGAAAAAATATTTCAAGACAATATACAAAAGGAATAAATATGTTTTACATCAATAAAGTACAGATATATGTGCAACAAGAAAAGAAAGTTACTATAAATTTTTAATCTAGATCTTTAAACTCCTTTAGAGTATAAATAAAGGGATATCAAAACAATAAGCTTCACAAGAGAAAATGAAAAATTGATTTAAAATGTTTATTGTTCATATTCAAAAATTTTATAAAGGAATTATTCCAATCACAGTTTATGCTTATTCCTATTAATACAATAGCATAGCGCAACAATATGTGCAATAAGTACACAGAATAAAATATTACTTCTTTGTGTACAGCAATTTTATAGTTAATTATCATTAACATAAATAAATCCAAACATACTGATTCCTCACAATCATGAATTTATAAAACACAAAATCACTGACAGACTTTATCTACTGAGAAAACAGCAAGTAGTTAATGAGGAAATATTGTTTCCTGTGAAAAATCAATTGCATAAAAATAATATATGCATACCTCTATTTAAAAAAAAAGGGTTGATTTTAACATTTATGTTCTTGTCATTCATAATGCTATAACTTAAAAGATTATACTAGTTCACTGATGTAAACAAATTTACTAATTTAGTTATACACAGATTCCACTGGGTTTCTTTAAGATATTTAAAAGGTTTATAACTCAAAGCATCAAAAACTGTACATGAGTTTGCTTGGTTTTATTTACCATTTACAGATAAAGTTCTAAACTATGAAAATTTTAACAGAAAGCAAATAAAGACATAAAAAGTAGCACAACAGAGATGGATATAAAAATACTGTATTTTGTTCAAATACCATGTGCAATAACTTTTTATCAAATAAAAATTTAATTGCATGTGAGCTTTAAAGATAACTTAAATGCTCTAGTTAGAGCACCATCCTATTACAGTAATTAAATAAAAGCTCTAAAATTGTTAACAAACATATAAAGGTTTAGTTCTTGTTTGCATATAGTCTACTGCTCTATTACAGGAAGGCTAATGAGACCAGGACCTATGCTTAAAGCCGATTCCAAATGATTGAACATCCCTGCCAGCAAGATTTGAACCTGTGAACTCCAGTACTGAAGAGAAGTACCCTACCCACATGGCAGACATAAAAAAGAAGTTATATGAACAAATCCATTTTGTAATTGATTATTTTTGAAGCACAAAAAATTTTAGAGTGTAAATGTGATTTGCCAAATCAATCAAATATATACATAGTATTACACATGTAGTTTTATTTACTACCAAATGAGCCTAAAAGCTATGAATACAATAAAGAATTGAAAAATACATAGATAATTTTTAAATCACTTTCAGAATGTTATAAATAATTTAGACAATAAATATTTAAATCCATTGCACATACTTTATAAAATATATATATATGAAAAAGCTGTACATAAAAACATCACAGAGCATTTAAAATATATTCAGTAAACAAAAAAGTTATGTATATGAATGTATATGCAGATATTCAGAGCAAATAAAATATCAAGCAATAAATATTCTCAACTAATCATAAACATTAAAAATCCACATATCCCTTATTATTCACAAATAAAATAGAAATAGAAGTAAAATTCTGGCAGAGAATCACCAGCTAAAGATGAAATTTTCATAGTAAAGAGAAACATTAGTTTTTAAGTAAGTCTTCAATATTTGAAAAAATAAATATGATTATTGAAATGAAATTTATATTCCAACAAAGAAGTATTTGATACTGACATGATCAGTATAAATAGACAACTTTAATTTTTAACAAATTTCAAATGTTCATTATGCATTGAAAGTCTTAACACAAATCAATGTATGATATATGAAGTTAAAAAAAAAATTAAAAAAATAATAATTTACAAGATATCATAGTTGTCCTAGCAAGTTATAGAAATGGTGGCAATGAGAAATTACAAAAGATAAATTTATACACCAATAATTGTAAGACAATTTAATTAAATTGTTCATATCAGAAATAACAGAATGTGAAATACCAGCTACTAAATACTTTAATTTTAAAAAAGCATAAAAATATAAATCTTAAGGTTTAAATACTTTATTTAACAGAAATTTGAAGCAATTATATCAGACATAAATCTTTTATTTAAGATAAATATGCAGCTTAAATTTTCTACTATACAGTCGGGAAAAAAAATGAATAACTATACTTAAATACTTTAAAGTAGTTTTAGAAATAAAAAATCATACTTTTAAACTAGTAAAAATTTATAACTTAGTTTGATTTTTACAGAATTTTTATTATGTTAATTTGTTACATATCCCAGGTAGAAATTCTTCTAATAATAAAGACTTTAAAAAATAATATGTATAACCATTATTTCAATAAAATCTGAAATACAATAAATAATGATCTTATATAATATATATATATACATATAGATATGAGATGCAATATATTTAATTGTTATATTATAATACATATTAAAGCTAACTGAAATGATAAAATATTAATTTTATTTTAAAATACTAAATATAAGACAATTTTTAAAAATATATATATATCACATTAGCTTGAACTTTTTACTTCCACAACTATAAAAAGATAAAAATCAAACAAATGAATACTCTTCATTCTAAGAGTTTAATATGAGCATGCATTTTCTAGATATATCCTAATACAGCATATGATTTCAATTTGCTACTAAATTCTTCTGGAGTTGGAATGAAAAAGAATCTAAATTTTTAATAAACTACTATAAAAATATAAGCTACATCTAAACACATTTATAGTGCATTTGTTTTTAGACAATAAAGCACATTAAAAAATATACTTATTTCAAAATAAAGAAATAGACAACCAACTGCACTAAGAACAAAAAACAAAGATAACAAATTTAACATTGTTATTTATGACAATTCTCCTATAGGAGCACTTTGCAACCACAGCGTATGCATAAAATGATATAACTGATCAGATACAGATACTTTGTAAGGTGTAGGATTTAAGTTTCTTTTAATATCAGATCTTAACGAAGCTAATGACTGCATGACTCTTTTTCGAATATCAGATAACACCGGGATATCTGTGCAAATTTTTCCATTGCTAAAGCAAAGCTCATACAAATTTTGTACTTGGACTGGCTGGACATATGCACGTTTTGACTCTTGAAAAGGATGCCGTACCAGGACTCTCTTCCCTATTTCTGGAGGTGGTTCATCTTTCATTTGCAACAAATCAATTAGAGCATGCCCATCTTTTCCAAATAATCGATATACAGACTTACAGCCTGGAATGGTGACCTTTTCAACATCAAGACTAAGTTTAATACAAGGTTTTGCATTGACTTCAACTAGTTTAAATACACAACCCAAGGCAGGCTGTTTTTGGCATGTGACTAAATGTGTTCCAATACCAAAGCAATTGATTTTGTGGCCCTGTTCATTTAAAGATATAATGGTCTCTTCATTGATATCATTACTTGCTACAATGCACAGGTCTTTAAACCATGGCAAGTTATAATTACTCCCTACAACACAAAAAGTATCATAAGCAACTTTGGACAGATATGCTAAATCACCACTATCTATACGTATACCTACAGCTTTATAACCTAACTGATTGAGTGATATTGCAACAGCACAGAAATTTAACAAGCCACTCTTTTTAACATCATATGTATCAATTAAAGCTAAAAAGTTATCCGGAAATGAAATTGCATAAGCAATAAATGATGCCAATTCTCCATCACTAGCCTCATCTTTAAGAATGTGCAATAAAGAGGACAATTCTGCCCGATGTTTTTTACAAAGCTCCATAAAATCTACATCACAATTTGTATGTTTGTTTATTAAATATCTTAATTTGCAGTCATCAAGTGAAGAATATGACATAACAAAAGCATGAGCATGTGTACCTTTAACAGGTATATCATACATTTTTCCAGCCAAAACATTACTAGTGCCATCAAATCCACCGATATAAGCATACTTGGATGCAGATAATCCACCATCTGGTCCCTGTGCCCGTCTCAGTCCGTACTCTAGTAACTGCAAGTCAGATCCAGCGGCAATTCTAAAGCGAGCAGCATTGGTTGCAACAAGACTTGCATAATTCACAAGAGTCAAAAATGATGTCTCTAACAGTTGAACAACAGGAAGTGGGCCTTCAACGCGTATCAGCGGTACCCTTGGAAATACAACAGTTCCTTCAGGAATAGCATATAATTTTACATCTTTAGCAGTAAGATTGGATAAAAACTCAAAAAAAGTTTCTTCTACACTTGAAGGAAGGATCTTTTTCAGATACTCAATATCACTTTCTGAATACTTAAAGTTTTCTAAAAATTTCAAACATTCTTCCAAACCCGCAAAAACGGTAAATTCTCCATTAAAAGGATTTTTTCTGAAAAATAAATCAAAAACGGCGTAATCGGAGCATTTGCTGCTTTTCCAATATGCATATGCCATTGTAATTTGATATAAATCTGTCAACAAGGGTTGTACAACACCATTTAACATAGGAAGAGTTCTTCTTTGATTTTCATCCATCTTTAAGCTGATTTCAACATCCAATACGTGTAATAAATGTTTGACTCCAGTAACAAAAATAAGATACTAAGTATTTTGTGCCTCAGATTAAAAAACACGGTGCACTGTATAAAAATAGTGATATCAGATGTGCTGAAGAGACCTTTAAAAATTCAAATAACCAGGACAACAATATATAAAATTCAGTGTTGCCAATTTTTGCAATGTTTCCTAGTGAAACTTAAATGTTTCTTATCTAAATAACTACGTAAAGAAAATAGATTATTAAAAAATATTAGAGATGCTATACAATAATTTAAAAAGCTTTAAGAGTAGAATGAATTTCTAATGTATAAAGTTATCAGATACTACCGCGCTTAGGACACCGCGCAAAATATTCATTGAGTGTGATCTGAAGTAGTCAAGCTCCAAAACAGAAGTGCGAGGATACCATCGTTTCATGAGAAAAGTGAAAGTTAACGATACGATTTTTTTTTTAAAGAAAATCGATATCTGAAGTTCGAAAGTGTTCGATTAAATTTCCCTCCCCACCTTTGCCAAGTAATGAATTCATGGAGAAAAAGATTACAGATACGAAAAAATTCAGGGACATATAAAAGGATTCATCGCTGATGGCTGTCCACTGTATCACTGATCTAAGAAATAGCGATCCAAGACAGGAACATTTGTTTGGAATTCAAATGTACCCCTCGCTATTTGACATCCCTCTCCGAGAATCTCTGTTGAACTTCAGCAAACTTCGGAAAATTTTCCCCGAACCCACATCTTTGAACCAATCACATTCCAGAGTGCTCAAAACGATCGTAATGTTTGTTTACTGTTAACACATTTTTTTTTTTTTTTTACTATAGTATTTGTAAGTTTTACAGAAGGGGAAAAACTGAAAGATGATGGAACATATGATGTTTACACATGAGTTATTATACATTCTGTTAAGAAAAGTATGGAAAAACTCATTAATAAATATACATCTTAGATACCGCTTTGACTTTATTTCCTACAGATTGCTAGCTGTAATGAAATAGAAGAATAATAGAAATACATTTTTCAAATGTAACTAAAAGATATGGAATAATTTATTACTATACTCGAATCTCAGATTAGTTTTCATTGTTTTCAGTAGAATTTGAAACTGTTTGGGAAAATACAGTATGAACTTCAAATATAACTATAATAATATTGTAGAGAACATAATACTCCCTATTTGTGATCAAAATAATGAAAATACATATTTTAAACTTCTTTTATAATTCTGGGAAAGAAGTGTATATCGATTTTTTACACTTTTCATGCATATAATGATCTGTGAAAAAAAAACTTAACTTTTGATTTTAGTTGTTGTTCTTATTTATTCTTTACATGTTATTGTTGACGATAAATGATTTTCCAGTTTTTATGTCTATTTTTCTTTTTTCTCTTTTGCAAATAAATAAATAAATGTAATTCTCAAAACTAAACAAAATTTTTTATATCTTTAAGAAAGGTCTTAATAAATAATTCATACATTCAAAGGTATATTTAAGTAAACCAAATTATCTATTATATTTCTAGATTTAGGACAAGATGACAAAAATTGTCCCTCATTAAGTTTCTATTTCTCTATTTTTCTATTTAATGTAAAAATTTTCAAATTAAGTTAATATAATAACTTAAAAGTTGTAAATCTTTACATGCTACTCACGAATTTATAATATCATAAATTTATAAGTATCTGTTGGTTATAGGTCTAACATAACTTTCTATTTGATGTAGATAAACAGCTTATAAATTTCCTTTTACCAAATTTCTACAATCAGTTCTGTCTGTACAGTACATTAAGTGCTTTAGTTACAAGATGACATAATTTGCACATCATTAAGTTTGTACTTTGTTACTTTTTTCTTTAATGTAAAAATTTTCAAGTTAATATATTAATTTTATTTAATAATATTTACAAATGTCAATAATGAAAATAATGATAATAATATTTCAAGCAGTAATGAAAGTAAGTAAGTGTTTGAAATGTATTTTTCAAATTTAACTCAATTTGCAAAGATTCATTAGTATACAAGAATTTCAGAATATTTTGAGTAGATTTAGAAATTTCTGGTGAAAACATAGTTGGAACGTCTTCAAATATAACTAAATATAATAATATTGTAGAGAGCACAGTACTCCCTATTTGCGATCAAAATAATGGAAGTGCATATTTTTTAACTTATTTTATAATATTAAAAAATAAGTGTACATAGATTGTTTACACTTTTTATATAAATCATGATCTGAGAAAAAGACTATCATTTTTGCTTTTGATTATTGTTGTTTTTATTTATTCCTTTGATGATGTTGTTAACTGAGATGGTTTGCTAGTATTTATTCTTAATTCTTATTTTTCTTTTTTGAAAAATAATTAACTCTAGGGCTTGAAACCAAGCCAAAATTTCTTTTAGTTTTTATTTTAAGACAGGTCTTATAATTCCAAGAAATAGTTCCTCCACTGAAAGTTCTAGTTAAGTAAATCAAATTACCTACTATATTTTTAGATTTAGGACAAGACGGCATAATCCCCACTTTATTAAATTTCTATTTTAATACTTTTCTATTTTGTACAAAAATTTTCAAATTAAATTAATGTATTAATTTGAAATTTATAAATTTGTATATGTTAAATATTAATTTTTACATATGAATTTATGAATACTACAATTGAAAATTCATAAATATCTGTATTTTACAGGTTTGACATCTTTTTATTTCATCTTAATAAACAGCTTGCAGATTTTCTTTTACCAAAATCCTACAACAGGTTTATTTCTATTAAGTACTTTAGATACATGAGGGCATTGTTTGTACCCCATTCAATTTTTATTTAGCTAGTTTTCTATTTAATGTAAAAGTTTTCAAATTTAAAGTTAGTATATCAATTTGAAATTTGTTAACTTTCACATGTTACTTGCGAATATATGAATACAATAATTATAAAGTCTTAAGTAACTATGGGTTTGACATGTCTTTCTGATTGATTCAAATAGATAGCTTGTAAATTTTCTTTTACTAAAATTCTATAGCCAGTTTTTTCTGTATTACAGTATATTAAATAATTTAGTTACAGAGAAAATAAATTTCTACAGTTATACAAATTTATTAAATGATACATAGAACCATAAATCCTATAAATCAAATAATTTTAAAATTTTACAAAATTATATAAAAATATCTTTATGTTAGTGCTGTCGCTTTTGCTTATTTTGTGTTACGTACCAAATTGTTTTATTGCTCCAATTAAATTTTTTCTTGTTTTAATTTTTTTCCATTGCATTCTCTGAGCTTTATGCTATGTATGTGTCAAGAATGATTCCCCGAACGACTCCCGCGACAGACGACACACGCCTTCTACATCTTGTTTACATTTTAGGAGGAGACTAAACCGCCAAGAGAGAAGGGAGTACGTTAGGGATCGTACTTGTACGAGATTCCGTATTAATTTCACTGTGTAAATATCCTTGTTTATTTTTTATTCTTTGTGTGCTTCTTAAGTGTGTGTTGGTAAATAAATGTTTGTCCTTGTAAAGACTGAAGTCAATTTCGATACCAACTTACACCAAAAAACCCAGACCCTCCGCCATCCAGATGACATTGGTGTCAGAAGTGGGATCCCTAAGATAATTGCGTCAGATCAAGGCACAAATTTTACCTCCACCTTAACACAAGAATTCATCCGACGCTTAGGCTCATCGCCAAGATTTTCAACTCCTGAACATCCTCAGTCAAATGGGTTAGTTGAACGTTGAAATGGAGTGCTAAAAGGCATGCTTCATCACTTTATGAGAGAATATCCTAGCGACTGGGACAAATACATATCTTTCTTATTGTGGGCATACCGAGAGATTTCAAATTAAACTAAAGGCGTTAGCCCATTCGAGATGTTTTATGGATGTCGTCCTACAGGCCCTTTGTCCATCTTGAAAAGCGCATGGACTAATGGAACTTTAATTCCGACAGGACACTTAAAATCAGTCACAGATTACTTGAATAATTTGAAAACCAAACTAAAAATCGCTGCCGAACATGCTGGAGTGTCTTATAACTCTAAGCATGAATTATATGTTCGCCATCATAATAAACACAAGCGATACAAAATTTTGAAGCTGGGGAAAAAGTTATCGTGTTAGCTCTAGACAGTACTCATAAATTATATGCTAGATGGGCATCACCTTGCACTATCGTGCAAAAACGAAACTCACATAGTTATCTCGTACAGTTACCGGACGGTAGTGTGAAACACGTTCATGCCAACAAAATTAGAAAACTTATGGTTGACTCAGTTATCATCGGAGTTATCTACGAAGCAGATGTCAATTTTGGAGATATAGAAACTGCTCCTTTAGCTAAACTGACTCCTAAAAAAAATAAAATAAAAAAAAAGATGCCTTTCCGATCAGCTGGACATTTCCCATCTAGATGATATTAAAAAAAACAAGCAATCATTGATCTGCTTTTGAAGAGACTTGCTCCCTTGACCGATACTTTTAATTAGACAACGCGTTGGTAACTCATATTTTTTATGAGAACGAACCTCCTTGCTTCTTCTGAAACCAGAGTGTATTAAATTATTGTTTGGTTACTGCTGCATTGAAGCCCCAAATTTATGTTTTAATCTTTTTTACGTTCGGAGGTTAAAGTGAAGGCTTTCCACTTCGCTCCGTAAAACCCAATTACATTGACCTTGACAAACGTTTAAATAACGATGCCAATTTTCCACAATTTTCTGCACTGGAATACAGGAGCCATAATTCATTTGTCGATTGTCGTTTAAGTAAGAATCGGTTGAAATTTGGATAAAAGTAATGTACATGCAGAGTTCTCATTGCTTTAATTTAATTTAATTCTTTGCTTTTGAAAAAATGAATTTCTTCGTTAATTTGAGAAAATCCAGTTTTTTAGAAATAGTTAGTACTCAAGTCTTATTAAACAACAGCCATATACATATCTTATAACTAACTATTATCATTTGCCATGTAAATCAACATTATTGTTTTGTGCATTAACTTACTTTTTATCAATTTTATATTGTTGTGTTTTCATAGGAAAAAATTGGACAGCTGATTTTTGATCAAAAATTGAAACAAATGTTTTAAACGCCCAGTTTGTGAAGTTTCAGGATTTGGCACCTTTTTGTTAACTTGGTGAGATTTCCATATTATTTTCTTTCTGCCAATTGTTAAATTTGATATAGCTTGATTTGGGTTAAATTTTTTCTCCTTTTCTTGTTTCATCCCGAATAAATGTTGTTTTTCCCCAAGTTGATTGTTTCCATCAAGAAAGAATCATCGTTATACTAAAGAATGAAATATGTTCTGAGTTGGCATGTTGCCAAGATTTCCGTTCTGAGTTGGCGTGTTGCCAAGATTTCTATGGAGAGTAAGCCCGCTTTTTTTGTGTGAAAAAAAAAATGTGTTCAAACGAACAAGTATCTTGTCTTTTGAGTTTGAGAATAAATTTAGTTTACAATCCCCTACATAATTTTTTTATTGAGTAATTGAAGAGCTATCGTTCGTACATCTGGTCCTTGACGACCCGGAGAACTTTCCCATGGATTAAACATTTTATTGTGTGAGATATCTATTGAGAACAATGGATCAGTTGTATCTATTACAAAATTTACGTTTGCATATTTATATGCTTCTTGTCGAAAGCAATGCATTTAGAGGTAGTGTCAGATATGACTTCAGCCTCGTTTATTGCTACGTTAAAAAGGTTCATTTTTAGGCGATGTAAATGCGCTAAGTTATTTACCGACAACGCGAAGAATTTCGTAGGCACGAATGCTGAACTTAAGAATTGCAGAGGTTAGTAAATCAACCAGGTGAGACTCTTGCAGGATTCATGTCATCCGAAGGAATCGATTGGAAGTTCCTTCCTCCCAGGAGCCCGAATTTTGGAGGCATTTGGGAAGCAGGCGTTAAATCCATTAAACACTACTTGAAGAAAGTAGTGGGTAATACAAGGTTGACTTACGACGAATTCCTGACTGTGTTAATTCAAGTGGAAGGAATGTTAAATTCTCGGCCGCTTGTTCCTTTATCTGCTGACATGGATGATCTTAATGTTTTGACCCCTTCTCATTTTTTAATTGGTCGCCCCATTACATCCATAGATGAACCCGATTTAACTAATATAGGTGAAAATAGGCTTAATCATTGGCAGAGATTGACAAAAATGACACAGACAATTTGGAAAAGATGGAGTTCAGATTACTTGAGTAATTTGCAGCAGAGGAACAAATGGAAATTTGATAAAACCAATGTAAAGGTAGGAGACTTAGTAGTTGTTAAAGTAGATAATCTTCCACCCTGTCAATGGACTTTAGGCAGAATATGTAATGTTTATCCAGGTAAGGACAATAAAGTTCGAGTAGTGGAAGTTAAAACTGCCTTGGGCAAATATAAACGCCCAATCTCGAAGTTATGCCTCTTACCTATAAATGCATAATTAAGATTGTTTGTTTAAATATTGTAGAATATTGTGAATTATTTTAATGATTTTTTATGTGTTGATTATGTATATGTAATGATTTTTTATGTGAATGTAATATTAGAACTGTGTTTATTTTGTTTTATGATTGTACTCTTGTGTAATTAATTATGTTTTGAACGTTTAAAAAACATGTCAAGGCGTGGCGGGATGTTCTGAATTGGCATGTTGCCAAGACGAACGAGTATCTTGTCTTTTGAGTTTGAGAATAAATTTAGTTTACAGTCCACTACATATTTTTTTTTATTGAGTAATTGAAGAGCTATCGTTCGTACAAAGTACAAATACATTCAATATTATCTCGGTATTCTGTAGGTAAGAATTATACAATTTTAAGATAAATTTACAATATTTCTTATTATGAATACTTCTGATTCACGGATCTAAGGGGTGATCCATCCCCTTCCCCATAAGCGATTTAAGCGAAAAGTAAAAAGTTAAGTTTCTTTATAACGCATTTAGAGGATCATAGCAAATTAGAATAAATACTTTTGGACTTCTTGCCTTTCGCCAGTTAAAATATTTTTGTTAAAATACTAACCACCCAAGTAATTTTTTTCCAGCTCTACGGTCTATTGTTTTGCACACGGCGGCTAATGAGACGGAGAGCTACTGCTTCAAGACAATTCCTAACAGCTACGAACACCCATGCCCTCAACGAGATTCAAACCCACGATTTCTGATTCCGAATAGCAGCGCTCTATCATTCAGCTATCGTTCGTAAATGCCATCATTTGCCTTTATTAATAGCATTCGCCATACAAATTTGCTGATTTTTGTTGCTCTTTTAACTGTAGGAGCACCATACAAGTAGGTGTAATTTCAATTCCTATGAAGGAATTTCACAAATGCATTCAATTCTTACTTGAAATTGAATCCAAGCCCAGCGAGTGGAGCACAATGTGTTAACCACTATACAATCTGGACAGCGTGTAAGTATATAAAAATGAACAACTGAAACTTAGGGATATCCATTAAAATCAAAGGAGCTACGGATATTTATCTTGTTTACCTACTGAGATATATGAAGTAGTTTTATTTATAAACAGTATAATCCAGCTGCTTGCTTAATCACGGTATATTAAACGAGACAAAATTATAAACTCTGTAATTGTTTAGTTAGCAGGAGGTTAATAATTTTATTAAAACTAAACAGTAATTTTTAGGGGTTAAGTATTCTTGATGGGGATATAAAACTCATTATCTATTGATTTTTATTTGTATGAACAGTTTATTTGAATTTTAATATAATTTTGTGAGATTCTAAAATAACTGGATTTTTATCTTGGTGTTTTTAAGTATAAAAATATAAGTCTTAAAATAAATACCATACTGTATACATATCGTATTCATTTTAAATATTTATAAAAAGAGTTAGTAAAGCTAATGATTGTTTACTTATTCTAACACTAGCTGAAAAAAAAATTACTCATTGAAATTCTATTATTACATTCATATGAAGTGGCAACATTTTAAAGAACATTAACAAACAACTCAACTTTTTCATGAAGACGGCGTAAGAAAGTGTGGAGTTCACGTGTCAGTTCGTGGTCTTGAAGAAATTCTTGCAAAATGGTTTGTAAAATTATTAATTTAAAATTATTTTAAGAGTTTAATTCCGATTAGTTCTTAATGTCTATTCTTTGAATTGGTTCTGGCAATTTAAATTAATTTTTGTGTAAATGGGCCTCCGTAATCATAAGCCTAACTTCCATGCCGTTGATCATAAGAAATGATATTTGTGAAAATTATTTATGATCATCGTATTAAGATTATCTACGCAATATTTTCTTAAGATTCATATTGATTTTTCATATTTATAGAATTTAACTTTTAATAAGCAATCTTTACTTCTGAGAGAATGCTTAGAAACTAAAACATGCATCTAACAGTATACATAGAATTAAGCTATCTGTTGACTATTGCTTTCTTACGTTGTACTTAGTGGCATTAGTAAGATTTTAGTAGCTTTTCGTGTAACATTCATCCTAAGTTTTCAATTACGATATCGTATTTGAATTATTAGATTTAACTTCTGAATTTGTTCAATTGAGTTCAGTCACCATTTCCATGTGTTACTTGTGAGTAATTATGAAATTCTGATCTTAATGTAATGTAAAAAATGTTTGTAAAAATGTAAAGTATTGTAATAAAATTTTTCGCGCTGAGTTAAAAATTCTGCTTACTTGAAATCAGTTATAGCTTACTCTTAACGACGTTATTAAGTATTTAAGAACTGCTAAATTAGGAAACTGAGATTTAGAGGTAATTCCAATGATGCATAAATGTTATAAAAGGAGAGTTTTCTAATTATTTTAATCTAGGTTAGCATTGCTAGGCCTACTAAAGTTTATGGGTTTGAACATTTTTAGCATCTGGGACAAAAATACTTTTGAGCATTAAACAAGCTGCTATATACTTAAAAAAATTTCTGCTAAGAGAATTTTTTTTAGAGTATGATACTAAGGATATTTTACCCTTTCTCATAGAAAACATAGGTATTCCCAAATGGAATAATTCTGTTAAAAACATAATAAATTCAAAACATTGTGTATAGTTACAAAATTAATGTTAATAGTAGCAAAATAAAATATAGGTTAGACAATAAAAGTAGTTATAACTTTGATTACAGTAACAGTATTTTTCACTACTATTAATGAGATGAGTGAGTGATGATTTGATAGGCACTATGTGTGAAATAACATAGTGCTTATCAAATGCCAACATACTAATTTCCAGTCTATTTTGTGACGGTAAACAAGCATGTCTTCACCAATTTATTAAAAGGAAATTGGGTTGCACATATTAAACCTTTTGTGAATAGTCAAGCATTCCATGTACTCCCAAATTTTTAATGATCCACCAACACCCTCATTGGTAACACAGCCCCCAGGGTGTCTGTGAGAATCACTTTGGGAACTATTGAATTATATAAACTAATCTGTTATGAAGTTTATAAAGTCTAGTAAACTTTACCAAACATAATGCACTTTTATTTATTTATATTTTTTTTGCGGTGTTTAACAAAATGTTTCATCAATTTTGTGTAAAATACTAATGAGGAGCATTTTATATGCATTATGTTTTTGTAAGTAACTATGGAGTAGCTTTCATAGAATTTGAGATCAGTTTTTTAAGTCTTATTTGTTTAGTTTTTTATAAGTTGTCTAATTGTACTTTTTTTACTATAGTCTGTAGCGGCTGCAAGACCGTTAATAAGTGTTTATAATGACAAAAATGAACCTTCTGGAGTTACAATCACTTTACCTGCAGTATTCAGGGCCCCAATTCGTCCTGATATTGTTAACTTTGTTCATATGAATATGTCAAAGAATAGACGACATCCTTATGCTGTATCTAAAGAAGCAGGTATGTATCTTCTGTTTATCTCAACATCTTTCCAAATTTCTTTAAAAGAGTTCTTAGTTTTTTTTTAAAGAAATTTTACTCATGTTGATATTTTTTGAGTAATAAATTCCAGTGTAATGGAAGAGCACTTTTCATGTTAAGTTAGTTTAAATTTAGGTTTTAGTAGTTTTTTGACTTTATGTATTTTTATGTATGCATATTTAAGCTATGGTAAATCTTAAAAAAAGGAAAAAGACTATAAAGTTAAAACTAAATCAACTTATCAGAAGGAAAAACTTATTGTAATTAAATATTGTATCTAATTGCACTTGTACCTTAAAATGAATAAATGTATCGATATTTAAATGATATATTTAAAACTTAATTTGAAAAAATTTACTTGCTGATGTAAATCTGAACTAAATAGTAACTAATTTAAAATCAATATGAAAAATGTGATTTGAATAGAATTTTCTAATAGATTAAAATATATAAAGTATATTTTGGGAAAATTAGAAATTAAATCACTATCAACGTAAATAGGAATAAAATCAAAAATGTTTAGCTACCAAACTCACTTTGAATTAGTAATAATAGCAAGTATGTAATAAAAATAGAAGATGCAGTGAACATTCCTCACCTCTTAATCACTATATTTGGGGGTATAAATGAGGTTAATTGCTTCAATAAATGCACAAAATTTCATAGGAATCTAGTTTTACCTTCAACACTTATACTTGACCAAGAGTCAAATTGATCTTTTACTTGCCAAGTATTTTTCAAATTTCTTTTAATGGCACTCCATGTGCCTTCAATTAAATTGGTATGAGCACCTGTAATTGAATCCACAAACTCGAGAATAATTTATTTGTAGATGCTTTAAGCCTTCATCTGAGGCAATCATACAATTTCTAACAATCTGAAATAATTGTTTCCCAGTAGAAAATGTTTTGGACTACTGCTTGTAGCGTATCTTTTGTACAATCTGGTATAATAATAATAATAAAACCCCTTGTATTTGATCCCTTTTCCAATTCTCCAAACACCAACTTTCCACTCCACGTCCATGATTATTTGTTTTTCAAATTTCTCAGCCACACACTTCAGCAAAACATCTTCTCATCAATTATATGGAAACTGACCTTCATCTCATCTGTAATGTAATCAATGGTACATTTCAGATACCGCATTTGTAAACATGCCAACTGCAACTGGAGTTGCTCCGGAGAAATGAGAAAATTTGTTAACTCTAGAAAATTCTCAGATTGCTCTGTAAAATAACAAAACTTTTGAACAACTAAAAGATTGATTCAGCAATTAAGTACAATGTTTTGCAAAAAGTAATGTGGAATATTACTCTTCACACATGCTACATGTTAAAAGTTTTCAGTACTGTGCAGGAAAACCAAGCTGAATTTAGGCTAAATTTGAGTAGCGACGTTAGAATCCCTAATGATAGAAAAATGGAAATATTTTAATCAGCGTCAATGTTGCTATAAGAAACAGTTCTGAAAAATAAATTGTTAAAGCTACCAAAAAAAAAAAAAAAATACTCATAAATTTTTAAATGCATAAATTTTAATTTACCTTCTACTGTGTAAATATTTTAAATGTAATTGTAATTTTAATTTGAAAACCAATATGATGTGTATTTAGGTATAATCTGTAATTCACATGTTGAAATTTCAAACCATGCTGTTGCTCCAACACAAGTGCCTGAATGTTGGTATACATTTAATGTGTAGAATGCATGTTTCCTTTTTTGACACCAGGAACTCTTTTGCACACTTCTAACCATATGTTGGGATGGCTCATAAATTTATACTGCCATTAGCACTCATCATTGATCTCTGATCACAAAGATGAATGCTGGAATAGTAATTTGTGCATTCCTACTGATCAGAAATGAGACATACTCATACACCATTCAATAACATTCCTCTTGCCTCTTAATTCTAAAGGGCCCCTCCACACTATGGTCCACTACAAGCCATCACCACCGTCCGGAGGGGGTATGGTTTATCGTGGTCCATGGCGGTAGACGATAAAGTAGCCTTGGCGGATGATGGCTTCGGAAGCGGTTTTTCTCCAAAGATCAAAGGCAGGCAGATGCGCAATTGAAGTGCGCGGTAGATCCTATGGACGAATCAATGAGCTCAGCTCCTTCATTAGCCCAGCGTGTGGATGCGACCCGTGAACCATCGTTCGAGGTTACCATCAGGAAGTGGTGAACAACTGGCCATAGTGAGGAGGCTAAATAAATTGTTAAAGCTACAAAAAAAAAAAAAAATACTCATAAATTTTTAAATGCATAAATTTTAATTTACCTTCTACTGTGTAAATATTTTAAATGTAATTGTAATTTTAATTTGAAAACCAATATGATGTGTATTTAGGTATAATCTGTAATTCACATGTTGAAATTTCAAACCATGCTGTTGCTCCAACACAAGTGCCTGAATGTTGGTATGCATTTAATGTGTAGAATGCATGTTTCCTTTTTTGACACCAGGAACTCTTTTGCACACTTCTAACCATATGTTGGGATGGCTCATAAATTTATACTGCCATTAGCACTCATCATTGATCTCTGATCACAAAGATGAATGCTGGAATAGTAATTTGTGCATTCCTACTGATCAGAAATGAGACATACTCATACACCATTCAATAACATTCCTCTTGCCTCTTAATTCTAAAGGCCCCTCCACACTATGGTCCACTACAAGCCATCACCACCGTCCGGAGGGGGTATGGTTTATCGTGGTCCATGGCGGTAGACGATAAAGTAGCCTTGGCGGATGATGGCTTCGGAAGCGGTTTTTCTCCAAAGATCAAAGGCAGGCAGATGCGCAATTGAAGTGCGCGGTAGATCCTATGGACGAATCAATGAGCTCATGTCATTTAGTGGCCCAGCTTGTGTATGCAACCCGTGAACCATCGATGAAGGTCACCATCAGGAAGTGGGGAACAACTGGCCATAGTGAGGAGGCTACATAAGGCATGAAAAAATTTGGCCATTATATGAATCAAATACAGCAGTAGAGCTCATAAATAAAATCAAGTGAGCTTAAGCACATGTGAGGAGATGTTGAGGAGGCAGCGAAAATTAGGGGTGGGTGGGTAAATGTGTTACTAAGATTTTTCAGTAGTTGCACAACAAAAAGTTGCCTAGTCAGAAGTAAACATGGCCGCTGTTCCAGACTATGCATTTCAGTTAAATATAAATTTTATTGCTTACGAAATCTATATTTTACATGTTATTAAATGCCTATTAAATTGCATACTTAAATGGGATTTTATAGTTGGGGCATAATCTTACCTCTGTATGGTGTTTTCACCTAACAGAAATTGAATTATGCTAAATGAATTCTTTCTGAACCATGGTCAGGCTCTATTATAGTCTTGCACACTGATTGAAAGAAACATTTTATTATAAAAAACATTTTGTAACTTTGTAGTTTTTTTTATAAATTTAATTATAAAATGAAATGTAAAATTTTTAAGGACATCAGACATCTGCTGAATCATGGGGAACTGGACGTGCTGTAGCTCGTATTCCAAGAGTACGTGGTGGTGGCACCCATCGTTCTGGTCAGGGTGCATTTGGAAATATGTGCCGAGGTGGACGTATGTTTGCTCCTACTAAAACCTGGCGAAGATGGCATCGTAAGATTAATGTTAACCAACGACGATATGCTGTTTGTTCTGCTATAGCTGCTACAGGAATCCCTGCTTTAGTGATGTCAAAAGGTAAATGATTGTACATATCTGTATCTTCATAGTTTGTCATAGTCACATTTCTTTTTAGTCAGTCTTCTAAGCTCTTTCAACTATCCTCTAATGTAATATGACAGTATAACAGATATTATTGCTGAACTGTAGGTGGTGGAACATATTTAATGATTACATTTTACTGCATAAAAAATCTTGATTGGCTAATTTGTAACTTAGCAACCAATAATTTATTTGAAGGTATAATTTACAACATGCCTTGTAATGTTCTTTTTTACATAAACATAATTAAAGGAAATGTATAAGGAAAATTAATCCACATCAACTTCTGCTTAATGGAAGTTTAGTTTGTAGACTTAAGTTCTATATAATTGCCAAATTTTAGTAGGGTTGTAATTTTAACTTGTCAAAACTGGTTTTGACCAGAACATTGGTTAAAAGTGGTTGAAACTAACAAAAATTGGTCCCAAATAATCAGAAATGGTAAAAAGGTTTTAATTAAGAATTTGTTTACTAACTAGTAATGTATTAATCAAATATTATCAATTTTATGATTATCGTTAGTAAAATATGCTTATGCAATTCTGTAATGTTAAAAATTTTAAAAATTAGCATGGCTAATTTTTAAAATTTTTAACATTAGAATTGTATATTGACAGTAATGTTTAATAATATCCAGGAAAGTCTGTGATGTGGAAAAGTTGTTACATTATCATGGGTTAACTATATAGTAAGTATTTTTAAATTTTCATAATAGGTCATAAAATTGAAGAAATCCCTGAAGTTCCATTAGTGGTCAGCAATAAAATTCAAGAATTCACTAAAACCAAACAAGCTGTACAATTCTTAAGAAAATTCAAGGCCTGGGCTGACATTCAGAAAGTTTGTTTTATTTTATTACTTCTATGGTTTTTAACAAAATTTCATTTAATGTTTAATAAAGTGCAACACTAAAATTAAATGTTTTTAATTTTGTAATTGCACTTTTTCTTATTTTCAGTATCTTGATTTAATTCAAATAAATTTCATTTAGATTTGAAACTAATTAATATTTCTATTAGATTTAATCTCTTTGACATGTACTAATATTGTCACTTGAAATAATTTTCATAATACTATAATTTGATAATACTATAAACTATATTTTTATAATACTATAATTTGATTTTTGGAAAATTTTTCCTATGCCAAAATTTGAAATATAACTAGTTTAGTTTCACTTTACTTCATGTAGTTGTGGTCATTTTACATTTAGTATTAGCAAATAGTTTTGAGTTATTTTATCTAACTTGCTATTTATGTATCTGCATGCACAAATTTTATTTCAAATATTGTATTTGTATTTGATCAAATGTAGTGCAATATTAAATGCCTTTCGGAACCATGGTCAGGTTACTTTCTTGTAATCTTGCACACTGATGGAAAAGGAACATCAAATACAATTGTCTTAAGTATTTTTAGATATTTTGATTAAAAAAGCACACAGCGGATGCTTACAGCAGTCAAATTTTCTAGACCTTAAATATGGGTGCACAAATGAATTTCAGTTCAGATATTGTATTTGAACTTGATCAGACAATGTGCAATATTGAATTCCTTTCGGAACCATGGTCAGGTTACTTATCTGTAATCTTGCACACTGATGGAAAAGGAACATATCTACATTTTCTTAACAGTTTCTTAATTTTTTGGAAATAAGTTATCACAAGACTAAAAGTTTAACTTAATTGAATTTTAATGATGAATAGTGAATATATAAATTGTTGCTAAAATGTACAGTGAGTTTTTTTAAAGCATTTGTGAGAAATGTTTTATTTTGTGTGCAATCATGTTATAACTGCTGTAATGTTTAATAAAGTTAAATTTAAGCGGTATGTCTCTTTAGCATTGAAATGCTAAAATACTGAAACTAATCTTTTAGTATCAGAAGAATTTACTTCATAAAGAATATTTTATTGACTTGTGTTTTAAATTTTGAATAATTATATAAGTAACTAGTTTTAATTGTAATTTGTTCGGTGTATTTAAATTATTTAATACTATAATTGAGTAAAAATTATCACTGACTTTAAATGTTGGTATTTGTTGATATTAAAATTAATGTCTATACATATTGTTCTTAATGATATATTTCTTTAAACAATTTACCTTTAAAATTTGTTCTTTATCATTAATTCATAGCAATCTGAAAATATTTTAAAATCTAATTGTAGTTTAATAATTATTTCTCCTAGCTAATTTTCCCATAATTCTAGATATTTTGGTGTCTGGCCCTTTTTTAAGCTTTTATAAAATTTTATGCTGAATTATGTATTAGGGGCATAGTAAATTTTGTTAAAGAGAACTGACTTTTAGAACTGAGTTTTAAGTAATTGTAGTCTAACATACAGATTTTAAATAAGTGCATAGTTTGTTTCATTACTGTTAAATAGATGTTAAAATATTGTTCTTCCGTTTAGGTTTATAATTCAAAAAGATTCCGTGCTGGTAAGGGTAAAATGAGAAACCGTAGAAGAATTCAGCGTTTGGGACCTGTTATAGTTTATCGTAAAGACCAAGGACTTACTCGAGCATTCAGAAATATTCCAGGTATATTTTTAATTAAATGTTTGTTCTAAATATTTTTGTTAGATGATTATATGAAAGTTATATTAAAAATGCTTTGCAATGAAAAAATTTGATATGTTACAATCCTTCAAGACATTTTCATTTAAGTTTAGTATGGTAAAGTTATACATTTTAAAATTATTTTCAATGTTTGGTAGAAAAAAACAATATATAGTTAGTTTTTTTATAGCTTCAAATAAACTGAAATAACAAAAACCTAGTGTTTATGTTAAATGTAGGATATTTTGATTGATAAAATTTGCAAATACAGCAATCTCATCAAATTTTCTAGATTATTATGTATGAGTGCACAAATGAATTTCAGTTCATATATTGTATTTGAATTTGATCAGACATTGTGCAATATTGAATGCCTTTCGGAACCATGGTCAGATTATTCATCTGTAATCTTGCACACTGATGGAAAAGGAACATACCTATATTTAAAGTTTCTATCTGGATTTTAATGATTAATAGTGAATGATATAAATTGATGTTGCTAAAATGTAGCCTGTTTTTTTTTCTCACAAACACACTTTTTATAAACATTTTTATAGTTGCAAATTATCTATAATAGTATAAACCTACTTTTTCAGAATTTTGTGTAAAATATAATTTATTTTAAAATTTTATTTAGAAATTACCCATTATATAATTTTAACTTCTTCCTAGTTTTAAGTAGAACTAGTTTTATAGTTTAACCTCATTATGAAACCACTTTATTTCAAGTATTCTCAATGAACACTTTGATATTTATTTAGGAATTGAAACAATTAACGTTGATAAATTGAATTTGCTTCGCTTGGCACCTGGTGGACATGTTGGTAGATTTGTTATTTGGACTGAAGGAGCTTTCAGAAGGCTGGATGCTTTGTATGGCACATATAGAAGAAAATCAATGAAGAAGAAAAATTACAAGTAATCCTATTTTTGTTTAACATGAAAAAAAGAATCATGTTCTTTTTCTTTTTTTTTCTTTGTTGGTTTTCTAGTTTCTTTCATTCAAAAGTTTTTTTCTGGAGAGGTTAGTTTAAGAAAAAAAAGTATTTTAAAGTATATTTTTATTAGTGGTTATCCAGAAGTAGCATCATGTACATTGAAAAAAAAAGTTTTTTTCCGAAAGGTAAATTTAGGAAGGCTGAGAGTGCTTCCTTCCTTGGTTATACTTGGTAGGATGAATTAAAGATCTTTGTAACTACTAAGAATAAACTTGCTTTTCAACAATTAGTTCCAATAATTTTTATCTTGAGTGAACTGAGGGTACATATAACAGGGCTCCCAAGGTCCATAAAAAGTTTTTAATTTCATTTGCCAATTGGCACTCCAGAAATCTCCTGAAAAATAATGAATGAGTGAACTGAGGGTACATATAACAGGGCTCCCAAGGTCCATAAAAAGTTTTTAATTTCATTTGCCAATTGGCACTCCAGAAATCTCCTGAAAAATAATGAAAGGTAGGAACCCTGTATAAGTGGCATAAAATGTGGGTAACTGACTTAACACACAGAGTTAAAAAGTTTGCAGGTTATACTTTTATCAGTATGCCACTATTGACTACAACACTTGCAGTAATTTTAATGTTTTCCTTTGGAATATATAGTATAGTAGAAGAATCATTATTTGAAAAAGAGGAAAAAATTTTGAAAATAATGGGTTACATAGACTGATTTTAAGAATAGTTCCCCCCTCCCAACCTTAGTAGTGGTTGAATAGGCTTTTAAAATTCTAACCCTGATATAAGGAAATACAAAAAAAAAAAAAAAAAAAAAAAAAATAAGTGAATGATATAAATTGATGTTGCTAAAATGTAGCCTGTTTTTTTTTCTCACAAAAACACTTTTTATAAACATTTTTATAGTTGCAAATTATCTATAATAGTATAAACCTACTTTTTCAGAATTTTGTGTAAAATATAATTTATTTTAAAATTTTATTTAGAAATTACCCATTATATAATTTTAACTTCTTCCTAGTTTTAAGTAGAACTAGTTTTATAGTTTAACCTCATTATGAAACCACTTTATTTCAAGTATTCTCAATGAACACTTTGATATTTATTTAGGAATTGAAACAATTAACGTTGATAAATTGAATTTGCTTCGCTTGGCACCTGGTGGACATGTTGGTAGATTTGTTATTTGGACTGAAGGAGCTTTCAGAAGGCTGGATGCTTTGTATGGCACATATAGAAGAAAATCAATGAAGAAGAAAAATTACAAGTAATCCTATTTTTGTTTAACATGAAAAAAGAATCATGTTCTTTTTCTTTTTTTTCTTTGTTGGTTTTCTAGTTTCTTTCATTCAAAAGTTTTTTTCTGGAGAGGTTAGTTTAAGAAAAAAAAGTATTTTAAAGTATATTTTTATTAGTGGTTATCCAGAAGTAGCATCATGTACATTGAAAAAAAAGTTTTTTTCCGAAAGGTAAATTTAGGAAGGCTTTGAGAGTGCTTCCTTCCTTGGTTATACTTGGTAGGATGAATTAAAGATCTTTGTAACTACTAAGAATAAACTTGCTTTTCAACAATTAGTTCCAATAATTTTTATCTTGAGTGAACTGAGGGTACATATAACAGGGCTCCCAAGGTCCATAAAAAGTTTTTAATTTCATTTGCCAATTGGCACTCCAGAAATCTCCTGAAAAATAATGAAAGGTAGGAACCCTGTATAAGTGGCATAAAATGTGGGTAACTGACTTAACACACAGAGTTAAAAAGTTTGCAGGTTATACTTTTATCAGTATGCCACTATTGACTACAACACTTGCAGTAATTTTAATGTTTTCCTTTGGAATATATAGTATAGTAGAAGAATCATTATTTGAAAAAGAGGAAAAAATTTTGAAAATAATGGGTTACATAGACTGATTTTAAGAATAGTTCCCCCCCTCCCACCTTAGTAGTGGTTGAATAGGCTTTTAAAATTCTAACCCTGATATAAGGTAATACACAAAAAAAAATCAGTTCACCTGTTATTGTATGAATTGATAAAATATATACTATATTTTTCGGAACCATGGCCAGATTACTTTATAGTCTTGCACACTGATGCAATAGAAACATCTGTTAATTGTAAAAAATGTTAGAATGAGTTTGTAACAGTTCTTATACATGTTATTTCATTGAAGTTTTTGGTTTCTCTTTTAAATTATTTATAATAGGTCTAATACACAATTGCTCTGTTTTGATGAAAATTGCAGTCTGTATAGTTTTTAAAATATTAACATTGCAACAGTTTTAAATTTAAGCATATTTTAACTATGAATTTCACTTGTATGTGGAAAACATTGCAAACTCATATTTAAAATGTGATTTTGGTTTAAGGTCACATACACAATTATAAATCATTTCATGTATTATATATGAATTGATGTTATTTTGTGTAATATTAATTCTTTCGGAACCATGGTCAGATTACTTCTGTAGTCTTGCACACTGATGGAAAAGAAACATTTTAGCCGTTCCATTTATTAAATGGAATTATTTGTAATTTTTACTCTTGTAAATTTATAAAATATTACAAGGAAATTTTTGTTGGATATACAAGGTTCCTTTATGTAATTTTCATTTTCTTAAAGCTCTTAAGTCTCATTGTCTCCCTCACTCTCAAGTAGAATTAATGCATGATTTTAGTCTTACTTTACAAAATTACATAGTTTTGTATTAAAGTACAAGGATTTTTCTAGCATTCATTTTTAAGCATTTTTAAAAATTGAATTATGAATTAAGGGCATTTATTATACATGCCTTATCTAGTTGATAATCATTAAAGTGTATTATCACTTTAAAAACTATAGCTTCTCATGTTTTGTTAGTTTAGTCCATAGAAAGTCTTTTTATTTCTTTACAAAGAAAGAGTATAAACTCTCATATAGATGTAGATGTAAAATATAAGTATTCTGCATCATAAAATGTGATGTGTTTTGGCCAAAATGTTATACGAAATTTGTTTTTATTAAGTTTGTATTAAGCTACTTAAAATTACTGTGTTAAAGGAATTTGTTATTAATACACCATATTTAAAGTAATTTTAGAGTATCTAATTAAATTATGTTAATGTCTATAGTTACTTTCTATTGATTTTTTATTTGCAATGAGAATTCACTGAGTGGTATTCAGATTTGAAGAAAGTTTTTTAAACTTAGTCTTAAGCAGAGTTGTTCCTGCTCATTGTATAAAAAAGCACTTCTCATCCCAAGTTCTTTATATTTAATTTATTATAGTCAATAATTTTAAATATTTGTATTTTATATCATAATTTTTTAAAATTAAAAAAGGTTGGTTATTGGTATTGTGTGAACCATTAGAATATATTGTTCAAACAGAACTTCTGCATTGTATGTAACACAACTTATGTAGAATTTAAAAAAGATATTTTAGCATTTGCAGTACATTTTGTATTCTTGATTTCTCTTATTCATTATTAATTTTTTTTTTGTCTAGCTTACCAATGCACAAAATGGCAAATACTGATTTAGCTCGTTTGTTGAAAGGATCAGAGCTTAGACGGGCTATGAGACCACCAAAGTAAGTTTTAGTTAAATGATTTTTAAAATTGTTGATATGTAATTTTGCAGCATAATTAAATCTCAACATGATTTCAATGTTCTTGTTGAGCCAGCATTATGCAATAATAACATTCTGATAGAGTTTGTCATGTAATTTTATTTGCATGTTAGTCTTTTGAATAACAGCATGATTAAGATAGTAAGCTCAGTTGTTTATTTCTGTTAAAAATTTTAAAAGGCTATTTTTTAACCTATTTAGTATGTAAAATGTGAAGTCGTTTCCATTAAAGATATCAATTATGTCAAAGAGAATGCTTTTAAAATAAAACTATTAGCAGTTACAATCTGCATTTAAGCTGCTCCTTTTTAACAAGCTTGTTTATGAGTATCAAGGAAATTTCTTCTAAATTTTTGGACTATATATTTAGAGCATAAATTAATAATTTTGATAATACATGAGGTCTTACTATGGCTGTTTAACAAGTAATTTTATGGCTAGTCATACTATATCTTTAGGAGAGTATTTGGAAATACATGTCTGATTTGCTGTTTCAAATGTGTGTTTGTATGTTACTCGTTTGAAACAAATAACTGTTCTATGATGAATTTTTAAAATATGAGTGTTTGTGATAACATTTTTACCACCAAGATCTCTGAGAGCAGTTTCGCTTGAGTAATTAACAATTATATGTGTGACTGGCAAATAAGCTTGTGCATGTTGGAGGATTCTTGACTTCCTGCTTCCATTGTAAATAATATGTAAAACGTTTATCCTTAAATCTGTTATTTTTAATGCATAACTGTTCTGTGATGAAAATTCATAAAGTATGAGTGTCATTGATTAACTTTTACCACCAAGATCGCTGAGAGCAGTTTGGCTTGAGTAATTAACAATATGTGTAAATTTGTGGCAAATAACTTGAAATGCATGTTAAGAGTAATTAAAAATTAAGGATTCTTGATTTCCTGCTTTTGTTGTAAATATGTTTAAGGTTTATCATTAAATCTATTGTTATTTTAAATGCATAACTGTTCTGTGATGAAAATTCATAAAATCTGAGTGTTCATGATTAACTTTTACCACCAAGATCGCTGAGAACAGTTATTGCGAATGACTTATAAAATTGTCTTTGTATGAGATGTTTCTGTTTACTCTTTAAATCTAAAGATTTATCCAGACATTGATTTAAAACTTAAAACAAGATAATTAAATATTTAAATATTGTGTTTTTTAAAATTGTCAATTCTAATTAAAGTAAGGTACCAAAGCTAAATATAGGCATTAGTACTTATGATGATATATAACAGAGTGATTTACTGATCTTTTTTATTAGCTCTATCTGATTGTATGATGCCTCTTTATGAAATCTGTTCGATGATGGGAAAGGTTAAAGATGATTGTGCATGAATATATCTTTCCACCAAGATGTCGGATAGCGTACTAGCAAGAAGCCTTATAACTAAATCTGGGCAGTCTGGCTATGATGATACTTAACAAAGTGACATTTAGTGATCTTTTTATTAGCTCTATCTGAATGCCTGAATTCTTTTAGAAAGATGCCTTGTTTAGTTATAGAAAATTTAAAAAATGAATGTCTTCCAAAATCTTAAAGTTGTATATTGTAAATACAGTGGATGAAGAGGTAAATGCAGTGATACAAATGTGTTACTTTAGCAAACTTTAATTTTGTATTAGGTGAAATGGGGATAATTTAAACTTAGTCCTTAGCTTTAAACCAGCCAAAGTAATAAGCTTTGTAATAAACATTACTTTAGTTGCAGAATTTTCCTTCCCTGAAGAAAAAGGGTTGGGTGTGTACTACATTAAATTCTGAGTGGTGTTTCAAGTGGGTTCACTTATTATAAACATAGCAAATATTTAAGACAGCCAAATTTGTATCCAGTAATAACAAGCAACGTATGTGATAAGCTATTGATAACTAGTTTTCAATAAATTGTGTTAACAAATTAAAGATTGCTAAGTATAATTCATGATAATGAATAGCTAAGATTGAATTGAAAAACATCACTCATTAGATATGAGTAGGCAAATTTTTATTGTTAAATGTAAAATGATTAATTTTTGTTTATTCTTTTTTAGCAAAAAAGTCCAGCGTTATATTCTTAAGAAAAATCCTTTGAAAAATATCAGAGTGATGTTGCGCCTTAATCCCTATGTTGCTGTACTTCGCCGAAAAGCTTTCTTGCATGCTGAAAGAAAAAAGAAAGAAAAGGAAGCTCTTTTGATGAAGAAAAGAGGAGTAAGTTAAATATTTATTTCATTTAATCAAGAATTTGTTTGCCAAATGTTGTAATAGGGTTCCCACAGTCCTTAAGAACTCCTTAATTTTAGCTTTCATTTTTAAGGGCCCTTAAAACTACTTAATTTTTTATCAAATGTCCTTAAAAACTCCTTAATTTTGAAATTGGAACACTATCAATTTCTTCCGTGGAAAGATATAAAAGAAAAAGTAGCAGAATTAGAGAACTTGAGCAAAACAATTTCTTATACAAAAAAAGAAATCTGTTGAACTTTCAAAATGAAATTATGTATGTGAATTTGCACTATTGGAAATTTCTTTGTAAATAGTAAATAAATATTTGTTAAAGTTCATAACATTCTTTTACATTTTCTAGCCAAAGGTGCAGTATTAACAGTAAAGAAAATCCTCAAATACAGAGATGTTGTCAGTATATTACTGTACTAATTCAAAATTCCTTTCCTTGATATCCTTAAAAAATTATAAAAATACTTCTAGCTTATTAGCATTTTTTATGGCCATGAGCTAGAAAACTTATTTGAATAATCTTTTGCATACTAAAAAAGGTTTAAAGTATAAAGTCAGCTGTCCTTTTCTAATAGCTAACAGTCAAGCAGATTTTAATTAAACGAAGCATGGAGGGTGGGGGTTTTGTAGATATTTCAGTTACTTTTGGAAGTTTAATTTTCTTTGGGTTGAATGTAATAGAAAAGTCTAAAACTTTCTTCTTTCCCAGGCAATATCGGGTATAATCAGCTAGTATCTATAAATATATATACATATATATCAGTCAGTTTTATACCCTCTGAAAGTACTACTTGTAATATTGTATCTTATTCTCAATTTATTTTTATTTTGATCATTTAAAAAACTTTAGATGTACAATTTTCAAAATTAGTTTTTGTCAAAAAGATTTATCTTATATTAATTTTTATACATTTTTAAAAACTTAATTCTTAAATATTAGGGAATTTATTGAACATGCCTTATCTGGTTCATAATCATTAAAGTATGTTCCTCAGGAAATAGGATTTATGTTGTTAATCCGGGTATTTCAAGTAGGTCCTAATAAGTTACTTTGGTCCTTAGAAAGTCCTTAATTTTTCTTCTGGAAAAAGAGTGGGAACCCTGTGTAAAATAGCAATAAAAATCGAAATCAACTAGTTAAGATTTGGAGATAACATTTATACTAAAATACATTTGGATACGACATATTTTAGCAATTTCCAATAGAAGGTGAATGGTGTAGTAATGTTACATATTATAGAATCCAAACTTAAGTAGATGTCAGTTTTCTTTTAATTTTTAAAATTTGATGTCAGTTTTTTTCTTCCATTGTTGAATGATGACCTATTAGATGACTGCCTTCAATACTAATGTTTAAATTTTGCTGCAAAACATTAATTGTAGTAGTTTTGATTAGCTTTAGATAAGGGATTAACATACCAGTAATGTTTTTGTAGCCTGAGATGGTATTCAGGAAATTTATATTTGAATTTGAATAATGTATTTTTAATTTTCACCTCATATACACACATGCATGCATTCACATATTGGCATATGCACTTCCAATGTAGCCAGAGGAGAGGTTGGATCTGCTTTGAACTCTGGTCTGTTTAGGTTGTGTAGAAAACTGTAAACTGAAGAGCTCTATTTTGATGCTTATATTGCTTAGTTGAATGTTTTCCTGTAATTGAGTTTCAAATCAAGATTTTTGTGTTCTACATCTTTGTGTTCTACCCTCAGTCCACATACTCAAAAAATGGTAAAATGATAAACTGATAGTTTTTTACTTGATATTGATTTTACATATTTAGCTAGTGTATATTTTTAAGATTTGTTTAATTCAATTTTTCAGTATTCTCTTATATATTTGTTACTAATAGTTTTAGAGATTTTCTAAGAATTTCCACTTGTGCATTTGTTTTGTGGTCAATGCTCTTATATTTAAGAAGTTTTAATTCGGATTTTTGTGTTATAAATAATTGGAGCAATGTTAATGATTTTGTAATTGTATTATTAATTTTTTTATAGATTGTAGTTCCTGAAGAACCCAAGAAGAAGAGAGGACTGAAAGCAAAGGGCAAAGATGGCAAGGATGCAAAGAAACCTGCTGCCAAGGAAGTGAAGAAAGAAGTTAAAGGCAAGGCAAAGAAATAATTTTCTATAAAAGAACTGTGAATAAAAACAAATTGATGGTACTTGTTTCATTGTGTGACTTTCCGTACATAATGGGGAAAAGGTTGTGGTTATGTTATAAAGTGTTTGTCTTGCAAATTATATAATGATTACTATTAACAACATTTGAAGTTCTTTGGCCTCAGTTTAATTTAAGCTGAATCAAAAGTGGAGTTATGAATCATGTTACACAATTTAACTGTGAAAATTCCTTTTAAGGTACTTTTCAGTTTTTCAAAAACATTCCCATATAGAAATGATATAAAAAAGCTATCTTTTAGAATTTTATAACTGGGAAATTTTTTAATCCCTGGAATTTTTATCATTGCACATCTAAAAATATTTCATTTCAATTTTTGCATTTTACCAGAATAAAAATATATTTTGCTTTACTACTATGTTATGTGTTAGACTTTAAAATCAGAAAAGAAAGTTATTTTGGTATTTTGAACATTTTCTGCCATCCCGCTTTCAGATTATGTCAACACCAAAATTAATTTCTTCTAGCATCCTCATGTGACTTGCATTATCACAGTCCCATATATAAGTGAATATTCTTTCATACCATAATGGCTGCACTGTGTCAAATTTGATAATTTTCTAAGTTTGTAGTGGTACCTATTACACACACACACTCATGTTCCAAATTAAGAAAAATCAGATTTGGTCAATATCCCTAACTACTGGACTGATTTTAATGAATTGATATTTATATTTGATATTTATTTACATTGATATAATACAAAGATAACCATTCAACAGTTGATTTAGGTCTAGATTTGCTGGCCAATGCAATAAGCAAATATTCATTTTCTAGAATTTTGTCAACCAGAAGAGCTTTATGTGGCTTTGCATCAAGGTTCATTAAAATGAACTTAAGGCCTGCTGTTCCCCTGAATAGGGGACTCCAAGATTTCATCCCTACACCTTTAAAGCAGTCTCATTTGACATAGAAGGGTGTGTGGCTCTCATGATACATGTCTGACCATTAAGCCTCTGGCATCAAAACAGTCTATTTTGCAGACACTAGAGGGCTGTTTCCTGTCCCTGGTTTACTCCATATGATTATACAGTGAAAATTGGTGGTTAGGTTGAATTGGGACTTGTCAGGGGAAGAGAACAATTGTTCATTGATGATTACTTGATTTCCATGCTCTATGCACCATGCTAAATGGTTTTTGCTGTTCTAAGTCAGCAGGAGGCATTGTGCAGTTCTTTATGCAAGCAAAACAACTGTTTCATGAAATCTAGAAACAATAACCCTTGAAACTTGGGTTCCTGTGGCCATGTACATAGTTACAAGAGAGCTGGGAATCTTATGTATTTGACATACAAGATTTACACCTTTGCTTTGAAGCAGTGGGTTTACATAAAGGGTGTAGAGGGCGACGAAAAATTGCAACTGCCACTCGGTAGAACAATGGTCAGGGAGACCAATCCGTGGTACATAGTATTAAGTTTTACTAGAAGAGGTTACATTAACACTATTATATACTTATGTGCAAAGAATGTGAAAATGACAATAGTTATAGTTATGGAAAAATTACTGAATACAAAAATAGCAAAAAAGGTATGACCTGAATTAAATATTACATAATTTTAGAACTTTACATATATTTGGACTAAGTATAGTTTAAAAAAAAAAGCCCAGTTTATTTCTTGTATTACAAAAACTGTTTTTATTCATCTGCAGCTTGGTCTACTCTTTTGTTATGAGGGCGGATGAGACCGGGACCTGCTGATTAAAGTCGATTCTGAATGGCTACTAACATCCATGCCACTATTGAAAATCAAATCCACGAACTTCTGAAATTTAAAACAATTTGAGGGTAGGAGGGCGTGTACATATAATTCAAAATTTATAGTTGATGACTTAAATTTTTGTTTGGCAAACAACAAAACATTTCTCAACAGACCTATAGGCCCAAATAACTACAATAGCTGCTATGAATATCTACATACTTGCTCGTACTTTGCATGAAATTGGCAATCAGCTTTATATTTGTGTGACAAAGATTGTACATGTTGAAGCTTATTAAGGGCCATAAAATGTTTTCAATCTATAACATTAACAGGGATGTTGCGGCTGTGCCAAACTGTGCTGATTTCCGGTATCTGCATCCAGCTACTCCCAAAGCGATATTTTAACAGAAATTGTGCTAAAACTGCACAATTTTACAAATTTATGCAGTTTTTACTCTTTCAGACTTGATTAGCAAGATTTAATTTAGGATTCCTTTTCCTGTTAAATAATACATATTTCTCATGTGACAGCAAAATTTTCGTAACGATTAAAGTCTCATTATTATTACAAGCCAACCTGAAATAAAATAGATCAGTGAAAATATTTTGTCTGTAACACAAGAAATCTGCTTTTATTTTAATCAGTAAAAGGAATCATGACATAATACATATATTCTGACATGTGATAAAGAGATTTTACCCCTTTTTGAAAGTTATAACCTACCTTTCACTAACACAGTTATTTTCTGTCATCTGCCATGAAACCACAGACTTATTTGAAACTCCAAATACCATATGAATTGTAGCAGAAACTTTCAACTGCTTAATAAAACATGATTTTGGGAATTAAAAGATCTTTGAAACTTTTTTTTTTAAGGGGGAATTTCACCTTTAAACCTTGAAAAATTCAATTTTTTGATTTTTACATTTTTAAAATTTCTGGATATTTAAGAATTGTTTAAACTAAATCTGAATGAAATATATGATTTAGAACCTGTTGGATGATACAATCTATGCATTAAATATTGTTTTTAATAAAACTAAAATACTTTAAAGGCATTGTACTATAAATGGCTTTTTTTTTTAAACTTGTGCATACTGTAAATAAAAAACTTGTATATATTGACTTAAAAATTTCATAGTAGGTCTATAATAGACCTACAGTGAAACTCTACCTACTTTCCCGTTGTAGTTTATTTCATATAGCATTTAATCGATTTTTTAAACATTTTAGCTTTTTTTGAAAAATTTTCCATGCCTTGATGTAATATTTCTGATACTTTTTAAAAAGTTAAATAGGTGTAGAATTATACTTAATAATTATTGTTTACATAAAAAAGGAAAAGTTATTTATGAAACTCATCTTGATGTTGCAAGTCTCAGCACAGTGTGTCAGAAATTTTTAAAAAAAATTTAAACAAATCTCTCACTTTTCACTTTATATGAAAAGTTATTATTTTTTAGGAACAAAGAAAATTCAGCAAAACTAATTATATAAAATTAGAGAATCAATGCTGAAAATCTCATTTATTTATGATAACTAAAAGAGTTGTGATAAGGTGAAAAATAAGAAAAAAAATCTTCCAAACGTATTTACACACTTAAATATAAAGTTAATTCTAAAGTCGATTTGCGTATTGTAAGTTATGAGTATTTGTATTATTTTATGTAACTGTCAGAAGGTTTATTGTCCTATTTTAACATACGACAATTGTTAAATAATAGAATATGTGGATTCAGAAAGACTTCATTTACTTGGTGGTTGCATGGCCTCTGAAGATCCATCGATTGAGTGCAGAGTTTTGGTTTTAAATGAATATACAGAAGTAACTCTGGTAAAAATTCATAAGTAATGATCAAAATAAATATTTTCTTTGAAATATGAACACTGAAATTCGTCGTGATCAAAATATTTTCTATACTTTGTTTAGAGAAGTAGCAATAAAAACACTACTGCTGTCGTCATAAACACATTTTTAAAAAACTTAAGGGTGTTGATTCGATCAAAGAAGCTTAAGCAGTTGCTTCTGTTTAAGCACTCAATAAAACCAATGCAACATAGCACATACTTGCTTCGACAGTATGTATACTAAAATTGGAACGATACAGAGAAGCTCAAGGATGGCATGCAAAATCATGAAGCATTCCACATTTTTTGTTCCTTTCCGCAATCATATTAAACTTCCTCCTTTTATTTTTATTTAATTTTTATAAAAAATATAATAACCCCCCCCCCAAAAAAAAAAAAAATTTTTTTAACATTTTATAAAATTGATGCTTGCATCTGCATAAAAATTCTCTATCCTTTTTTTAATCCTACTCTCTATTAATAACTTTATTACTTTACTATTTTATGTTGCTATCTAGGACCAAATTGTTTTTTCACCTTAATGTAATTTAATGTATAACCTTTATTGTAACTGACAAATCCTGATACTCACCCTGATTGATCTAATCCAGTGTTTCTTAACCTTTTTGGCACAATGGACCACTTTAAAAATTTTAAATATGTCACAGACCCCTCTGTGAAAAAAAAATTGCTTAAACACCATTTATTACAAAAAAAAAAAATTCTGTTTTATTATTTAATTATTTTAATCTTTTTAATTCAATAGTATAAAAAATTTGAAGAAATTAAAATTTTTAATGTGACGGCTGTTGTTGCTTCTCCTTGATTAACAGATTGAATTAAGGGATGGTTTTCGACAAAGAAACGCGCATATCATGTTCGATATTCAGTCGATTTCCATATTTTACATAATTTTCATCATACTTCCCTTTTTTGGACATTTTGGCTACAAAAAGTATTAAATAATCAAAGTAAGAATTCAAATGAAAAAGTAAAACAGATATTTTGTTTTAAAAATTTGCAAGAACTTTGCGGAACTGATTTTAACGTCACTTTATTTCCAAGTGAAGTAAAATTAAAAGGTTACTTTGTGTTTCTAAAAATTTCCAATTTTATATGGTTTGCGAATGTTCTTTTCCTGGTATTGTAGAGGTCTCTGTTGGGAAATGGCAGAAAGACGGCTTACAGAGGTTGCCCGTGACAAAAAAAGTTTTTTTTTTTTTAAATATTGATGCAAACATTTTAAAAATTAGGAGCAGTCGGCGGACTCCCAAAATATGACCCATGGACCCCCAAGGGGTCCATGAACCACAGGTTAAGAAACCCTGATCTAATCACTCTCACGAAGGGGGATGCAGCGTTTAGCTAAGGAGCCCCGGGGAAACTACAACTTGCAGCATAGCAGAGATCGGTACAGCTAAGTTTAAAAATGTCGCCAGTGCGAGGACGGCCTTACGATAACAGTAGCAGTTGTTTGTTATCTTCGTGTTGATACAAGACAAAAGTGACATAAAATTCTGCTGCAGCAATATTTCACATTCCAGATTAGATTGGTCTAGTTTATTTGTATTTATTTTAGGCTGCAAAAATTGGGAGAATGCATTCACCCTTTGCACTTAGGCCTCAAAATTAATGCAAAAATACTTATTGTTGAGGTTCACGCTGTTAGGTGGCGTTTTTGTCATATTCCACGAAAAAGAAATCTCTGTGTGTGTGAGAGAAGTGGCACACGTGTGAGATTGTGTCCTAAACTGTAATAGTAAAAATGATTATAAATGTGCATTAAAATAAACTAATGTTTATCAGCCGAAGTATTTTGTGTGACATTCAACACTTATAATATGTTTTCTTATGGAGGATTGCAACCCCCACATTCCCTCCTTTGCTTTGTGCTAATTAGAACAACTGGTAAGAATTTGAATACTCTTTTATTTCTTTGAAAAGTATTTTAATCACGAAAAATTTCGATGTTCTACTGTTTCACAAAATGGAAAGGTTATAGTTGTTTTAAAATTTTAATTAGTTTTTAGGTTATTTTACATGCCAGCAATAAATATAACTTTTAAACTGAGCAAAGCACTTTAAAAAGACTCGGAAACGGAGATTAGCACCGTAGGCCCTGGTTCACTAGGGGATGTTGTGACTAGATTTCCATTTTTAAATCCATTTCTAAAGAGTTAACATTTTTCCTATAAAAATGAAATCATGAAATTATTTTATCTTTGTTTAGTTTCGGATTGGTTTTAAAAGATCCGAAGTAGAACTGTTTATCCGTTTCGTGCAAAGTACTTTTATGCGTAGAGATTTCTCTACATAAAAGTTCTATGCAAATGTATCCTTGACATCGAAGTAAAACTTAATTTGAAGTGTCCGAAAACTACTTGTAAGGAATTTGCACCCACGACTTTGTGTGCTCTGAATGACATTGGGAGAATCGCCCCATTTTGACCCCTTCCACGCGGCTTTTCTTAGGAGAAATAAGAAGCCGGCCGGCAAAGGGGGCTGATAACGTTTTTCGGAGGCACTGGTGGATGTTTTTGCAGGTTCTCGGAGGAGGAGTGTATGCCCTTTTCGGCAGGGCTCAAGTTTCCAGACACCCCCCCCCCCGAAGAAGGAAGGGGGCTGGCGGTTGGAGTTCAGCAGAGGAGAGAGATTGAGGGAGTCGAGATTGGGCCAGCAGCCGAGAAACATCTCTCTGCGCTGATGTAGAAAGGAAAGTGAATGCTCGGTCACTTTAAAATATTTAGCTAGGACTGGCTCTGAGACTCAATTATGAGATGTCATTTTCTTTAATTGTTTTTTTTTAATGTTTTTGTAAATAAATCTTTGTTTCGTCTGTAAGAGGTTTCCGAGAAATTATTTTAAAAGTAATGCATCCCAGCGACAGATTAAGAACGTACCTGCCCCAGTAAAGTAGGCGGGCAGGTCTCACGCTAAAAACGTAGCGCACCGGTAGTAAAGAGGGTGCGTTACACTACTATTTAGTTCTGGCTCATCTGAACAGTTTTGGGAAAGTTGAGATATTATTGTTTTATTTTGAAATTGGCACTGCTATGTAACATTTAAGGAGGTTTATATAGGATGCTAATGTACAATAATTAACAGTATAAAATTATGATTAATTATAATGCTGCACGACGTCTGTCGGAGACGTCAGCCTACTTTGGCATATAAAAGGACTGATATCTCCCAGACGTCATTGTCAAGAGGTTAAGGTCTACATCATATTATATATGCTCTAATTCTGAAGTACTAATGAACTTTACCATCTGCTCATTATTAAAATTACTACTTGATGGATGTGAATTTGGTTTACACCGGTACTTTTACCACGTTTGTATAAGTAAAACTAATAATATTTCATGTAGAATAAATTGAAATATTTCTTAATTAAGTTTTAAAATATTTAAACTTTTTTAAGGACTAAACTTGTTGTTCAAGCCTTTTTATGATAAATAGATGTTAAGAGGATTGGGTACTGGTTATATTTGATTTCTCTAGGTCTGTTAAACTGTAATATGAATTTTTCTGTTTGTTACGCTTAATTCAACAGGGTTGAATCTGTCTATCAATATGTGTATAACTTACCACTTGATCTTTAAAAGTCTGTGAAGGAACTTTTAAAGATCTGTGAAGTAACTATACTGTATTTATAATCACCCCCAACACCTTACCTTCCTCCATAATCATGAGGGTTAAAATATTATATTCATACTATAAATATATATTGTAGTTTATTCAAAAGCACTACCACATGTATTTTAAAATTAATGTGAGATTTGTTTTTGTATTTTACTAGAGATTTTGTTAATATCAACGGATAATGTAGTCGACGCGTTTATCAAGTCTTAACGTACATAATATGTGAAATTTAGTTGTATTTTGCAAACATTAACAACTAAAATTGTATGTTTCAACTGTATATAGTCAAAATGACTAAAACTATATAGACAGTTAAAAACTTCAATTGGGCAGCAAAAAGTTTTGAAATAGGCCGTATGCGGCCCATAGGCCGCGGTTTGGGCATGCCTGCTTTAAAGTATTGCTCTGCTCACATACGGACTATGAAAAGAAAACTGTAAAAGTATTTCCCAATCCAGGAAATGTTGAATTTCAAAATTGCGGCTCGTGGTTAATAATGGGGTCAAAATGTCCCACCCCTTCGGTTTTAGAAGCAAGTATTAAGGGGTCATACAAACCTTAAAAGTCGAAAAAATGTAAATAATTTTAGACATCTCATAGCTTGAAAACTACCAGTTATGCAAACATAATTTTTTTAACATGGATAGAACACATTATCTTTACTTACACATCACATTCATTTTTGAAACATAAAAAATATATTTTTAGAAATTTTTAAATAAGAGACACTTTGTTGTTAACAAAATTATCAAGGCTAACGTGCGTGACCACTAGAAATATAATTTAATTAAAGACAAACTTATTGTTTTAAAATATACTATAATATCTCAAAATAACTTTGAACGTAAACTTGTTTGTATTCAAAAACATTTATATTTATAAAAAACATTTGAAAAAAGTATTTTTCTTTAAAAATTAAAAATTTATCATTGCAAAATATATATTTTCGGAAATATACAAGAAAATTTAGGTTCATTCGGATGATAATTATATTGTATACAACCTGTAAAAATTTCATGGAAAAAATATTAAAAACTTCTTTGGATCACATTCTCGCAACATAAGAAAATACAATTTAAAAAAAAGTTAAAGTTTTGTAAGTATAAATTTCTATATAGTAAACAGCTGACACGGTTTTATTCATAACTCCTCTCAATATTGGAAAATTTTTTAGGCAAATTGTTTTAAAATGTTCAGAACTGAATTTTTTTCACATTTTTTTTGAAAAATCTAATTTTTTTTGTCGATTTAACAGTCGTACGACCCCTTAAAAGTAAAAAAACTAAAGAGTTTAACGTATTTTGTTTTCATAGATTGTTATTAACATAAAATTAGAAAAAAGTCGAGAAATTTTTTTTCAATTCAATATGTAACATTTAGAGAAAATCGGAAATAAAATTTATTAGTATTAAATTAGGCAGAATTTTTTTATGCAGTTTTTTTCAAATGCGTAGAACATATTAATCTAACTTTTTTTTTAAATCAAAAATTTTGAAGGTTTAACCTTTTCGTGGGCCATTTATTTCTCACTCCCCGTTTCCAAACTTTCAAAACGGAACTGCTAATTTTATTCAATCGATCGAACAATAGATGACAGCGAAAAACCGAAGTGGGAATTAATCTTCCCATCATTCCAATAGCAAGACCAATATTTTAGAATGGGTTTTGCGCTTCCCACAGGTGTTTTGTAAGATCGTGTAGGTGGGAAGTAATCTTCCCACGGCCCACGAAAGGGTTAAGGGTCTTAAGTAAAATTTTTTTGTCCGGATTTCTATGCCAAACTGAAATAATTTTACTTCTATACCTTTGTTCCGGGAGGTAATTGCAGCCTATTAGTTAAAATTAAAATATCTAGCACAAGACAAGTTTTAAAATGTTTAAAGAATATTTATAGTTTTTTTATTGTTAGATAAACATAAAACAGCAAAAAAGTTTTACTCTGTATTATGAGCGGAACAAAGCACCTGTCTCAATGTTATACGTGATGGTTTAGGAGTTAGTTTCGATATTTAATACGCTTATTGTTTCCTCTGCGATTAATAGTGGGAAAAGGAATTTTCATATATTGGCTGTTAAAGTAATTCTGTAAAATAATTTTAATTCCGGTTATACTCTCAAACGAATGTTGCTGAAAATTTTTTTCGAATATTAACGGCACCAACTTTACATGTGGAAAATAGTGGATTATATTTACTGGTTCTGGTTCCCTTTTATAAATTCGTTTTATCGCTGGTAAAAATGTGAATGGAAATGATTAAAAAACATTTGGGAGTTTTACATTTAAGTTTAAATGCTAAAACATCTTCATTAGGACTGGACGATATTAAATTTAATACCGCTATATATCCCCAAATTGCCACACCCCATTCTGTTCTGGTGAATACGAATTCGTTTTTTCATGTTTGATACGTAATTCGTCACTTCATTTTTTAAATTGCTCATTATCCAATTCAGTTCCGTTACCAGTCCTAAAACTAATAATGTTGTTATTTTGGAAACGCCCAGCTCTAGTTTGAAAGCGACGGAAAGCCAAAAAGGTATCAGACTTATATTTAATTGGAAATACTACAGCTTTACGCGGAGTAATCATCAATGATGACCAGAAAATATCGGTGACCTTGGGGTGTTGCAGTAGGCATAGGATCACAAAGATCCATGAGGAGGAGTTGTAATGGCTTAGTGTAGGGGTGGGCAAAAGCCGGCCTGCGGGCCGGATCGGTACCGCCGAAAGACAAGTCGAAGTACCGTCTCTCTCGACGGTACCGGCCGGATCCGGCCCTTTTGTTACTTTATCCGGCCCGTTGAAAAATCCTTTATGCAATTTTTTTATCTCTTATATGTGATTTTGTTGAAATCAACAGTATTTGTATGCGTAGTGTACATATAAATAATGAAAAATATATGAATAATAGAGAGGATTATAATTTGAACAGCTGTAACTACTTTGATGTATGCAACACACATACTCTCATAAAGCGTATAGTCGGATTCCTACATAGAATTGATGTGCACTCCTCTCATTCTTCGATGGACGACAGACCTCAGCACGCGTACTGTTTATTTTCATTTAGCACTAGTCGCATAATCGTCATTTCTTTTGAGACTATTGTTTGTTATTTTGCAAATATAATAATAAATTGAGAAAGTGGACTTTTTGTAGGTAAAATTTTAAAACATCGGTTTTATTTTATTGTAATAATTAAATTATTTATTTGTAGGTCTTTGTAAAATGAGTCAATCTAAAAAGAGAAAAGTTGATTTGGAGTGCAGAAATTTCAATGAAGCACGGACGGTAAAATACCTTTTTACAAACATTCATAAGAAAGCAATTTGTTTAGTTTGCCAGGAAACAATTGCTGTTTACAAGTTATACAGTTTAAACAGGCATTTTAAATCAAAATTTCCAAAATATGCATCACTTTCTTTAAAAGAACTTTAAAGTGCATTAAGACAATTTATTATTACTATTATCTTTTATTAACTGTCAAATTTCTCTGTTCAAATGCTTTAAAATGATACTTATAGTGTTTTTGTCAAAAAAATTTCTTGGGCAAGGAAAAAACTCCACCCAAACATTCGCGTGTGCACAGCGTACGCGGTATAGTCCTCCGGTCCGGGAGACATTTTAAAAATTTCATTTTGGCCCACGCTTAAAAGTATTTGCCCACCTCTGGCTTAGTGGATCGAATTTTTAATAATGGCTTAAAGCCCACTCGCTTACTTTTGGCTTCTTTACAGGAGTCTCATCGAGGGAAAATTTTGGGTAGATTTCTGGGTAGTCCCCGTACTCTGTCTAATTTGTATGTATTTTTAATATACTGAGAATTAATTTGGGCAAATTTTCGGTGCCAATATTCACCAGAGTTAAAAATTGATGTTGATAAGGCAAGCTGACTATCAATTTTAGGCTAGTAATTTGGGTGTACAACGTATAGTCCTAACATAACTGCCTATCACCAGGGAAGTAAATTTCAATTTTGTTTCCTTCACCTACAAACCTAGCAACACCTTCAGCAAAATTTAGGGCCTGATAGCAAATTATGTCTCAACTTAGAGGAATATAAAAAAAAAATGCGACAAAAATGCTTTATGCTACAAATTTTAAGTTTAGCTGCTCTGAAAAGCTTGAAGGGGTGCAACCACCCCTGCATGCTAATTATCAACGTTAAATGTTATTCATTTAAATATATCTTCTTTATTTTATGAATTGTTAAAATGTGTCAAAACTCTTGTAGATACCCTGTATTATATATATCACCCTAAATATGTGTAGTTTATATAAAAGTTACTAGAATTGAGGAGTGAATAATTAGATTTGAAACGTTAATGCATAATGTCACATATCAATAGTTTGAATCGATGCAAATAAGATATGTTTAAAATAGTTGTGGTATGATTCTTACTCATACCTTGAAATAAGGAAGTATAACCTCTCCCCCTTCCCCGAAAAATTCTTGCAATTAACTGAAAATAAATAAATAAATAAATAAAAATAAACTGGTAACCGTTAACGATTATCTGAGTTAAAATGAAATTTTAACTAATATCAACCAAATATACTCTCGTTTTAAGCGAAAGGCAATTTTATAAAAGCTTGAACCAATTGCACCATTTGAAACTAATTAGTATTTCTGTTAAATTAATGAACTGCTGCTTTAATCAATTACATTGGTGTTTCTAAAATATTTGAAGCGAGTCACCAATTACGTGATGGTCGTGTGTAACTAATCCATGTCACCTTTAGAATTTCCTTACTAAAATTTTGTTTGCGTGCTTCATTTGATTTCGTGTTTTTAATACGAATTTGACTTATTACATAATTTTAAAAGCGGTTATAAATAAAAACAGTTCTGGTGATCATGAAATTTAAATTAAATTAGGTATATATCACTTGGGATTTCCTTCTATGTTAAAGTTTATCGAAAATAGCTGGTTAAGCTTTTTGAACAGTTTAGAAAGTTGGTTAAGTTAGGGAAAGGTGACTTTTTTCTTCTATAATACGTTCATTGCCAAGCTGAAAATTAGATTTTACTGTGGATAGCGACTTCCACGCTCTAACGCGTGATTGGCCATTTGGTGAGAATTTACATCACTTGATATCGCCCGATTGTCAAGGAACGTGTTAACCCTAGAACGCTGCCTTGTTTTTGCCAAATGTTGCAGCTATTGTTAATACCTTATCATACGCCAAACTGTATGCTTTTTAAAAAAGAAATCAGTTTATGATTCTGCTGTGATGTAGTACATTGCTGTTGTTACTTCAAATCCATTAATAACCCAAGTTTGCTTTATATCGTCTTTAATTATAGTAAAATGCCACTGATCTATCTTACAATATTCAAATATAGAACAAAAGATACGGAAATATGCTAAAAAAATAAAAAGTAAAAGAAGCACTTCACGTGCTACACCTGAAAGAAAAATTACCGAAGTCCAGCAAGCTGCATTCTTTTCCTTTCTTCTGAACTACTCCAGCAAGCCTATAATTTTTTCATTATCCTGTGCTGATGCGTCCGTTTTCCCATTGTCCTGTGCACAATGCGTCCTTTCCCGGCTCTGTCCAGATTGACCGGGACTCCAAGGATGGTCCTGAATCGCCTCCTGGAGACCAATCATAACTCTCCAAAACTTGGTGAAGCTTAAGTGCAATCGTTTTCACTGGCCACACCACACGCTTCCTGGAGTCGCGAAAAAATACTTGGGCATGGAACCCACAACGTGCGAGTGCGGCGAGCAAATCAGTTTCGCAAACCTTATGTAAAACATAGCTGCACTCTCGCAGATTCTTTTTCCCGATGAAATTTGGGTGGATTTTTTGTGTGGTAGTGAAAAATTTACAACCGACTTATTTTGGTTCAAGTTGACGTGTCATTAAGCCTTTAATCACTTGAAAATGTTTTGCTATTATACAAGAAATCTACGTATTCTTCATGGAGAAAACTAATCGTGAGCTGAATCTATAGCTTTTTCAACGCGTACAGGTGGACATATGATTAGGCTTTTAGATTAGGAAGACAACTCTTTAACATTTATTTTAAAGCAAGGAAATGTAAGTAATGTACACGCTTTCATTTTTTTCTGTTTTTTTAAGCACGATTAAAATTATTATTTTTTTAGCTTTTAACAGTTTATTCTTTAACTACAAAATATCTCCAGCAAGCAAGAACATAGTTATAAGGCTAAACACAAAAATGATATAAGAGTTAATTTGTAAAATTTAGTGGACGAATAATAAATCGCACTGATTTTTGACTGTTAAGGGGCAATTGCTACCATTATTGCTTTGCTGTTCTATGTCTATGTTGTAGGGTATACTGATTAATATTAACTACCAGCACTAGAGTAATATAAGTTCGCCTTTAAAATGTGAATGTGTTGTTGTTTCGAATGCCATTTAGATGAGCCGAGATCGTGAGCTACTCGATTTAAGGCATTTAGGTGTCGTATTTCGTTTTAAAAAGCTCCGCTAAGGTGAAAGAACGACATTTAGTTCGAAATGGGTCCTTGTAGTTTGGAAGCAGTGAACTAAACAAAAGACCCATAGGCTTGACTTGCCACTTCCAAAGGTATCATTTCAACCTATAGGAAATTACAATCACAAACCTACGTGCTTCGACCGCCGTTAATGACTACAAAAGGTCTTCGGCCTGTTCGGACCTTGAACTCGCAACCCTCTAGCAACGAGTTTTATGGAATGAGCTACTTTGGTTCATCATGTGAATGTGTCATGCTGTGTAGTGTTGTTATGTAACTCAAAAATGAAATAAATGAAATTTGGTAGGTTGATTTTACATCCTCTAACTTGAGCTACTTAGTAATGGGAGGTTTAGGAATGTTCACAGGGAAGGTTGGTAATTTTTGATTTAAAAACAAGATAACAAATGATGTGTTGGTCACTTTTTAATGTTTTTCATTGATTCAAAAGAGTGGAGATATTCCATCCGATTTTTCCTGAGAGTTATCCAAATTGAAGATATTTCTTGACGGGGCAAGGCGAACACCTTATATTCATTAGCTTGTCGCCTCATCGTGAGTTCTGAAACGAGACAACTTATCCTTATTTAGGAGTGTACAGATGGCCGTGAGAATTCCATGACTCGTAGTAAATTTTCAAATACACAGTGTCTTTTAATGTTTTGATGATGGAATGAGAAACTAGAAGCAGTCTTAAGTTTATTCGTAACGCCTAGTGTTCAACTTATTGTTTCAGTAAAATGAATCCATAGAGGGAATGCCAACGTAAAGTCATCCAACAGCACAACCACAAATTTAACTCTGTTTGTACATAACAACAATACGTAAAAGGCTTGCTATAGTTTTTCAGCTTTCTTGCGATTTCTCTGCAGCCACATGAGGCTGACTTTCACGTTTTACTGTTCCCAGAAGGCTTCAAGAGAGGGATGTTTGCAAGCTGTCCTGCTGCTTGCGTCACACTCACTCCTGCAAACAGAACAGTCCGTTGGGCGTAATACAGAGAGATCATAGAGTTTGAAACACTGATCAGTAAGTGCCTGTTTTCTTTGCTGAGAAGTTCTACTAAGTCTAGCCACTGGTTCTTGACATACTTTCATATAGAGAGAATTAGGGATACGCTACCTGCCCTCCAATGTTTTAGAAAATGACCATTAGGACAGAAGATATGTAATCTAGGGAGGCATGATGTTTGATGGCTGCACAACTCTATTTTCGAAAGACATAGTGATTAGGGAGAGGTATAGGGATAAGTTTTTGAAGACCTATGTTCACTTGATTTCATTTAAATAGGCGACACCGTGCAGTCACAGTCACAGAGAGCTAATCTTTTCGACAATTTTCTGGAAAGTGAAAATATTGTTCAGATGTATTGGCCAGTTATTATCTCTAAACTTCAACTCTATAGAATATACCTGGGATGCTGTGGGGACGGCAATCGAAACTCACAGTTCCTTTCCAAGAATTATTCTGGACCTGAAAACAGTATTGCTGAACGAGTGTAGCCAATTGCCACAGAAAATCATAAACTTCTATTTTCAGTATGAAACCAGGGTGGAAGAGTTGTATATTATAAGACGGAACCATAAACCCTATTAACCGAATTCTTTTTGTTCGATTCTTTAACACTACTGTTTCATACTCGTGTAACAAAGAGTACATCGTAGCGTTCCAAACCAAAGAAACCGCTATTTCAACCCTTCCGACTCCGATTAATCATGCGTGTGTATAATAACTATTGGATGATTATTTTTATTTATTTATTTTTTGCTTTATATCAACCTATGTTCAAATTAAATTTCATTACATTCTGTTCAGTAATTCTGGAGATAATCTTCCAAATCTGAAGTTCTCTTAACAGTGCAGGTAAAACACTAGTTGTCGCGCTTTAAATACGTAGTGTCTGGCACTGTGAAAATGCACAATCCTAATTTCCCAACGGAACAAGTTCAAATGGGAAAGACTGACAAGAAACTTTCACTGGCACATTAAACTGTGGTCTAGGATTGACCACAGTAAAATACGCCACAGAGAGACGAAACAAGCTGCTTCACAAAATTGAAATTCTATTTTTAAAATATTCGAAAAAGAATATTAAAACTACGAGAAAAATCGAATAAGGCGATCCCAAAGGAAAAATCGGAATAAGACGTGCTTGTAAGTTTTGAGTTGGAATGAGAATTTATAATAATTAAGCCGATAAGAAAAAGTATTTAGGATGAACCATCGAATATAGAATAGTTAAGGTTTATGCCTACCTTCGAACTAATTTTTTTAAAATTATATTTTAACGAAAGTGCATGTTTTAATTTAAAATGCAATATAAGGCACGCATACTAAATCGCAATTTCAATAAAATTTCTTAATCTTCAAAATTGAGTTTTTTTTAAAGTAAAAGTTTTAGAGAAAGTTTTCATTTAGCTAAATCTTATGTTACAAAGTTTTAACAAATATATTTCAGAAGTCTCTATGCAGGATATAATTCACATATTTACCTGTATTATACATATGGGATGTTGATTCCGTTGTTATTGCTAATGCCACTTGAATGAGGCAAATACGTGAGTCCTAGGCTCTCCTAATTAAGGCAAAGGGGGTGCGCCTTTCGTTTCATGAGCACTTCTAAGGTGAAATAAAACGTGTTACTCATCGGATTAATTTATTTTCAGAAGTCTCTATGCAGGATATAATTCACGTATTTACCTGTATTATACATATGGATTGTTGATTCCGTTGTTATTGCTAATGCCACTTGGATGAGACAAACACGTGAGTCCTAGGCTCGCCTAATTAAGGCAAACGGGGTGCGCCTTTCGTTTTAAGAGCCCTTCTAAGGTGAAATAAAACGTGTTACTCATCGGATTAACTTATGTTGATCATAGTTGTCAGAATTCACTGACTACGGTTCCTTTTAATGTTCTTCTAATTAAAACATGGAAAAATTTCTTTACCTTTCATGTTGAATCACGGTGGTATTTGGACCAAGAAGACAAAAAACCACTACTTCCCTACGATACACACACAACTTTTTATTCTTGCATTCTCTGCAAAAACTATAAAAAACATCACACAAAACACTTCACACACTACATCTACATAGAATTCCATCGTTATATTATTTCCCCTGTAGAGCGCCCATTAGTGGGAAAAATCTCTCTGAGTTGTTGACATAACATAACGGTTTTTCTCAAGTGGATCCTTGAGTTGCTTATTTGCTATGCCTGATTTGAAAAATATGAATGGGTTAACCCTCTCGCTGCGCATCCCGCGATTTCCACGGGCAACATAAATGTAGCAAAATTTGCGCAACCCGCGATTTTCGCAGGCATGCATTTTAGTCGTCTATTTAACTGTGCAACCTGCTCTTTCCCTGTTTATTCTTTCATTTTGGTTTCACTGCGATTTTTAATTGTTTATTTAGCTGTAAACTAGCAGATGGCTTTAATTGTCCACATTTCTGAGAAATATAGAAGAAATTTTTGTAGTATTTTGAGCTCGCATTTCATAGCTGAAAGATGTCTGGCAGGAAGCGTTTCGCGAGTTATATAACTTATACTCCTGACGATATTTCCGACACTTATAGCACTTCTGACCCTGATTACAAGTATATTGAAGATAGTTATAGCTAAACTGATGAGAATTTCTTGGATTCTTCTGCGGATAATGATGAATCTGAAAATTCATTTTCTATTCAAAATGTTGGACAGTGGTGAAAATTGATAAACAAAATATTCCACCAGATCCTGCTTCATTTCCTTTCATTGGAAATCCCTGGCTAAATTTCACTTTGGAAGATAATGCAACTGTTTTGGACTATTTTGAACTTTATTTTGACGATGTTAGGTTGCAAATAATAGTAAAAGAGGCCAACAGTACATGTCAGTAATATACCCATGAGACTAACTGCTCCACACTTTGCAAGCCATATGCACCCAAATCCCATCAAGAAAGAGCCTCGTAGATAGTGTACTATCTGTTGTTAAAAAAAACTGAAAGTGGAACAAAAACTTCGAAAAAAAAAAAAAAAAAAACGCGAATTTGGTTCAAGTATTGCGAGGTAGGACTTTGCCTTGAGCCTGGTTTCGAAATTTATCATACAAGACTTCAGTGCCAGTGATCCCTGGAGACTTTCGAGAGAAAAGTATCCAGTCTATCTTTGGGCTTATACAGGAGCTACGTGGCTAGAGAACCAGATATAATTTCGAGCTATATAGACTCTACAAATAGCTTCAAACTACACTAACCAGCCGAACGAACAGAATAAGATGGCTCGGCTACATCTGGAGAAGCTCTGAGACTTCATTTCTAATAAATGTTTTCCAAGTCTTTTGCATTTTTTAATTAGTATATATTTTTGCTTTTGTATTTTTTAAAATAAATGATAATTTATCCAAGGTTAATTTTCAAAATTTAGCTTTTATATCATTATTTTTCAATTTCATTATTCTGAACACCTTTTATTTAGGACCTAATTCTATATTTAAAAAAATCTTTTGCAAAAATTTTTTGTATATTTTAACTCTAAAATGTATATAGATTTCAAATATGTAATAAAAAAATAAGCAATATTTGAACCTATTTTGATAAAAAAAAAATACACAGCGAGAGGGTTAAGGCGGTTGTATAGGAAATATTGCTCTATATTGTCAAATAAAAGTATCTAATAAACTTTTCGAAATGTGTTTGCAAAAATTAATTAGTAATTCTGGTATTTTAATGACTAAGACTATCCCAGAGTATATAATCGCGTTTAATCTATCCATTCTTTGCTATTAATGTTTTTGAAAAAAAAAAGTTCATTTTCGAGATTTTATAATTAGTCTATATAAAAATGTTCCCCTAAAACGATTTTTTTATATGTTAAAATAAAAAAGACCAAAGAGACAGACAATGGCGTTACCGTGTGTGCCACAAAGCAAAGAGTAAGATATGTGCTACAGATTCGGTTGCGAATGAAAACCCACAAACGAACTGAATTGGCAAGCACATATATATATTTCTACCCTATCCCCTCGTCTTCGCTATTGCTCCGGGACACAATTTAACGTCCGATAGGGCAAACTTTAATGATGGGGAATGGCGCTCGGGACTTGCTTAACGACTGTTGGAAAAGATGAGAAACGGACGGAATGGCTGGTATAAATGTGGAAAAGAAAGTGATGATGCGAAGGGGGGAAACGTTTCAGAAAAACTCCGTTCTATAAGGAAATTCTATTGAGGAAATCCCGTTACGTTTTTTTTTATTTGATCTTTTTTTATCGTCATTCAATGTGTTCTGTTTCAAAAAGTTTTCTTTTTTTTGGTTAAAGTTACGAAATTGTAAATATGTTTTTAAATATTTTAAGAATTTCTGTAATAATTATTCTTTTTTAAAATGTTTCGATATCTTTTGGGTATTCTTAAGAGATATCAGTATATCTTTGGAAAGACCTTTCCGGAATATTTGTTTTCAAATTCGCATTTTATAATGGTTTTTACCGTTAAAATTTTAGAGTATAAGGAAACATAAATGACTGTAGACGTTGATTTATAGTAAATTGCAATAGAAGAAGGCCTTTGGCCATTCTTGCCAAAGATATTTAATTTTTTTGTCTGTTTTGTCTTCAAAAAACGGAAAAAAAACATAAAAATCATAAAAATCTTTTAAAATGTAAGAAAAAAGCTTTAAAACTTTAAAATGGCCATACATCATCATTTAGTAATTTTTATTTATTTATTTATTTGTTTGTTTATTTATTTATTTTTTTACCAGCTTTGCTTTTTATCTCATCCTTCTATTTTCGCTTTTATTGGCTCTCCTCACTTTTGTGAGGGCGGAGAGTAGTTTTCAAATTAGTTATTTTCAATACAGTTCTAATGTCCCTGGCAAAAAAAAAAAAAAAAAAAAAAAAAAATGTTTTCCTATTCCTAAACTCTCTATTCTTTAGTTACTGTGTTATGAACTCACGAATCCACCATTCTATCCTTATCTTTCATCTTTTATTTGTTTATGCTCTGCTCGTTGTCAATTTCTCTGCTTACTGTAAGAAATCTCTGGATTTGAGGGCTTGGCCCAGGTAATCCAGTTGACCCATCATCTTGAAGATCTTGAAGATTTATAGTAAATAGTTCCTCTTTTAAAATAATTTTTCTAACACGATTTCAACTCCAATATCAGCATGAGCCCACGAGCAAGCGTTGTATGCGATTAAGAAATTCCACTGCTCTTAGTGCATAAATTCAAAGATAGCAAGCAGGTATTTGAAATATGCAAGGATTTTATTTTCCAGTGCTAGCCAAAAAGAGTTTATTTCCTGGAGAAAAACTACAGAATAATTCAAGAATTACGACTTAATCTTTCTGTTTTCATTAAGTTTTTAGTTTTATTATTGTCAGTGATTAAAAGATGGATAATTGGATTTCCATGATTGTCTTGCAAGTGCTTGAATGAGGCTCTGGTACCATATGGATTAATTTACTGAACTAGAGTTCAAGGTTACCGGGTTAAAGTCTAGCGGGCTCTGTACAACACGTCTCTATGTATGCGAATTATGTGCTTAATCAATTTCCAAAAGTTCTCTTGTTGGTAAATCGACGGGTAAGAGGCACATGGAATCGAGAAAAAATGCTTTCATTTTAAAAAATTATAAAAATGTAGAGATTTTTCTGTAGTCAAACTCGGATTTCTACCCTTGTGATGTATTAATTCTTTGTACTAAAATAGAAACTGCATCCATTGTCCCTATAGCAACGTGTATCCCTATAGCAGTCTTGTTCTGCTGTTGCAGTTAGGCAAGAAGGAGAAGTAACTATTGTTATCTATCAATCCAAGATTCTACATAGGTGCAAGAAGTCCTCCTGTCCTTAGGTTGATCCTCTGTCGTCGGGGATAGATCTTGATTACTCTGACCATCTCACGCTGCAGACTTCAGACCTCCTTCAAAATACCCCTGAAAGCAAGCCTCGTTCCTCAGGTACAAGCATATGCAGGCAGGTCACCGGAAAAGAGTTGTGTCATTATAAGCAACTACAGCAATAGTCTCGGAATAAAGACTAAAGACAATAGCTAGAAGTACAAACTCAAAGAAGGTTTGCTGCTATTCTGGTGGTTGAAGTATTAAAGGAGGTATTCAACTGTTAAGTTACCTGAAGTATTAGATCAAAAGAACATACGCAGCTATTACGGCATGAAGTTTAAGTATTAAAAAGATATGCCGCTATCCTCTAGGACAATAGTCACTCTTACATGCAGATTGTTCTTCCTCAGAATAATGGTATCTTCTAGTAGAAACAACGTGACTCATCATAGAGTTCACAGAGCACGGAGAAGAATTTACTGTACTTCTTACTTCCCCAAATTGTTTGGATTTAAAGCCAACAGAGAACTTTCGGTATCAATTCTATGTGATTGTTTCCTTTATGGAATCTCAACAGTATATAACCTTCGCAGTTGGAGACGAAACTTGAGAGCGCATGGCTCCGAATTTTTTTGAGCATTTACTAGTAACTCATTAACCCCGTTCGCGTAGCTTGCCGAACCTCGGATGGTGGATAATTTGGATTCTGACAGGTGGTCACATTAATATGAACGGGTTCTGTATAAATATATACCATAATATATATATATATATATATATATATATATATATATATATATATATATGTATATATATGTATATATATATGTATATATATGCGTATATATATGTATATATATATGTATATGTATATATATATATATATATATATATATATATATATATATATATATATATATATATATATATATATATATATATATATTGTAAAGTACTTACAATACATACACCAATGTTCGTTCTTCAAAGGGGAAACACGGTAAGATATACTCTACAGAATTAAAAATAAATGCCTTATATTTAAACCAAAACATTATATATATTATTTACATATATATTTTTTTATTAATATATATATATGACATTCATTAGTTTGTTTTGACATTCATCAATACTTTTAAAATGGTAATCCTTAATCAAAATATTATGAGATCCAGGTAACAATCATGCATATGTTAAGCCAGTTTACCCCCAGGCATTCAAAGGGAAGAAGAGCGGGACTCTAGGTCGGCTCAACGTTGGCTCTGGCTTAAAGGTCGTTACTTTGTGGGATGCAGGATCTGGCAATATTGCTTTCTGCTGTCCCGCGCTCTCTGGCTTGCTCACAGGCTCTCTGCACCCAGCAATTCTTGACTCCCGACGTAGACTCCTTTTCCAACTTTTTTTTCCACAAATTTACTCCTTGGTTCAAAGCGCCCCCTTTTTTTTAATCTTTTCCAATCATTTGTTAGTTAAATTTCTCCCAGATCTGCATCCCCTTCGGCTGTGTTGATGAGGTCATTAAAATGCCCCCTTTGGTGAAAATTGACATTATTGCCTAGCCACTGCTCCCATATCTCACAGCTGCATCCCTGCCTGGGCTTGACCGTTACAATTGTGCCACTCCATCAGCTATAACTCCTCCGCAGGGGTCCCCCCATTAAAACTCCAAACCCATTCTGCTTCTATATTCTTCTTATAAATTTAGTCCACAGCTTTGTGTGCACGTGCTGTCCATTGTGGGAAAGTACATCAGTATAATATATATGTTAATATTTACTTTTTTTTTTCGTTTTTTACCATCTGGGCGTTACTAGCTTTGATCCTTATTTAATTAATATCGATAAATATACAGCTCCATTTAGATGAAAATAGCCAAAGGCTATACTTAGTAGAATGTAATTTCCTCCATCCTCCTATTTTACTGAGTAAGAAATAAATGAATGTTCAAAATATTTTTTACAATGTATCTTTAAAAATCCTAGTACAATGCAAATGTAATAAACAAGTATGTATATAATCTTTGTCTGTTAATAAAATAAATTATATTTGTTTTTATTTTGAAATCCAAATAAAAACTAATATGAAACAATAGTTAAGATTCTGTTTTTTCCTCTTCAAGAATCTTATTATTGATGAAGATACCAAAAATAAAACATTGAGTGTAATTAAAACTAATTAAAAATTTTAAAAGAAAAATATTCTACTCGATTAAGAGCTAAATCAGTGCATAGAAAAATACTTATTAATTAGCGACGCGGAACAATTTCTAGCATAAAGAGACAGTCTCCAGTGAAAAGAGAGCGTATTAGAAAATTCGCCCGGAAACAGAAATACTCTTTAATTAACGTTTAAATTAATCATCAAAAATTTCGTTTGCTTTTTAATTCAAGTAATTATTTATTTATTTATGTCTGCTTAAGTATACAACAGAAAACACTTCATCCTAAATATACCTAGCCTTTAATTATCAAAATCGTTTGAGAAACGTCATAAATATTATACGTTAATTCACTGCAAAAAAAGACTCCGCAAAAAAAGGGCAGATTAAAGTAGCAGTTAATAAAAGAACATGTAATTTCGATATTTAAATATTTATCACATAGTAATTAAGTTTCTCAGCTATTTTTTTTATTTTAAAAGAATAACCGTTAAAAAAAGATGGATGTTTTGAGGATGTGGTATGAACTTCATCCAACTAAAAACTTCGAGATGCCTTGTTCTCGTTAAAGGATTCATTAGTGCATTTTGTATTGAGAGTTGTAAATTGTTCACTGAGCAATAAAATGTGCATTTACAGCCCCAAGTATGTTTTAGTTTTGAAATTACTCAACACCGAAAGACTGCGCTTAACATCAACTTCAATAAGCTAATTCTGTAATTACTCAGAATTTGTTTGTTTATTTTGAGATGTCAATATTTTTTAATATTTTTAAATTTATTTTTTAAATAACGCGGAGGTATATTAAGCATTCGCTCATACAAGGCAGCAGAATTTGTTGACCATTTTATTATGGGAGCACCATATAGGATGTCAACATTTCTCCCTGGGACAACATAAACAAAGTGGTACTTTATAATTTAGAAGCAGGAACCAAACAGGCTTGACCTGTCACTTCTAGAGATATAGTTTGTGGGCTTGGAGGACATCGGGACCACGAACCTATTTGATGTGTTCCAGCCGTCTTTAATACACACGGCGGATCTTTGCCGGCTCGAGCATCGATCCCACAACCCTCCAATCAGGAGATCAACGCCTTTGCCATCTGAGCTACCACGGCTTTATACTGTCAATAATCTTGGTCGGTCCCACCTGAATCGACTAGCCGTAGCTTTGTTTGCGGAGACCCGGGCACAACTGACCACTACTTGTTGGACTGTACCCTCACGCGGGATTGGCATTTCAAGCGCCCCACCCCAGACCAAGCCTGGAGGGTGCCTGGGCTGATCAGCTACACTATAACAAAACCTTCTCATCTAAAATGCGTAAACTCTTCGGTTGGCTAATGGACTTTTAATAAACTTTTTAAAAAAAATTCATATACCTGTAAAAACTTGACGAATCATACGGCAAATTAACCATCACAATCATAACAGGAAGAAAGCCACATCTAATGGAACATATTTGGTTTAGTTTGGAGAGCTACGGTCTGCTTTTTTTTGTTACATTAGAGCTAACGAGACTGTCTTATGAATGTGGAACAGGGTTATCATGTGAAGGTCATCGTTCCGGAAACAACTGATTTCCGTTAAGTTCATTAATATCATCCTCCTTGTTCAGGTAAAAACGTTAGATAAAATCTCCTGAATGCACCCCCACTAAGTCTCTCAGGTCTGAAGGACTACAGAAACATTGCTGTAATAGACCTAGGACCCGTCTCAAGTCGTTTAACCGATGGCGCCAAACAATGGTGGGACGCAATTCTCCGTTTAAACAGAGATTAATCTTGGTTAACCGTTAAATGACTTTGGTGAGACCGGCCGTTATACCAAGATCTCCAGTTCTGAGACTTATTTCAGCATAGACTTATTAAAAACAAAAAATAGGAAAGAGCAAAGAAATAAGTGAATCAGTCCATTCAAAACAAAATAAGTGAGAAATAATAATGATAACAACCCTCCCTCATCAAGGTACACTTTAAATACATTTTCATGAAATATTCTCTACCTTAATGAGGCATTGCCTGGAAAGCACTCATCGTATTTAAATCTCGAATTGAGAGCCTGGAAATTGGATTGTATGATAACTTTCTCGAACCAATGATTTTGTTCCATTTTGATCTGTTGGAAAACTCAGAGAAAGACAATACAGAATCGAGATTGGAACCAAATGGCCAGCTGGAATGTCGAAAGGCCTTTTCTGATTGATAAGATCAGTCTAATGATCATCGTCAAAATTAATTTAAAAGTTATTTATTTTATATTAGGACAAAAATTAGAAGAAATATTTTATAGATAATTTTGAATAGGGCAGATTAATTTCTTTGCGCTGGTTTTCATTTGTGATGTTCCAAGAACATTCGCTATTTATCTGACGGTGTTTACAGCCTCTCCTTTTGTTCTTTCCGCTTATTTGTTAAAAGACCATGTTAGATATGTCAGAATATAATTACCTAATAGGCGCAATATCCTAAATAATAAACACCAACTTGAAATCCTTTATATTTTCCAAGGTTCTAATATAACTCTTTTACTAAAAACTGATGCTGTGAAGCTTTTTTATTATATCAATGACTTTCCTTATTTATTTTTTAGCAAAATTAATGAACATTTTATGATAATTTGGGAACAGTAACATGCAAGCATTTAACCTTTCTGATAGTCTTGTTATAGTGCCATGTAACTGACAACTGACGCTTTAAAGCTGTTTCCAATCATTAGTGACTTCTAGTTTTTCTTTCTTTTTTTTTTTTTTTTAATTTTATGAACCTTATTGAAATTGTTTGTCTTTATTTTTAATAATAATGTTAGATACTTTTGCATGTCATTTTGAGAAACTGAAAACCTGAATATCATTCGTAAAATTAATAAATACCTCAAAATCAAACTACTGCTTTTCTCGAACATAAAACCAAATCTATCTATATATATTCAATATGTTTTGAATTTTGTAACAAGTGTAGTCTGGAAACAGAAGGTTTTAGTTACATTTTGGATATACTCTGTATAATTTTGTATGTCTCCATTGTTTAAGACATTCTCTAATTAAGATAACATTTGAAGAGGAATGTGAATGAAAAGCAAATCTACATTTTCTACTACAGATAATTAGAATGTCTTGAATCAACCATAATACATTCAGACAATAGAAATTCGATGACGATAGAGTTCGTGGAGTATCGAAAGGTTAACTAATTTTGATAAATATTACAATAACTTTATAGAATGAACAAAGTTGCTTCTCTCAAAAATGATAAAAATTAAAGAACTGTTGTCAGATTTTATAGATTTATATGGCGGATACTTTTAAAATAAATCTTAATTAAAAACGAACTCCACTGCTTTATTATTAAGTATTGCTAATTAGTCTGCTTTAAGTGAGTAAGAATTCTTTCAATCGATCTTGTTGTAAATATACCCCTTCATTGAATGTAATTCTTTTCAACTCGGCAGTTTTGAGAATCAAGAAGCATTCAGAAAAATGGCGAGTTTTTACAAATTTCGTTGCCGTATGGTTTTAAGGCCAATAGATGAGTATAAGCAAAGGTCACTTTTAATTTAAAATTTCATAGATGAATCCGATTTATGGATTTTCCGTTGAGTATTTTTAGATTAGTGATATTTTCTTTTAATCAATCTTTTCTTAAAGGGAAGAAGGAAAAAGCAGGTTCTATACCTGCTGTTTTAGGGCCAGATAGTTGTCTACATTGAAGTACAGTCAGTACCGGCTATAAGGTCACCCCTCTTATATGGTCAGTTTTCTAAAGTCCCGTCTAACTTAATAGGGATCATGTGTTAAAGTGCACCGTTTATACTTTTTTTCTTGTTACCGGTTATATGGTCAGTTTTATGTTTTCAACGAGTTTCCGTTTTTTTTTAAGATGTCTAGTGTTAAATCTCAGAGAGGACCTGAATTCAAGCCTTTATTTCCCCCTTTCTTGTTTGTGTAGACATCACCTCTCTCAGTTCTCTTGCCCCCTGACAAGAGGTGGATGTGTCTGTTTATTGGTTGAAGTTATCTCTCCCTACTTAAGTTACAATTGAGACGAAACATGTAAAGGAAAATTTTGGTGCATTTGGATCATATGTCAAGAATAAGAACGTTCATTTTTTAATTATGGCTTCGAAACGAAAAGATTTATCATTTGCTGCCAAAAATAAATTGATTAAAAATTTTAAAAAATCTAATCTTTCAAATACTACCTTCGCCAAAGCAAATTCGATTACCCGGTCGACATTAAACAACATTTTGCCAAACTTTGGTCCTCAAGTATTGAAATCGGTGATCAAGAAAGAAAATGTCAGCGCTTGTCACCTTATGAGAATGTGGATAAGGCTCTTCTGTTATGATTAACCCTAGAAAGATAACCTACGTCAAATCGACGTCTGAAGAAGATTTTTTCAAATTTTTTAAGTAATAAATAATTATTTTTATAACTTCAAAACTTTTTGCTAGTGAAAATACAGATAATTCTTAATGCTTTTCATATATCCATAACACAATAACATTCATTGTGGTACATTACAATTGACACAAACATTACATACACAATTTAAAATATATGCACTCAAATATATACGATGAAATTGATAATAGATATGCTTTGACAGTTGAGATTCTAATTTACTCTTTTGTTATATAAGCGAATATCAGCAATTATATTTTATGTTAAAATAGACTGTCTTTTTAAACTTCCATAGGTAGGTTATCTTTCTAGGGTTAAAAATGCACGTTATATGCACAATAGGGTTGTATTGTTCAGCATATATGGTCACCCCGCTTATATGGTCTGAGTTTTCTGGACCCCTGAGCTGACCATATAACCGATACAGACTATATTACTCTTGGTACAGAATAACAAATAGTTCACACTTCGTTTTAATTATGGTATCTCTCTTGAAATTTGCAGAAATCGTACAGATTCTTATTCAAAGTAATTATAGTTTTATTTGTCAAGTAAAGGGACGCTTAAAATGGACGCACATTGGATACTTTTTTCTGAGTCGCTATTTTGTCTATCAAAAGAAGTCTATACAAACATCTGAGAGTGCACTCGACAACAGGGTTCTTTTTAGGATCTCATGCGGAGTATCTTATTTGTATAGACAAAACAGTGGCACAGCAAAATATATCCAGTGAGTGCCCTACCTAAGGTTGATTGATAGGAGCACTACCCAGATAGCAAATTTATTTTGCAGCAGTCTTGCTTTGCAAGGCTGCAAACTTGCAACAAGTTCAGCATGACAAGTCTGCAAGTTTGAAACAAGACAGCAGCAAGTCTACGTAAACTTCGAAGTCACCATACCTTCAACTTGCAGCAAACTTGTCATGCAAGTTACAGTACACTTGTCGTGCAAGTTTGCAAACTCGTCATATCAAACTTGCATCAAGTTCATTGCAAACTAGGGTTGGAAAACACCTCGCCGTTTGAAAATAAAACAACTTTCTGTTTGGTTTAAATAATATATGTAAAAGGAAATGTTTTAATAAATAATTAAAATGATAAATACTTTTTAAGAGATCCATCGCCGCCTGCAGAATGGCGTGTCTGCCATGTTGTCACTCTTGTCTGTGGCCGGTAAATGTTTGCGCATGTGCTCGTTATCTTAACTATCCTGCAATGACGATAATTTTCGCTTGCACCAAGTTTGTCATGACAAGTTTGCCACAGTTTTACAGCAAAATTGCATTGCAAAGGTGTGGTCGCTTTATGCTACGTCTAACTTGCAGGAGTTTTGCGGCAAGTTTGTCGCGTCCAATTTTTTATGACAAGATAGTATCCAGAAAAAAATCAAACTTGCTGTAAGTATGCATGCTATCTAGGTACTGTCCATATTTTTGTTTTTGAAGTCTAAGTGGAGAATAACCTACAACTTAAAGCTTATTTAGAAATGTTACAGGTATCCATAATAACAGAAAAACATGAACTAACAGATTATGGTTACAATTGTCAAAATATTTACTATCTGGGAATCATTCGATAATGGAAAATAAAAATCAAGCCTACTTCGGAAAATTAAATTAAAAAAAAACCCAATAAAAATAGCATACTTTGAGAAAAAACAAACAAACTTTCATCCAGTTAAGATAAAGGAAAATTGGTTACCTTACGTTTTTGAATATGTATATGGAAGAGGCTATTTTTACAAACAAGTAAAATGAACAAAAATTACAGATGTCCAAGAAGGCAAGAAAAATGTCTTGCAAGATAAAAAGGTGGAACCTTAAGAAGGGATTATTAATATCAGTATGATATTGTAAAAAATAATGTTACGTTGGCCTAGTGTTTGAGAAAGAAGAAATCTACACTCATTAAAAAACAAATGGACAAATATGTCGTGATTAAATAATTTTATACAATTAAATAAATGCCTAAGGACTACAACTCGAATCAACTTATCATTTATAGATATCGAAGACTGCTCTCGAGTCGGCGTCGGCCCTAAAAAACAATATGGGGATGATTTTCCTCTTTTACGTGTCGCTGCAAAAAAATGTCTATCCCGCAAGCAGCGGATGCCAGCAGCGTTCCCCTCTTGTCTCCTATGGTAACAATTTTATCTGCTAAAAAATCAGACTGCTCGCGGAGAAAAACAGGAGTCCACTCTAGAACGGCGGGGGGGTCAGAATCCCCAAACCAACGGATCCTTTTATTGGTTGGGAGAAGTCCGAAGTTACTTTCTAGTTCAAAACGGTCCTGTTCTGGTATATCTTTGACGATGACTCACGGGAAGAATTAAAAAAATCTGAATCGAATGTAACTTATTGTTATAGACATCAAAACACAAAGAAAAAGTTTACTTTCAAATTATGAAGGTTTGATGATATCTGTAGTAATTCTTCAAACTTTATATTGATGTTAGTATCTTTGACAGTGAGAAGCAATGGAGTCTAGTTGTCTAAAATATAGAGAACTTTTTGCTTCATGTAATTCTTAAATTCTAAAAAAACATATAGAGAATTATTTCTGAAGAAATTTGTGCTTCACTGCAGTTTGAGGAGCACCTGGAATTTGATTCTTTATCTATATTTATCATCGGGAAGTCAAGCTTTCTGATATATGGCAACTTAAAGACTTTTCTGACTGCAATTGTGTATAACATTTTTTATACAATTTTAAATATTTCAATACTTCAATATTTCCAAATTTTGAATAATTAAAAATATTCCAAATATTCCAAATATTTGAATATTTTAAACAGTTCATGCTTTTTATTTAATTTTCATTGCTTTTATAAATTAAGTATACATATTTTCTGTAAAGTTTCAGTATGATTTAGAAAATTTTAAAATTAGTTCTCCATACGTTGAAAATTTAAAAATTTGGTAGAATCTATGTATAAATTTTATTCATGCTGTGTTTTTAGTTATATTTTAATACTTATAATTTATGCTTTTTATTGTATTTTTATTGCTCTTATGAATGTTTATCACCGCCATCTTAAATGGCATGTTTCACTATTGATGCCAAAAAATATCGCGAAAACAACAAGACGGACCCTAAACTGCATTTTCATTGAAATTTGACGCTTTTCACTTGACATAGTGCGCTAGCCATTATATATCAAGTGGCTACTTTTTTAAATGCCTCATAATGTTCGGTTGTTCTTTCAAAACGAAGTTTATCTGAAAACCCTCCAATCGCTACGTCCCTTATCAAATTACCTCTGTTGTATAGGTCTTATTTTCCAAAAATGTGTCTTGATGCGTTTTGGCTTGAAGGACATATACACTATCTATCTGTCCTATGAACATAAGTCATAACATCAAACAATTACATTAAGTAATTTTGCACTGACAAAGTACTGTTTTAAAATATCAAAAGTAATGTTCTTTACCCAGGGGACATGGTCCCCTTTTTAACCGGAATCATGTTAACATATACTCTGTCCCACTTAAAACTGTATGTAATTTTCTATTTTCTATGTCATCGTTACAATTGCGATTTATCTGCTCTGTAATCTCTTTCCAGAAATCAGTTCTTTAAAATTTAGAGTTATACCAATGCAAGCGGTAAACTGGTTTAAAAGCTGAATAATGCTGAACAATGGTTCACTGCTCTTGTTTCCTGTCCACAAAAAATAACTATGATCTGTAATTTCATCCCCCTCCCCTATTTGAACTTTCCAATATAGAGAGCGAATTACTAAATTACTGCATTGTCACTTGCTATTACTTACTGGATATTTATTTCCATTTACTCTCTAATGTTTTTGTCCATGTACAGTGAGATTTACAGGCAACATGATTAAATAAATAAACAATTAGCTCTTACCGGCTAATACAACTGGATGTATATATTTTTATGTTGAATATTATGCATGGTAATACTTCAGAATAGGCTGCCCCTTGGCAAATTTGGTGAAATTATTGGCGATGTTTTCTAAAACTCAAAGATATTCCATCCGAACATTGCATTCTTTACCTTTTTTCGACTTTAATCGATGCAGAGTGTGCCATTGTAATATAATTATATGTTCTTACTTAATTAACCAAAACCACTTAAAAACTGGGCATTTATATGTATGGGCAATTAATACCTCAACAGTTTACAAAGTCAACAGCTCCAAATTGTTAAAAATTAGCCATAGTGATCCATTAATGGTTCACTACATCTATTTTTTAAGCATTACGCGCATTTTATATAAGAAAAGGATTACATAAGGAGAGCTGGATACTAATATAATATAAATCAAGGTATAGATACAGCTTGTTTTGGCATGGCAAGATCAGGAGAAAATGTTAAGCTACCATGCTTAGAGCTTTATCATGAAGTTGGCAGAGGCACATTGTTTTAATCTGTTCAAAATCGGGATGAAAAAAAATTAATCATCCTGTTCCAAATACATATATTTGCTGTTTTTTATAAGGTTATAACTGCGCATAATGGATAAGCAAATACAGAATATTTTTCTCCAATAAGGAATAGTTTAGGAAACACAGGTAACAGCAAACTTGAAAAGGGAAACTATACGAATGGGAAAAAGGAGGGAGATTTCGTAAGTTAAAAGGATCCCTATTTCATTAAAAAAGAATGTGATGGAGACTACCATCTTTGGTAAGTATGATCGGGAATAGAACTGACGACAGAAATAACGTAATGAGTTCGAGGATGGATTTGGTTAGTAGATCTATAATAAATATTTATGTACAAGATCTAATTGAATCAAAACCTTCAGTTTGAAGTCAAAATCGGATGACTATGAGCATCCATATTAATAGCGAGATTTGGACTCACGAACACTGGTACGGTAAAGACTTTATCACACGTTAACATGTACATATTAGTTTACGATTCCTTTTACTACTGAAGAATGCATAATTTCTTGTTTTGCACCGAAATATTTTCAATCAATTTATTTTAGTTCAAATTGACTTGTGATAAGACTTTTGATTGGTTGAAAATTTTTATCTATTAAGCGAGAAATCAGCGTATTCTTCAAAGGAAAATTGAATCCTAAACTAAATCTGCCGCTTTTTCGTCGTCAAAATCAAAGGACTATGAACATCCATATTAATAGCTACATTCGAACTCACGAACACTGGTGCGGCAAAGGTCTTATCACACGTTAACATGCACATATTAGTTTATGATTTCTTTTACTGGTGAAGAATGCATAATTTCTTGCTTTACACCGAAATATTTTCAACTGATTTATTTTAGTTCAAATTAGCTTGTGATAAGACTTTTGATTGGTTGAAATTTTTTACCTATTAAACGAGAAATCAGCGTATTCTTCAAAGGAAAATTGAATTATAAAATGAATCTGCCGCTTTTTCAACACATACATGTGAAAATGTGATATAGATTAAGACATTGCTCTAGTTGTTTCTATTGCTCCTTATTGCCATTGTTCTTTAATGGTTACGGCCTATATTAAAAAATCCTCTAAAGTTGCAGAACTCTTATATTATATTTAACCATATACTGCATATGTGAGTTGTTTTAATAAAATCTTCTGCTAAGTATCTTGGTAACGTCGAGTGCCTCATAGCTATCAAACGACTAACTAGATGAAAATTTTAACTTCTTTCTGATCTTACTAGCTCTTGAATTTAAGTATTATTGTAGACAGAATTATTAATGCATTCGAATATGAAAGAAAAATGGGCCAGTAAATAAAAAAGAGCATTTTAAAACCAAATTATAATTTCTGTCACGGGTGAGAAAAAAGAAAAAAAAAAGAAGAGAAAAGTGAGTGCCTGAAATGATGTCGAATCGATGCGCATTCTCGCCACACATACGCTCTATAACTGGAGATATCTATCTTACATAAAAGCTTTCGGATCAATAACCTAGCTGTCAGAACAGAGGTTAGGTACATTTCACGTGTACCCGGCGGTCATCGATTTCTAATAAATGCCCCCTAAAAACACCCCGAACGGGTTAAAGGCCTATTCTCTTTAATGGAGTGTCACACCGCGTGCTATTACAAAAACGAGCCCGGCCAAAAAACAGCCGTCGTGACATATTCCCGATAAAGGCGGCGATGCTGTTAGCCGATAACGGGAAGGAATCGGATAAAATAAAACAACAACCTCTAAGTATACACGGACGCAATCAAAGACCCCTTCTGAGAAAATAACGCCTCCTTCGCCAATGTGCGAATTCGGCATGGGATCCGCTTAATAAAGTATGAGGATTATCAGCACGCATGGTATGCAAAATTATTGTTTCGGTAAAAAACAACGATCACGTGCATAGCGAAGAAAATCGACGGAAAACCAGAGTTAAAATCTTAAGTGCTTGGTTTATGATTTGGTTCAATTCAGTGACACTATAAACATTGTTTTAGGGTATTGGTTTGTAGCGCTGTGGTAAATTTTTTACAACACGAAGGATAATTACACCAGGTTCTATTGCTCAAAGCTGATTCCGAATGCGCTGAAAAGATTTCTACCATTAGAAGAATTCGAAACAACGCAATCCAGCATCAAAATACAGCGCTCGACAGATTCTAAAAGAGAGTAGGAACAAAATTTCTTTTAAAAAATCAAAGCAGTTTTATTTGGCTTAAAAAATTCTCTACAAATCGGAATGGTTTGGCTTGGAGCACTACGGTCTACTGTTTTGCACACGAGGGCTAATGAGACCGGGACCTACTGCTTAAAGCCGATTCTGAACGGCTACGAATTTCCATGCCATAGTGGGATTCGAATCAACGAACTCCGGTACCGATCAGCGCCCTAACCAATCGGCCAGCGTTCGTCCAAATCGGAATGCAATAAAATTTCTAAGGTGCCAAAATAGCTGAATTATATTCGTAAATAATGCTGCCTCCTCTGTTCATTTTAAATGATAAGAACATTATTCTGGGTTTTCTCTTTTCTGTAATGGCAGCGATTAAACCAGAGTTTTCTGTTTTGCCCTACGAACACTCTTGTCATAAAATATACAAGGCCGTAATCAAAAACCCCTTCTACGGAAACGTCTTCTTCACCAATGGTGTGGATTGGATTCGGATTGAAACCCGCTTAATAAAGTTTCACGATTATTCGCATGTATGGCATATAAAATCATTGTTTAGGTAGGGAAAGATCCCAGCTTACTTGCATAAAATTTTAAATGATTGGTTTATACTTGGTTAAATGTCTATCAAAGGGCTATACGAGTATCAGGCTCCATGTATTCTTAAAACAATGAACTAGAATTACATTATTTATAAAAATGGAACTATATTTTCTACTCATATATTGCGACAAAACTTTACTTAAATGGAAGGAAAAGAAAACAGCTTGTTCATTACTATTTTACATAAAACCCAGTTTTTCTTTTATTGGATCTTAAAGATATTTCTTTGAGTGTTACCAAATATTTCATCAACAAATTTCTTTCTACAATTTGTTTCCAAATGTAAATTTTGATGTTTTATTATCTGAATTAGAAGTTTTAGGCCACTCGATTCGGGACTTTCCCGATAATCTAAACTTACGATGATGCGAATTCATTAACGATTGTGCGACTTCAAGTTAACTTAATTAACGATCTCATGAATTCATTAATGATCTTGCGATTACAAGCAATCAAAACTATCGATCACACGAATTCGGTAATGATCCTTGAGATTCTAAGCCATCAAAACTTACGATCATGCGATTTCAAGTCATCTAAACTTACGATGAATAAAAGAGTACCATGATTTAAGTATATCAAATGACAATACATTGTTTAATAGAAGTAGGAACAATAAAGGCTTACGAAATTGCTTCAATTTTTGTTTTAAAATATAAAAGTATGTAAGTCAATGAAAGCTTAGTTGAACTCTTTCGATGAAAGGGTGTTTTGACGAAACTTTATGTCATCACTTCAGACATTTATATGTATCGTGTGACTTAGCAACTTTCACGAGACCATTGTAGTTTATCTGATAATCATTAAGAGACATGTTTCAACAGCTGTAAGTTCATCCAACCTGGAACAAATGCATAAAGTGCATGGTGAAAAGACAGTGTCTGGCCAGAACATCTCGAAATGACCACTTGTATCTAACAAACAACGTGCAAACTTCTGAAAAAGTTTAGATGAGAAATGTGGGATACTCTTATTATAACCCAGACTTTTCACTTAAAAACTTCTATATTTTTGTTTCCCTGGACATTCAAAGGGATGATACTTGGTGTTGGTACAGCATCGGATGGCAGAAACGTCCGTTTCTGGTTCAACTTTTCGTCAGTGCATTTTTCTCCAAAGAGTGGCATTATAATTTAAAATAATGTTAATTATTTGTACCAAATCTAGAGGATTCCAGTACTTCTTTACTGTTCGAGATAAATGTTTCTAGAATGTTCTGACTGTATAAAAAAAGCTGTGTTCCACCATTTGGTGTGAGGTGCATCGGATCTAATAAATCCAATTGTTTGTTTAACCTAATTGTGTCATTATTTCATTCTTACCGACAATATATATATATATATATATAATATATATATATATATATATATATATATATATATATATATATATATATATATATATATACATATATATACATATATATACATATATAATATACATATATATACATAAAATATATATACATATATATACATACAATAAATATACATATACATATTATATTTATATATATATATATATATATATATATATATATATAATATATATATATATATATATATACATACATATATATATGTATATATATATTATATATATAAATTTTATATATATATATTTATATATATATATATATATATTAATATATATATATATATATATATATATATATATATAAATATATATATATATATATATATATATAATATATATATATATATATATATATATAAATAATGCAAAAAATAAATCCACAATTAATTCTCAGCTATTAAATCAGTTTCATGCATTGACTGACAGAAAATTCTTGTCAAATTGTGGTTATAGTCAGTAACAAAAGACGGAAGAGGTTTCCGTAGCCGTTTATAGGAGCATTTGGTCCCACGATGTGTTTGTTGGATATACAACTTTGAAGTTTGGTAATTTACATCTATAGTATCAATAGTAAATTGTCTACAACATGCTTTACAGATTTATGCATGCATTTACGTGAAATTTAAGTTAACTTTGAATACTGAATCTGGAAACAGAAGAGAAGATATTGATTACGAACGAATAAAGAAAAAAAAGTTGCCTGTTGTGAATGTATTATAATTCGGAGAAACTCAGAAAAAGATATGAAATTTTTAAAATTGGATATGAGACAAGAAAACATAAATTTTACCCACACACACGCATGCCTGATTGCAGTCCAAGCTTCCTTCCGATAATTCGAATCACTTTTCTGTAAAGCTTTTTTCCAGATTAGTTTTGAATGTAAATGTTAATTTTTTTTCTTTTTTCAGTGTCATAAAAGCTACATACAATGAGAATATATAGTTTTGATAGACGATCTATAGAATTCTATATAAGCTATATACTTCAATCGATAATACTATGTACGAGAATTTTGTATTGGTTTCTTTTGAGAAAAGTTTTGATTTAAATATATTTTACAATGCTGAAAATATTTGATTCAGAATTTATGTTTCGGATAAGCTGATTTTTACATGCATTTCAAAGTTACTGTATTATTTTTATTGGTAACCAATATATACCACTTTACTTAGTATTATTTCCAACGCTGCTTTTCAATAATAAATCTTATCTTGAAACTGGTTTAGCATTATTCGCAGTCATTGATGGAGAGGAGAATTCAAAATGATGCATGCTAAACATGATCCCGTTTTATATTTTCCGCTTTATTTCTACAACAGTCTAAAAACGCTTTTTGGAGAGGATGTTTTGTTTTTTGCCATTGCGCAGTGTTAGATTAATTTCGCCACCAAATTCTAGACGGCGCTATTCAGCGATTGCATAAAAAACCCCAAACTTTTTGTGTGATGGGTTGTATAATAAAAAGAAAGTGTGTTTCAACAATAGTTTTCTGTTCTCATCTATAATTCAATTTCTACCGATTCTTCATGCAAATCCCAAGAATAGACAAAAGGTAAGCAGTTACTTGATTTGATTCTTCATTACTGTTGAACATTTACAGTTATTAATTAGCTTAAAATAATTCTTAAAACCCAAAGTTCAAGATTCGTGATTATTCAAATTCGAAATTCATTAACTATTCTATCCACGCAGTACTTGAAACATCATATTCAAAATTTACTAAACCATTTCTCCATTTATGCAATGGATATTCTCTTAAATATTTACGTTATGAGTAAACTAAGTCCTACACTTATTGTAAACAATAGAAAAAGATCTTAACCCTACATGCACCTTCAGTGGTGTTAAGCATCTGGTTCATCATATGGGTCAACGCCGAACGCTGGCCGATTGTTTAGGGAGCTGATTGTCGGTACCAGAGTTAGTGGGTTCGAATCCCACTATGGCATGGATGTTCGTAGCCGTTCGGAATCGGATTTAAGTAGTAGGTCCCGGTCTCATTAGCCCTCGTGTGCAAAACAGTAGACCGTAGAGCTCCAAACCAAACCAAACCAAACCATATGTGTCAACATAAATATATGGGCCGAGCCCTTCATTTCTGAGTTTCTTTCAGTGAGTATCAATAGCAGAGAGCGAGATATAAAACAAATAAATAGAAAGAAGGAAAGATAATGATGGATTTGTAAATTCATGACACTAAAACTAGAGCGGAGAGAGTTTGGGGATAGAAACAATTCTTCATGTGTTTACAAAAGTAATATTTTGCAATTTGAATTTATTGTGTTCTGGGATGTTGCTGGTTTTACTGAGTAGAGTCACGTGAATTTTGTAAAAGCAGCTACAACTCTAGTAATGTATTTCTTTTTTGCAGTAATAAGTGGTCTTACAATGTCTATTATGATACGTTGATAACGGAAGATGAACCTTTGGAATCGAGTGTGAAATGCATTCTTTCTTTCCTTGCTCTTTGTTATACAGAAAAAATTCGACAAATTTGCAATGACATACTGAATTTTTTGAGCTTGTGAAATCTAGAAGTCTTACTGCTGGTTCCAGACACATTAGCCCTTGTATAGTAAAGAAATAGAGCGCAGTGCTCTAAATAGAACCAAATAGAAAAATAAAGAAGAAAAATATGTGTTTAAAAGAAATAAATAAAAAAATACTCGAATTTTATAGATTGTTAACCAGGGCTGTAACTAGAGCTTGGCAAAGGTGGCATTTGCCACAGGCGCATTAGTCTTAGGGAGGCTTCACAGTGAGGAAAATGCAGTTCGAAAGAGAACGATTCGCCCCAAGTAGAAATAAGTATAAGTTGAAAAAACTTTTTTATAATAAAATAAGAAAAAAAAATTTTATTATAAAATCCAATGTGTTTAAAAATAATTTTTTAATGAATTTTCTTATTTTTTAAATGCTTCTAGAGATTAAACCTGTATAGATTCTTACCAATGTTTACCAGACACTCAGAATATGCCTTAATATAATTACGGGTATTCGTCTTAAATTTTGAATTTTTAAAGTTATTAAAACTAAATTTATGTTTAGAAATTTGCCAACTTTTTATAAAAATTCAACGTCTAAATAAATAATAATCCCCTCAAATAAACTATTCAGTTTACTAGCAAAAAAATACCTCCAAAATCTTCAAAAATATTTTTAAGTATTAATAAGGAAAAATAGAATTTTTTTTAAAAAACTAATATGTTAGGAACATTTTAAGAATTAACAAAATAGTTTGAGAGTTCATTCTGAATATATGATATATAACAACACACACACACACACACACACATATATAAAACATTATGAATACATTTTGCAATGAAATTATGTATAAGGCACGTGATCAGGTGGAAGTGGTATATAACTGTTTGCTGGAGTTAGAATCATTCTTTACTTACTTCTGATGTAATGAAAAGGATATCTAATATTTTGATAGAGGGAAGATTGTAATGGCTCGAAGGCTCGGAACAAGTATTTTCGAAACTGCACAACTCGTGGTTGATGCGATCTACAGTTGTCAGTACTTATACAGTGTCATGAATGATGAATAAACCAGCAGTAGACATGTTATTGGACACGCTATCAAAGAAAAGGTTTCGGAGACTGTCTCGCATGGTGCATAAAATACCAGACAGTGGCTCAGCTCACAACCCAATACAATGCAGGGCCATGTAGAATAATATCACACTGTTCAGAGACACTTTTGGATATGGGGCGACGCAGCAAATGTCTAACGCGTGTGCCTTTGCTGACCAAGCGTTCGCCAACTGCTCCTACGCTGGCGGAACATCGCGACTGGTCCATGATCAAGAGAGTTGCCTGGTCAGATGAATCACGGTTTGTCATTCATCATGCTGATGGCCGTGTCAAGATACGCCATCTTCCAGGCTAACAGTTGCTTAATGTACAGTAGGTCATACACAGGCAAGTGGTGGTAGTATTATGCTTTACGTTTTCTTGGATCTCTAACCCTTTGTTGTTGAGCAGACCATGAATGCTACAGGGTATCTGAACATCATTGGGGACCAGTTGCAACCTTACATGGCCTCTGTTTTTCCAGATGAAATGAATGTTCCAATAAACAACGCCCGTGTCACAAGGCTAAAATTGTGTTGGAGTGGTTCAGCAATATGATGCTGAATTCCAGTTAATGTCCTGGCCTCCTAACCACCGGATAACAATCCGATAGAACACATTTATGTCACGGGACGGCAGCTCAGAGTTCAAAGACCACCAATTCGCAATATCTCGGATTTGCGTAAGTTGCTTAAATATCTGGTACAATCTGCATATCTACCAAGGACTTGTGGTATCCATGCCAAGATGGGTTGAAGCAGTGTTGCTCTAAAGGTAACTCGTTATATTTATATATATATATATATATATATATATATATATATATATAATTATATATATATTTTTATTCTCACAATATTTGATGGCAGGGGCGCAAACCAGTTTTTTGCCACGGGAGCTAAAGAACCTAGTTACGGCTCTGTTTTTAACTTTAACAGTCCTTAAGATTTCATTTGACACATAGTGTTAGAGAAATTTAGAGAAGTCATATATCTTGAAAGCGCATGCTTTAAAACAATTTTTATTTTTAAATTATAAAATAGGCCAATATAGGACACATGTGAAGTTTATTTTAACCTGTTTTTAGAAGCTTTTAAAATAGTTTTAAAGATCCATTATACTGGAGTCCATACTTAGCCCGAATTTAGAATAAGGGTAGGGGATACTTCATCCCCTGTAAATTTCACTGACATATACTCTGACACTTTCCAACAGTATATGAAGAAAGGTGGAATGTTTTGGATATTAAAAAACACTACTACAGATATCAGTACTGGTACATTGCCAGATGGCAGTCGAAAGGGAATTTAATAATGCAAATTTTATTCCCAGGTCTTAAGCAGAACCAACGTATGTCATGCGTGTCTCTGCTTATTACGTTTTCCAAACGTTAATTACACTCCCTTAAAAATATTTCCAGACTAAAATTATTGTGCAATTCCTGTCTAGTGTCTTAAGAGGAAGGTGGAATTCTAGTTCATCAAATCCTGATTTCGTGACATAATCAGAAATAAACATGAGAGGTAGTTTAAATGAATTTATGTTTTTATGGATATTGAAAACTTAAAAATGTTTAGAGCTATTATTTACGATTGAGAAATTAATGCATTAATCGTAATGATTTTATTTCTCTTTTAGCTTTTAACCCATATTGGACCGCTGTCCTATAAATAGGACAGCAAATAAAATTCCATTTAATAATAAAGTTATAAATATTTTCCGAGTGGGTTTTATTTTAACACCTTTAAAATAGACACACTTTAGCATAGTAACAAAAAAAAAAAAACAAAAAAAAACTGAGAAATCAAATTATATTGTATTGTAAAATTTATTTTCAGCAACCTCTTAAAAATTGTCATTATTTAATCTTTAATTTTATATTTCTTAATATTTTTTTAAACATTGTGGAGGTTACTTTTAGTTTAAAAAAAGAGCTAATAATGTAGCTGATAGTTTTTGTTGAAAAATATATTTTACGCGTGTATTTTGTAAGTATAAAAAGGTGCCCAAAAATTAATACGACGTTCCAATACCGATTATTTTTCCATGAATTCGATATTGCATTGATAGCGCACATTATTTTCTTATCTTTCAATGAAAACCAGTTCACACACCTGGACACAACAAGGGGTAAATAGATGTCTATTCTATTCAGAAAAACTGGAGATTGCAAGATAAACTTACTCTCTTACTGCCAGTTCAATAACTGCAAGGGAAAACCAACAACAGTATGCTTAAAATGTAATGTTGGACTTTGACCATTTCTTCAAATTTAATCTATGAATAAGCCTAATGCAATGTAAGTGATATTTGTTAAGTTTTAGTAGTATATTGGACCGTTGTCCTATTTATAGGACAGCCAATTACATAAAAAATTAAAAATATTTTTTTCAAAATTTTGGTTTTATATACTTAGTTATACCGTATTAATGATATGGATTAAGTTTTAATAACTTACAGAAATATTTAGTTGGTGTGGTACAATATGGGTAAATCTTTGTTTCTAGTAAAATACGAGATCCTGTAATGAACTTAAAAATGCTTGTCGTGAAAAAAATAAATATCTTTAATGGATGTTATTTCATTTGTTTATTTTATCTTGCATTTTATAGGGTGTATATTTATTTCAGTTGTACTAGAAAACACAAATAATCCTTAACTGTTGAAAAAATATTGAATTTAACTTATTTTATTTAAAAAATCCCCACTTTTGCAAAATGTTAAGGTTAAGAACAACGATTAAAATGTTAAAATATTAATACAAAAGTTTGAGGTTAACTTAATGTTACGTACATTTCTTTTTTAAATGAGTAACTGTTTGTTAATTCTGAGAAATTTTCAGTTGTGAATCTCAGCAAAAATCTTTTACAAACTTTATGTTTAACTAAAAATATCACATAAAACAGATAAAGTTAGAAATTCAATATAAATTTTTTGAAATAAAATATTAAAAGGAATAGATACTGCCATGGACTTTATATTTTAATCGTTCCGTGTTAAAATAAACTAGCATATTCGTGAGAGAACTCTTGAATGTGGAAATCCTACTTCCCCTTACTGGTATGATGGGTAAAGGATATTGTTACGTAGATAGGACTGGAAGAATAAAGATACTCGAATGGGAGGTAAAGCGCTTTATCTCCCATTCGAGTGTTCAACACTTGTTTGACAGAAATTAGAACTGTCTGACAAGCTGAGCTACTTTCTTTTTTATATCTTAGTGAAATATTCTGGAACACCGTTCCAGTAAGATGAAGAATATTCCAGTAAATTCTGAAATTAACTAAAGGAGAATTAGAAATGCATTGTATTAACCTCTTGCCTTATGAATCGAGAGACGATTGTGTGTGCCACTTTCGATGAAAGCTTTTCTCATGCGTCGTGACCAGAGCAGTTTCCTCACTAACTAAATTTTGCACACGTTTTTTTTACAGGACAAACTACAATGCTATCTTCAGATGTATCCAGATCGGTATCTGTTTCAGTTTCTAAGATGTAATCAGGACACTTTCCAGTACCGTTATTAGTATCAATTTTCCTTTTTGCCATTAGGTTAAATTTTTAAAAGAATTTTTTAAGCACCAACAGTTAATTATTTATTGCATATAATATAATACTCTAATTATGCCTAATAATAAACGACCAACTCTTATATTGCAACTGTAACAAACAATAACTCAAGAACAAAAACTTTATCTCCTAAAAACAATAACATGTCTGATAAGAGCTTTTCACTTTTGGCCAGAAAGAATCATCACGTGTCTGACACGAGCTTTTCTCTTTTGGCCAGAAAGAATCATCCCGTGTGTAATACGAGGTTCTCATTTTAGGCACAGCAGTACGATCATGTCTGCCATACGTTGTTCTAAGGCAAAGGGTTAAAATTGCCTCAGCGCTCGTGCGGGGATTTGAACTAGGACGATAGCGACGGTGTCAGGAAGCTAGGGGAAAAAAGGCTTACTCACTCCTCAGAAGAACAGCCCAGGTGCTTAATTTGTAACTTTCGATCTTAAATCTGTCTGTGATCTAGTGTATCCCCTCTTTCCAGTGGTAATAGTTGTATCCTCTTCTAAACGTCCGTCTTCAGATGTTGAAGTGTCCTCCTTTGGATGTTGTGCTTGTAGTTTAGGGTAGCTTGTAGTAGGATTTTATTCAAAGGACATTGACTATATCTCTCGTTTTCTGGAGTCTTGAAGTATGTTTACAATTTTGTACCTTCTGAGTTACGTCAGATAAATATCATAGCCCCTGATATGGTCTGAAATATTAAGAACTTTTTTCGGACAGGCGTAAAAATCCTCACTAAATCTCCAGGTATATAGGAAACCATTCTGTGTTTCTAGCCGTCCGTTCTTTTTTCACATCTAACGTTCATAATTTGGCTAACTGTACAAACTGTTTTACGAATAATAATTATTAGTACAAAATGTTAAGTAAAATAATTTGAAATTTACTTATAGAATATAAAACAAAAATCAAATATGATTCATATTTCTAAAACAATTTTTTTTTTACTAAAAAAAATTTAGATAGTAATATTTTCTTTATATATTAACCTCTTCCGGTAAAATGACGAGTCTAGCTCGTCATTAGTTTTTCATTCCATACCGGACAATGACGAGCTACACTCGTCATGCGATTAAAGTTACTGTTAAATATGATAATTAATTTAGTTTAAAATTTCTAGTGTACTGAATTTGGCAACACTTTTATCGCTTGTGAAAATCACAAGTCACTATTGCATATTGTTTACTTAGAATTTCTTGGTACAAGTCGTTGCCAAATTAATGAGTCAGAATAAAAGAAAACCTACTAAATAATGCCGTGTGTGTTACAAGAATCAAATTAAAAGTGAGACTACTTGGCGGTGTAAACAATTAAGAATTCCTTTGTACTTTGTTTTGAAAAGTACCACTAGCTTGAAGACTATTATCTGTATACCTTATTAATGTTTTGCTTTGATATTTTCTTAATTTTACTGTTTCTGATATTATTTAACACTATGTAAAAAGTGGATTTTAATTAAGAATATGTAAGAATTGTAAAATGAAACAAGTTTTTTAAATAAAAATTAAATGGTTATTTCATGCACAGTTTTTCATTATTAAATCATACCGGAAGGGGTTAATATTTTCCCTCATTTGTTCAAGTATACCAATTCAGAATCAAAACACAATATAAAACCCTTTTTTTAAGGTCACTGACTATTAATATTAGAATTAAAATAACTAATTAACAATAATTCTTATAACTACTACGCTTCTGTTCTACTCAGGTGTGTAAATATACAAGAATCAGTTTATCCTCACAGTATTATCTGACTGATCCATGTCACATCTTCATACTTATAAATCGTTTTTATGTGTTAAAAACTGTGTTTAAAACTCTCTAATAAGACTAATAATCCTTTCTTAGATAGTAACTATTTACTGATCTTGCAAATCTTCACAGCATTATCTGACTACTCCCTATCACATCTTCATACTTATAAATTATTTTCATGTTCAAAATTGTGTTCAAAACTCTCTAATAAGACTAATAATCCTTTCGTAACTAACAAAGCTGTTAACTGATCTTGAAAGTTTGGTATAATATAATTAATAGCTAGAATATATTAGTTATATTTAGCTCCATTAATGCGAAATCAATATTAACTATATGAACTAAATTCTAGTATTTATTTATTTTTTAGATACATCGTAGGTGCATTAAATTTTCAAACTTAGAAATGCATCACAAAAAATTAACTCTGCACGAAAGTCAAGCAAAATAAAAAAAAATCAATATGCCGTTAGAAAAGCTTCCATATGGTGGTTGAACAATAAAAAAATTTCTGACTGAAAACTCTGCAGAAATAAGTATCGTTCAAAGGATTTATGATAAAATCACTCGAATCGAATTCCATATACGCATTAAAAGAATATTTCTCACAGAACAAATAACTCTTCAAATCGAGTGATAGAAACTGTTTTCAGGGTTTCGGAAATATATGTTCGTAGAGAACAGAGGCTTTTGTTCGGTAAAAGCTTTCAGAGTAATAAACCCCTGTTTTCATATAGAAATAAAAAAAGGCTGAAGCTCTTTGCTTCGATTGCTCGACTCGATATTTCGATTACCGATTCTTTTCTTACGTTTCCAAACAAATACACCAAAGAGGTTAAAAATCCATTTCCTTTAATGCTAAGTTACTGAGGCTAAAATCGCAAAGAAAAAACAACTAAAGCCCTTAAGTTGAAAACTTGCGAATGGCTTTCAGCGAGTGAGGATTTTACGCAGTCAACAGCATTATGTAATCAGCACGCAAATTTTTCATACTTTTAGCTAATTATACTTCTGCTCTCTGATTAAGGAAACTTCTTACTAATTTTGAAAAATCGGAATTAACTGTTTTTTACTTCCTTGTACGAAGTAAGGGCAGTACAGTAATCAAGGCTGATAGATTTCAACGAAAGGACCAATTTTTTAATCATGCCAAAGCACGTTTTGTTTAGTTTTAGCATTACGTTTGTACATCGAAAACGTACAGCTTTGTATTTGACATTTTAAATATCCATTTTGACCGTGAGAGAATGAATTTAAACTACTTTCGACGTGATGCCTGTTCGCAAATACAAATACACCAAAGAGGTTAAAAATCCATTTCCTTTTAATGCTAAGTTTTTGTTTGGTTTTGGAGTGCTACGGTCTACTTTTTGCAACATGAGGGCTAATGAGACCTGGTTTAATGCTAAGTTACTGAGGCTAAAATCACGAAGAAAAAAAAACACCTAAAGCCCTTAAGTTGAAAACTTGCGAATGGCTTTCAGCGAGTGAAGATTTTACGCAGTCAACAGCATTATGTCATCAGCACACAAATCTTTCATACTTTTAGCTAATTACACTTCTGCTCTCTGATTAAGGGAACTTCTTACTAATTTTAAAAAATCAGAATTAACTGTTTTTTACTTCCTTGTACGAAGTAAGGGCAGTACAGTAATCGTGGTTGATATATTTCAACAAAAGTACCGATTTTAATCATGTCAGAGCACGTTTTGTTTAGTTTTAGCATTACGTTTGTACATCGAAAACGTACAGCTTTGTATTTGACACTTTAAACATCAATTTTGACCTTGAGAGAATGAAGTTTAACTAATTCTGACGGATGTCTGTTCGCAAGTACAAATACACCAAAGAGGTTAAAAATCCATTTCCTTTAATGCTAAGTTACTGAAGCTAAAATCACGAAGAAAAAAAAACACCTAAAGCCCTTAAGTTGAAGACTTGCGAATGGCTTTCAGCGAGTGAGGATTTTACGCAGTCAACAGCATTATGTAATCAGCACGCAAATATTTCATACTTTTAACTAATTACACTTCTGCTCTCAGATTAAGGGAAATTCTTATTTGTTTTGAAAAATTGGAATTAACTGTTTTTTACTTCCTTGTACGAAGTAAGGGCATTACAGTAATCTTGGTTGATAGATTACAAAGAAAGTACCAATTTTTTTAATCATGTCAGAGCACGTTTTGTTTAGTTTTAGCATTACGTCTGTACAGCGAAAACACACAGCTTTAACTCTGAAACTTTAAATATTCCTTTTGACCACGAGAGAAAAAAATTTGACTACTTTCGACGGGACGTCTGTTCGTAAGTACAAATACATCAAAGAGGTTAAAAATCCATGTCCTTCAGTCCTAAGTTACTAAGGCTAAAATCACGAAGAAAGAAAAAACACCCAAATCCCTTAAGTTGAAAAATTTTGAATGGATTTCAGAGAGTGAAGATTGTACTTAGTCAACAGAATTATGTTATCCGCCCACAAATCTTTCATACTTTTAGCTAATTACATTTCTGCTCTTCTTACTAGTTTTGAAAAATTGAAATGAACTGTTTTTACTCTTTTGTACGAAGTAAGGGCAGTACAGTAATCGCAGTTGATAGATTTCCACGAAAGTACCAATTTTTTAATCACGTCAGAGCACGTTTTGTTTAGTTTTAGAACTACTTTGTGCAGCGAAAATGCACAGCTTTAACTTAGCATTTTTTTACTTTCTTGTATGAAGTGAAGGCAGTACTCTAATCATGTTTGCTAGAACAAAAAATACCAATCTTCAATGCTTTAACGAAAATTCCAATTTTAAAATCATGTCTGAGCACATTTTCTTTAGTTTTAGCTTTACGTCTGTACGTCCTTAAAGTTTTATATCTGAAACTTTAAGTATCCATTTTGAGTATGAGAGTTTGACTACTTTCGATGGGTTGTCCGTCCACACGTACTTATGTATGTATATCTTCTCACTACTCAGTAACGATTAGACGTAGAATAGTGAAATTTCGAATTCAGTTGTAACATCTAGTCAGTCGTGTACCACTCTGTCTGATAGCAATCTATACTCTGTATAATGACATGTTTAAATATAAAGGATATTAACACAGCCTGGATAAATCAAAAATGATTAGCAGTATAAAGTTGCAATTTTGTATTTAAGACTTTTTTAACATCAAGATGTATATCTCCAATTTTTATAACAATCTGTATTCTATATATAGAAAAATTTCAATATAATAAATAATAAACGCTACCAGATGGTATCATTTGAGCTCTATAAATTATTGAATTAATATATAGTACTCAATGATGATTGCAATTCTACTCATTGTTAAATTAATAACATATAAAGTTTTGATGTTTTAAAAATCTAACATTTTTTTCAATTGTGTAACTATGAACTTAAAGTATTGGAGGATAATACCTCTCTATCAAATTAAATAAATTTAAATGAAGTGTAGTAGAAATAGTGCATAATTTAATAGACGTATAAAGAAGTCATGCGGTGTTTATTTGAGGTTTTTTTTGAACAACTTAGTTGTGAAAGACGGGGGACGTTTATATATCTCAGACTTGTACAGTTATATTAGCTGTACTTAGCTTTCTTTACTGATGAGGACGTCAAACGCTGATCAAGTTGCCATTTCATATGATACAATTTATAGAAGTTTTTAATGGCTTTTTTCTCGTTATTTCACATATACACATTATAAATTCATATATAATATACATGTGTATATCCATGTCAGGGCCGTAACCAGGAATTTTTTTATAGGTGGTTATTACTAATGTTCTTAAGACAGGTATTTCATCCGCATCCTAGTCCAGAATTTAAAGTAGTACAACATACAGTGTGATAAAACAAACACACATTTATTAGAATTAGACTACATCTAAGATGCACTTCAAATTTTGGCTTTATAGTGTTATAAATTACTTTCTCAATGGTTTTTAAATAGTTTATTTTATCAATAAATAAACGACTTCTCCTTTTACCTTAAACATTTTTTTGAATTTAAAAAAAAATGCCAAAACTCCAAAATGGTCATCGTTTTTTGTTCTTCAGTGTATATACACACATACACACAATAATATATATATATATATATGTATATATATATATATATATATATATATATATATATATATATATATATATATATATATATATATATATATATATATATATATATATATATATATATATATATATATATATATATATATGTATTTGTAATAAGATGGAGTCACGATGGGTGGTTGCAGTCATGGCCCCCAAAAATGACACCGGTTAGTTAAAGACGTTTATTAACATAACGTTGGAGGACGGGTTCCCATTTTATTAAAGTGACAGGACAAAACCGAGGAGTCAGCTAGCATGAAGTTATAAGTAACAGGACTTCAACACTTGGGTCAACATATCAGTTAAAATCTGTGGGAAAATCTCTAGGAAATATCTGCCTCTGATAGCTTGCACTTCCTTTTAGTTTGGAAATTTCCTAAATTGTCCGCTAGAACAATGTAGAATTATAATTGGTAAGACCTCTTCTCTGAGGGCTTAAACTGTAACCCCAATTGTCAATTTAGGTTAAGGGTTAAAAGGGGAAATCAAAAGGACGCTGGAATTTTTGTCCTTGACTTAAGATTTGAAAACTCTAACAATTTTCTCGAGCTGTCGTAGGGGTTTTATACAAAATGCCTACATTAGTTTCCCGATCCAGTTTACTTTTCCGTACACACACACACACACACACACACACACACACACACACACACATATATATATATATATATATATATATATATAAATAATGATATTTCAATCTAAATTTAACAAGGGTATTTATAATTGTATTTTTAAATAATTTCTATCCTTAAATTGTAACCTTTGGAGAAATTATTTTGTTCTTTCTGAAAAATTGAAAAATTGTCGACTTCGGATACATCAAAAATAATTCCTGCAGACTTTAGCCCTTCTTATATAACTCTTTATATAGAATTACTTTCGTTTCTTCCGCATCATTACGTGACTAACCATTAAAATCCTGATTAGTTGACTCATACATCTATATATTCACCCCAAAAGAAGTAACCAACAATTAAAATCCTAATAGGCTGACTCATACATCTATATATTGTAATGTACGTGCTTTCCACCCCAGAAGCCTTTAGGCGGAGTTGTCAAATAAATCTATAATTCTATTTTCTAAATTTCTATTTTTTGTTCTGTCAACCAGCTTATTACTTATGACTGCATCCAAGCCAATGTGAATTCTTTTTTTACCTTTGTGATGGGTAAAAATGCCTATTACACACTCACTCACACACACATTGTATGTCGTAGGACGGAGTACATGATAGGTGGTTTTGCAGTCATGGCCAAGCATGACATCGTTTTAGTCACAAAAGACTTTTATTACCTGGACGGCGATTAGACGGGTTCCCACTTTATTATAGGGACGGGACAAACTAAAAGATCAGATAACATGAAAAATCTAAATAAAAAGCTAAATAAAAATCTGTCTAAAAATCTGAGTAAAAAATCTGTCTCCTTTAGCGTGTATCTTCTTTTTCTTCATAATATCCTATATTGGCCTCTACGGCACTATAGTTTTAATTGGTTAGACCCCTTTCCTTAGAGCTTGAACTGTAGTCCCAATAGTCAATTTAGATTAAGAGTTAAAAGGGGAAAGATAAGAAACGACGGATTTTTGCCCTTGAGTTTAGATTCGAAAACCGCTGAGAATTTTCTCAGGTAGTAATGAGGACTTTTTATAAATTTACTTCATGATTGAACTATCACATTACGGGAAGTTTTCTGACAGTATATTACTTAAGTGGTCGTCTGCGGGATTTCATACAAAATCTATGCATTAGTTTACTGATTTAGTTTACTTTTCCATTACACACACAAACACACCCCACACTCACACACACACACACACACACACACACACATATATATATATATGTATATATAAAGGGTAAGATAGACTATTAATTACACAGGCATGTGATGAAAAAAATACAAGGGATGTGACATCTAAACGTTTTTTTAGTACTGATTTTGAAAAGAATCATTAAAAATGTCTATCACATCACATTGTTTTGAAAAATTGAATTTTATGTGGTTTTTTTATGAATATTTCTCACGTATTTTGCTTTTATACTTTCCTTTGTGTTTTGACATTTTACCGTGATGAAACCCTCAAAATTACTTTTCTGTGGTAAACTACAACAGCTCAGTTAGTATTTTAGGGCTTTTTAAGTTTCAATGTTGATCCAGATCACCAATTTAATTAGACAGATTCCTGGAAGCGCGAGCCTGGGAAGAGCCTAGGACGCGCAATGTCCCTCTTCATCATCCCTCCCTCCCGTCACAATCGCTGTTAACCTATAGCGACGCTCGAATCCTTATCAGTGACTTCATGTAAGCACTAATACTTGGTCTGTGAAAGAGGCAACTCATTTATTAGGCTCCAGATTGAAAGAAAAAAACTTATTGGCCAGAGGAACCACTTTCTATTGGTACAGAAATCGTGAAAAGGAATTTATTCAGTATTTTGACGAAGACGAGAACCTCATTTATTGCCAAATTGAAAGAGGGAGTCTTCGTAGGACCAGACATCCGAAAACTTATTAGGAATAACAAATTTGAGACAACTATGACATTAAAAGAAAGAGAAGCTTGGGTTGCCTTCAAAGATGTTGTGGAAAAATTTCTGGGCAATCACAAAGATCCTAAATTTAAAAGAATTGTTGGCAACGTGCTAGACAAATTTCAAGTGTTGGGCTGCTCCATGTGTGTAAAATTGCATTTCCTCCAATCGCATTTGGACTTTTTTCCCGAAAATTTAGGATCCGTCAGCGAAGAACAGGGAGAAGGTTCCACCAAGACATGAAGGATATGGAGAGAAAATATCAAGGTAGGTGGAATAAGAATATGCTTGCCGACTATTGTTGGATGTTAGCAAGAGATGAAGATAAGATTGAACATAAAAGAAGAACGTCAAAAAGAAATTTTAACGGAAAAAATGTACGTAACTAAATTTAAATGTCTTTGTTTCGTATTGAGTTTCAAATATATTTCAAACTTACATTTATTATATATAAACCTTAATAAAACGTAAAAACAGGTTGTTGGGGGGTTTTTCAAAGAGTGTTTTCCTTATAAAATTAATGTAAAAAATTTAATAACGAGGGAACTTTTTGTGTCGCCCTGGTGCAGCTCATGCGTTCTGGTTGCGATGGTTTTCATTCATTATATACAAAATGTATACATTTTTGATTTTAATTGTTGCTTAAAAATTAATATGCCTCATCATAAACAGATTAAATAAACTCACATGAATAGATAAAACCCACTGTTGCCAGTCAGTACAAGCTAACAGTTCGAGAGCATTTTTTTCCATATAGGATATTACCAGTAATATGTACATCAATTTTAGAAAAAATCCTGACTTGATGGAAAAAATGGAGGTCATTTTCGAAATCAGCATACCAAATAACTTAAAAATAAGAAAAAACTTCTCTTGTATTTTTCAAAAATTTCAATTTCGCAGGCCTGTGTTATCTGTTGAACTAGCATTATATCCCGTCATATGACAGGATCAGTAAAATTTTTAATTTTCCAGAATTGTAAAGTACCCTATGAGGCAGGTAAAAAAATGGTTTGTTTTTTGGCTGAGAATTATCTGGTACAGGCTCAATAATTTTTTTATCTTCATACCCCTCTAAAGTCTCCCGATGCTTTGAATGCAGTTTTGAATCCCGTTGAATTCATTTAGAAAGATAATTCAAAGAGTTCTTAGCTACATCGAAATTACCGTTAAGTTCTTCCCAATTTTTTTGCTACATTAATTAATGGAAATAAAGGAATGAAACTATCATTTCTACTACATCCTGGAGGTAGATATAATTTGTTGTTAATACCTGTGATAAAATTTGAATTGCAGCAAAAATAATCGATGATTAAATTTAAAATTATTACATATGTACGTATTCTGTTGTTTACGCCAAATATAAAAGAAAACTATTTAAGTAATATCTAAGTTCAGAGATAAAACGTATGAAAATAATGCAGACGTTATTTAAATAATTTAAAGTAAGAAGTGATAAAATGAGATAGTTAAAGAAATGACGCCATAATGCTAGAAAAAATGTTTTTTTTACCTCTTTATTCTGTGATAAATTCATAAATTTAATCGGCTACTCTTAACCGGGGAAAATAGGGCTTGAAATAATAGCATTAATTGCTAGAAAAGGGGGGGGGAAGAGGTAGATTTTGGACATTGCTAATCCTCACTCTTCAGAAATCCAATATGGATGCCTCTATCTATTCCAGGTACAACCGCTTCATAAATTCTAGGACAGACGGACAGATAACTTAGGCTACTATTATATAGGGAATGTGTTGTACTCACCAAGATTGATTATCATAGTTTATTCAGTAGATTTTTCTAGGTCTTTTATATATAACTATTCTTTGATATTTAAAAGTTAACTAATAATTCATTAAAGTATTTTCCTACTTTTCTTTGTCTACGATACCAAAACATTTCATTGAAAACAAAATGTTCATCCAGTAAAGTTTAAGTTAATGTTTATAAAAGAATAAAAGTATTGAAATGAAAACGTATCAATTGAAGCTCAAATAGTATTTTCGGAATTTTTGTAATTGATTTGCAAATGCAAATGCTAAATGATGGTTATTTACTAACCAAGTTCAATGAACATTATTTATATAGTAGGTTTTTATTATAAACCCTTGTAAACTAACTCTATGGGAATAAAAGTAAAAGATTTTATGGTAAATTAAAAATTTTAGTATTGTTTTTTCTTTTTTAAAACGTCTACAATACATTCAATTGACCAGCATATAGCCCTTTATATGACGGGATCATTATTTTTTTAAATTTTCCAGAATTATAAAGTACCCTATGGGGAAGATACAAAAATGGTTTGTTTTTTGGCTGAGATGGCTGAATTGGATTATTTGGATGTTTTTTGGATGATTTGGCTGAGCTTTGGTTTGTTTTTTGACACTCTGAATAATTTGTTCATCTTTACTGACCACATGTTAGTTGCCAACCTTAATTTATCTTGTCATATTACGCGATAGGATGGACAACAGAGGTTTTAATATTGACAGTCATTATTTGGTGGTATATATGAATGATGTCCAAACTTTAGTGAATCGATTACAAGCCGTGTGGTTATGTATAAAAAACAAACAAATAACGAACAAACTTCTAAATTTTCAAATATATATAACTTAAAGGGCTTTTATTATATAGGGAATTATCTGTTGAATTATCAGAATTATCTGTTGCCTTCATTTGAGTTGTCAACACTAACATTTTACAGTTTTATTGTACATATGTATTGTCATAACGTTCCATTTTGTTAATTTTAATTCTGTTCCATTTAGTTTCCATTAATTCTATTAGCTTCCCTTAAAAATTCCCTGTTTGTAACTTCCCTGCCATGCTCCCAATTATCACGTTGGTGAGGCGAAAAACCTATTTTTTATCGCATAAGCCGCTCTGGATATTCAATCAGATGACATCACACATACCAGGAACGTCACTTGGTGTTCTCCTTGGTGAGCGCTGCATTGCAATAGTTTTATAAATTTGCCCTTTTCATGATATGACATATCCCCACTCCACACATTGGTGTGTTTTAGTCCTGCGCTTGGCGGTTTTCTACCGTGCCACCAGGCCATTGGAATGTTGATGAGTTTTCCACCCATCAGCGGTTGCCAGCCGTTTCAGTCCTGCAGACTCGAGATACTCTTCAGTTAGACTTGATTTTGCACTTAGACTTGACTTGCTTCCCAGACTGGCGGTTCTCATCCGGACAGACAGGATGGAGGAGAGAGAGAAACCTGGATCCCGAAACGAGAAGAGGAGCTCAGAGTTCCATCCTCCATAATCGTCTTACTTTTTTTAGTCCATTTTTGTTTTCTCCTTTTTTATTAATTTTTATATTTAAAAAAATTCAATCAATTGTCTTCTATTAATTTTTAAAATTTTATATTAATATCAATAAAATCCATTAATTCAGTAACTTCTCCTTTCCTTTTATTTTAATGCCTATTGTGTTTTTTTTTACTTTAAGATTTAAACGTAAGTTGGTGAAAAGCCAAATTCAATTTATATATTAAATATTGGGTTAAGGACATAACGCGTATTACCACTATACGTCACCCACTTAAGTAATATATTTTTATTGTCTTTTCTATGGGTTTCTTTTTCAGGTACAAACCTTTTTATGTTTTGATCGACTTCTAGTTCCCCATAGAAACCCCACTTTCCACAGAAAACACCATATCAGATGTATTAGTTAATTTGAGTGTATAATTTAACATTGAAAAACAATCTATAATCTTATTAGACAACTATCAAGTCATTTAACGTTTTAGGAAGTTAAAAAAATACTTTGCAGTATTCAAAGTCTGTTATGCGAAATTAAAAACCCACTTGACATTTGTTTGTGAAGGTTTAAAGGATTAATGGGATTATATTATTTTTTTAAACGCCTCCTAAGAAGGAGGAAAGTCTCTTCGTTCAAAATAGGCGTTGCCAGCGATTTTAGTAGATTGTAATTAATTACTACATTTTTTGGGGGTTGATGAGTGGCAATAGAAAATTTTTCTTTTATTTAAAGTTACATTTTTGGTCACGTGATTTAAAAAAAAAAATCTAAAAGAGTTGTTTATTGGACTATCATTTGCAACAAATCATGCTGAAAACTGCCTTTTGACGTCCATTTAATTATAACTTTTCTTTTCCATATTTATCCTTCACACGTAAAGTCATAAAGAGTTTTAATGAATTTGAGTTTTATAAGTATTGATGTATTAAAGATGTTTTTTTTAAATTTTTACAGTGTTTTTTTAATGTGTGGATTCTTTTGTGTAGGTCAGCATTTTCCAAGCTGTGTTAGCTAAAGGAGAGAAAACACTTTACGGTAGATTAAAAAAAAGTGATAAAATGGTTTGGGACACAATTAAAAATGCTTAAGGTTTCGTGTATTCTAGAAGGGGGATTGATACCAGATTTTGAAGTTTACTGAAGCAAAAAGAAGTTAAACTTCACAAAACAGTCTTCAAATAATAGTCGTCAAGAGCATTTTGTTTGCACTGGTGTGTTTTTTCAGTAAGCTAAAATTTAAAAGGACTGTGGACTTTCGCAGTTTCTTTTTAAATTTCGATGGCTTCTTTTAACTTTTAGTTAAGGAGACAAAGTACCTTCAGAGCCAATAATCTTCATTATAAAATGTTTTTTTTGATTCATCATAAGATAAGAATTTTTGTCACTTTAGAATAATTTTTATTTGTTATTTAATAAGATTACAAAACAAAATAACTGCAAATTTTGGCAACCTTCAAATAATGGACTCCAAGATCATTTTGTCTGCACTTGTGTTTTTTTTCAGTAAGTTAAAATTTAACAGGACGGTGGTCTTTCACAGTTTCTTTTTAAGTTCCAGTGGTACCTTTTAATGTCTAGTTAAAGAGAGTACCTTCAGAGCCAATAAATCTTCATTATAAAAGTTTTTTTTGATTCATTATACGATAAGAATTTTTGTCACTTTAGAATCAAATTTTTACATGTTATTTAATAAGATTACAAGAAAATAACTGCAAATTTTGGCAATCTTCAAATAATTGTCTCCAAGATCATTTTATTTGCACTGGTGTTTTTTTTCCAGTAAGCTAAAATTTAGGAGGACGGTGGTCTTTCACAGTTTCTTTTTAAGTTCCAGTGGTACCTTTTAATGTCTAGTTAAAGAGAGTACCTTCAGAGCCAATAAATCTTAATTACCAAAGTAATTTTTTCGATTCATCATAAGATTAGAAATTTTGTCATTTTAGAATCAAGTTTCTAGTCATTTATTAATATCCTAAAACAAATTACTGTCAAATCTGTCTAATTCAAATTTGGTTAATTTTAAATTTTGAATTATTCAAATGGTACAAAATCCCCTCGATTTCCTATAAAATGTAATGCTAAATTTTGGTATTTTGAAAAAATTTCAAGATTGTTTGGTTAATACAGATTCCCAAAAGTCTCAAAGTTAGGAAAATGTCCTTAATTCTCTTAGATTTTTCAATTAAATTTTAGAACCACACCGTTACTTTGTCCTAATCTGTTTGTGATTGATGCTGGTAATCTACATACAGACACTGAGGAGAAGAAAAGACATTTCCAGTGTTATTATGCCCCTCATCTCTATGTTACCCATATATTCAATTGAATTTATATTAGAGTTTATTCATACCAGTAGGAGGCTGTAGTATCCAATATCACCTATAGTAAAACATATTTACATATTTGTAAAATTGTTTCTTGTAGAAAATTGACCGATACAGAAATTATTCAAGAAGAACAGACAGAGGTTCTGCTATTGAAAAAAAAGTCCGATTGCTCTTCAATACCAGAGTTTGGGAGTTCGAATTCCACTATGGCACGGATATTCCTAGTCGTTCAGTATCGGTTATAAGGTTTTTGGTTTTGGAACGCTACGGTCTACTTTTTGTAACACGAGGGCTAATGAGACCGGGACCTACTGCTTAAAGCCGATTCCTAACGGCTACGAACATCCATGCCATAGTGGGATTCGAACCCACGAACTCCGGTTCCGAAGGTCAGCACCCTAACCATTTGGCCATCGTTCGGCTTCAAATATTATACCTCGTCTCATTAAGGGCATTATAGCAAAATTGTAGACCGTAGCAATCCAATTTAAACTATACTTTTATTTTTAAATTTCAGTTTAATATTATCACAGAAAATTAAATTGAAACATCTAGTTGTGCATCTTTATTTTTTGTTACAATCTGTAGTCTATATAACTTAAGGTATCAGTATAAGAAATATGAAAATGCTACTGGCTTCCGTTAGATGGCAGTAGGTGCTTTGGTCGCTGTTAAATTAATACATTAATGAGTTCAGTTTTACGCATTGTTGATTTGGTTTGGAGTGCTACGGTCTACTTTTTGCAACACGAGGGCTAATGAGACCGGGACCTACAGCTTAAAGCCGATTCCAATGTCTAGTTAAAGAGAGTACCTTCAGAGCCAATAAATCTTAATTACCAAAGTAATTTTTTCGATTCATCATAAGATTAGAAGTTTTGTCATTCTACAAGTCATTTATTAATATCCTAAAACAAATTACTGTCAAATCTGGCTAATTCAAATTTGTTTAATTTTAAATTTTGAATAATTCAAATGGTACAAAATCTCCTCGAGTTTCCTATAAAATGTAATGCTAAATTTTGGTATTTTGAAGAAATTTCAAGATTGTTTGGTTAATACAGATTCCCAAAAGTCTCAAAGTTAGAAAAATGTCCTTAATTCTCTTAGATTTTTCAATTAAATTTTAGAACCACACCGTTACTTTGTCCTAATCTGTTTGTGATTGATGCTGGTAATTCTACATACAGACATTGAGGAGAAGAAAGACATTTCCAGTGTTATTATGCCCCTCATCTCTATGTTACTCATATATTCAATTGAATTTATATTAGAGTTTATTCATACCAGTAGGAGGCTGTAGTATCCAATATCACCTATAGTAAAACATATTTACATATTTGTAAAATTGTTTCTTGTAGAAAATTGACCGATAAAGAAATTATTCAAGAAGAAAAGAGAGAGGTTCTGCTATTGAAAAAAAAGTCCGATTGCTCTTCAATACCAGAGTTTGGGAGTTCGAATTCCACTATGGCACGGATGTTCCTAGTCATTCAGTATCGGCTATAAGTTTTTTGGTTTTGGAACGCTACGGTCTACTTTTTGTAACACGAGGGCTAATGAGCCCGGGACCTACTGCTTAAAGCCGATTCCTAACGGCTAAGAACATTCATGCCATATTGGGAATCGAACCCACGAACTCATATTCCGAAGGTCAGCACCCTAACCATTTGGCCATCGTTCGGCTTCAAGTATTATAGCTCGTCTCATTAAGGGCGTTATAGCAAAATTGTAGACCATAGCAATCCAATCTAAACTATACTTTTATTTTTAAATTTCAATTTCAGTTTAATATTATCATAGAAAATTAAATTGAAACATATAATTGTGCATATGTATTTTTTGTTACAATCTGAAGTCTATATAACTTAAGATAGCAGTATAACAAATATGAAAATGCTACTGGTTTCCGTTAGATGGCGGTAGTTGCTTTAGTCGCAATTAAATGAATACATTAATGAGTACAGTTTTATGCATTGTTGGTTTGGTTTGAAGTGCTACGGTCTACTTTTTTCAACACGAGGGCTAATGAGACCGGGACCTTTAGCTTAAAGCCGATTCCGAACGGCTACGAACATCCATGCCAGTGCGGAATTCGAACCCACGATCTCCGGTACTGTAGGCCAGCACTCTAACCAATCAGCCATCGTTCGGCTATGCATCGTTGAATTAAAACTGTATACATTTTTTATGCTATTAAAATATAATATTTCAGCAATTCTGGAACTCTTCACTGTATCTCACTATCAAGAACTGTAAGAAACGTATCTCACTATCAAATTAAATAAGTTTAAATGAAGTGCAGACAAAAAATATGCATGTTTTAATAGGCCTATTTTCATATACTATTAGGTACTATTTTTATATAATAAATTTCAATACTATTTTCATATACTTACTATTTTCATATACTTATTCTTATACTACTAGGTACTATTTTCATATAAGTTTTTTTACGTGAATTCCGATACTATACTAGATAAAAAAAAGTGTTACAGTTACTCCCTAATATCTCGAACATAACACCACTACTGTATTTAACTTTAGTTGCTGCAAATACAATTTTTTAAAACGATTTTAGTTGTAACAACATTACTCTTTCCTTAGCCCTTTTTTTAAATCGAAGTTAGGGAAAACAATACTGTTCTAATTCGAACAGATTAATAGAATTGCAGTGTGTTAAGCTAAAAAAAAGAACTCTTGTAAAAAGGTAAAAAAGAAAAAAAAAAGCTTGTAGAGGAATTATTCCACCTCGTTGACTTTTATAAAAAATATCTCAAACGATGAGTACCCATTATTCGCAATTAAAAACCCCTTGACATTTGTTCGTGAAGGTTTAAATGATTAATGGAATTATATGCATTTTTATGTGTTTCCGAACAGAAGATCTCCCAGCCGAAATCAGCTTAGAGAGGAGCGATCCGGCCAAAAGTTTTTTCACCTCCCCCTTCTCTTCCCTCTGAGAATGGGGTAGGGTGAAAATTTTCTGCCTTTTCAAATGAAACTGCATTGCTCATAATGAATCCTCGAAGGCTAATTAGCTGTTCAAGACTCTGCCTCTGAAATAAATTAGATGAGTCGACTTACATGTAACGCAGCTTAATTCTGCTTTTTTTTTCTTTGTTATTCGTTTTAATTGTTGTTGTAGTTATCTCTTCGAAAGCAGTGGATAACACTTTGGCTATGTGTGCAGCCGTGCAAATGCATGATTTTGTAAATTGTTACTTGTGGGAATAATTTTTCCAAAAGAAGAGATATGTCAATAAGGAATTCTACTGTAAATTATTACTCGATTTAAAGAGAATTTGGTACTTAGAATATAAATAAGCATAGTATTCATCATTTGCCAATTATGAACATTTTATGGAATCTAGACTTTTTTAAAATTTTTGTAGCTCTTTTTTGATTTATAAAATTGAGATGAAGGGTACTTTTAGTAAGGTATAATTTGATTAAAATTTCCAAACTTCTTTCTCGTTGAATTGCGAAATATAACTAAGAATAAAAAAAGAATTTATAATAGCTACCATCATATTATGAACATAGTTATCAAAGTCACATATGATAGAATTATTACTAATTATAAATTTTAAAAAATTGTTTTAAAGAAAAAAATTGTACCTTTGTGAATACTTTAACCCTTTAAAGAACAGTGGTTTCGTAGTGAAACCGCATACTAAAATATTTTTTCTCTTATTTTTTAAGGTATGTTAATGATTTTTTTTGTGTGTATATTTTGACACTTCAAACTACTAATACATGGTAGCACAACACACAGTTTATTTTTCCCTTTAAAATATAAGCGTTTAAACTTCTTTCCCTGGGGAAAAAAAGATATTCGATTTTCCTTTGTCACGACCCCAAATAAATATACCTATCCAAAACAACACTTATAAATTGTTTAGTTAGCTATTTATCTATTATATGTCATTATGCAATATTCTTTCAATATTACTTAAATTTTAAGAATGTGTTATTTTCAAACTGTACAAGGGGGTTGAGAGTTTTACAATTAAAACCCCCTGCTACTCTTCTCACCAAACTATCGAAAAGCATTTTAATATTTTTGACATATATAAAGCTCATAGATAACACTTATAACCTATCTCTATTAAATCCCAAAGAATTTTCACTTGTGAACCTTAAAGGGTTAAACACCCATTATTTCTAAGGGATTTATCCCTTCTAAATTAAAAATCTATTTACTTTATATATGTAGTAATGATAATTGTTTATTAATATAATTTATTACTTATTTTTATGTTTATTAGTAATTATAAATTATAGTTAGTTTATATAGATATGTTTTGATACATTGTTAGTTTATATAGAGATAAAAATGTGTCAGTGCTTTGTTCGAAATAATTAACTGGACTTTAACGTACCTTAATTCTGCTTTTTTTTCTTTTGTTAATCGTTTTAATTGTTGTAGTAGTTATCTCTTCGAAAGCAGTGGATAACACTTTGGCTATGTGTGCAGCCGTGCAAATGCATGATTTTGTAAATTGTTACTTGTGGGAATAATTTTTCCAAAAGAAGAGATATGTCAATAAGGAATTCTACTGTAAATTATTACTCGATTTAAAGAGAATTTGGTACTTAGAATATAAATAAGCATAGTATTCACCATTTGCCAATTATGAACATTTTATGGAATCTAGACATTTTTAAAATTTTTGTAGCTGTTTTTTGATTTATAGAATTGAGATGCAGGGGACTGTTAGTAATGTATAATTTGATTAAAATTTCCAAACTTCTTTCTCTTTGAATTGCGAAATATAACTAAGAATAAAAGAATTTATAATAGCTATCCCCATATTAGGAACATGATTATCAAAGTAGTATGTAATAGAATTATTACTAATTATAAATTAAAAAAATTTTTTATAGAAAAAAATTGTACTTTTGGGAATACTTTAAACACCCGTTATTTCTAAGGGATTTTTCTCTTCTATAAAAATATATATATATATATATATATATTATATAATATAATATATATACATTATTTATATGTATATTATATATATATATATATATATATATATATATATATATATATATACATATATATATATATATATATATATATATATATATATATATATATATATAATATATATATATATATATATATATATATAATATATATATAATATATATAAATATATATATATATATTATATATATATAATATATATATATATATAATATATATATATATATAATATAATATATATATATATATATATATATATATATATATATATATATATATATATATATATATATATATATATATATATATAATAATATATTTAGAATTTTAAAGTTACAAAATAAAGTCTTAATTAATGAAAAAGAGAGCGACCTCTTTGTGAAGAAGATTATGAAGGCAAATCAACGCTATTTAAAAGCAGAAAACGCCTCCCAAGGGAAGACAGGGTAAATCTTGTGGGCTGGTGACCTCGTATCAGTCTCTTGTTGAAAAAAAAATGGCTAAGGTGAATTATGACTTTCTAATAAAATTTTAATGCCTGGAATGAATGCCTGTCTTATTTTTCTTATCAGGCTTCGATCCTGTATAAATATATAAATTTATGAAAAATAATCCGGTCTTTTCTGTAAAATTAAATATTAATAGGATAAATTTTTTCCACTTAATTAAGTAATAAAAAAATACTTTTTGTGTCCTCCCGAGAACATCTATTAATCACCGAAACTACTATATTCGTAGCACTTAAGAGAACACTTGCTGACGATCTTACTTAATCGAACTATTTTAAAGTCCCAGTTTCTTGTAAACTACTAGTTTTTAATTAAAAACTACTACGAAAGGGAAAAAAGATAATTGAAATCATATTTTACTGCTGTACACTTTGATATCCGAAGGAATAATAATCAGTCGAAATGTTAATGAAAAAAAAAACACAGAAGGCGTCGCGCATTTCTTAAATTTATTATAATTCATGCAGCCCTACTTTTCCATCTACGTTAAAAAATGAATCAAAGTAACAAATTTCATATTCCGGCACTTATCATAAAAGTAATTTTTTTCCCCTTCTCCCTACTTTCTCGTACGTAATAGGCAAGAAATCATAAGAGGAAATATAGAAGCCCGATAATGAGCCTTAAGTCCACAGAGATGTTTCCGTAAAAGCTTTTTAAGGAACAAAAATTCCTTTATTTACCTTTGCCGGCCTAATTAAGGGATGTGATGACGCAAATTAGCGGCGAAAATGCGCTTGTTTTTATTTTTGGGGAACTTCATTTTTCGCCGCTGAGCAACTTTCATCAAAGAATTAAAATCTCGGATTCCCATCGGGAGTGTTCTTTTTCGTGAAAGAGCGAGTCTGATGGAATAGAATGAGACTCAATAAATGCGTAGGCTATTAATTGCATTCTACCTTCCCGGGGAAAAAAAAACTCAAACAAATTTTGCTGATGAGATGCGTGCTCTTAAATTCGTACCAACTTAAACCGAAAAGTTGAGCGAGAGTAATGCGATTGCGTTTTCTATTATGGTTCCTGGCTTACTGGAAAATGGATGCCGTTTCAGTGTTGCCAAGGCTTTGGAGATGAAATATTCTGAGAAATGTGCGCAGATTTTGGGGTAGCCATGACAACTCGTTTAGGTATTATGAATAGGTGATAAGCTTAATTTTATGCGTGTGCGTGTCAAATGCAAATTTTCTTCCGTATATCTTTAAGTGATACATCAATCTACAAGAAAAAAATATTGCTTAGTTTTGAGCAGTTACATTTTTTTTGCCAACTTCTTATTCTATTAAATAAATTCACAAAGTATTGAAATTACTTAAGTTCTAACTGAATTACTTCAAATTCTATTTATTTGAAAATATCAGAATTGATTTTCTTCTCCCAGCTTCTTTTACCAATATGTATATATATATATATATATATATATATATATATATATATATATATATATATATATATATATATATATATATATATATGTATATATATATTATATATATATATATACATATATATATGTATATATATACATATATATATATATATATATATATACATATATGTATGTATATATATGTATATATATATGTACACACACACACATATATATATATGTATATATATATATGCATATATATATGTATGTATATGATATATATATGCACATATATATACATATATATGCATACATATTCATATTCACACACACATATATCTATCTATACATACATACATACATAGGTACATTTAAATATATACCTATATACATATGTATATATATATATATATTTGCATGCATATGCATATTCACACACATATCTATACATACATACATATATACATATATATAAATAAACTAAAAAAAATTAGGATAATAAAAGCAGAATTTAAATTTACATTAAAAATTTTAGAGGAATTATTAGAAAATTAGAGAAAAAAAGTTAAAAAACTTACTATATTTGTAAATACTTTTGGAGAATTGCGACTACAATTAACGCATAATTAAGGTTCAGATTTCTCTGTATTTTGTCCTAATTTTGATGAGATGAAATAAAAATTTACGTTTGGTCACGACGAGGGATGTATTTATTCATGAAAGAAGCGTAACGGGACGCAGCCTTTTTTTTGTACACCTTTTTTTTTCATTAACGTGTTCAAAATACATGACCTACATTTTTTCTTATTTTTCGAACTTCTACCTTTTATTTAGTAAATCATTATACTGTGTAGTTTTTTAGTTTTGTTTATCCTTGTTGATATATGTATGTTTCAGTTTTGTTCAATATATATATATATATATATATATATATATATATATATATATATATATCTATATATATATATATATATATATATGTGTATATATATTTAATTTGGGATTTTTTATTTACAGTTAAATTATTTTATAATTTGAAAAATGGATTACACTCTGCAATTAGTTTAATTAAAATAAAAGTTAATGAAAAGTAATGAGTAATTTTGAAGTACGCAAAGTTATCCAAAAGTGCCATTGAAAATAAATTTTTGATGCTTTTGAACAAATAAAATATTGTCTAATAAAATACAGACGAATAAAAGCTGTCAGCTCTCACAGGCTATTAAAATATATATAAAAAAACATTCTAATTATTCCGAGAATAATTTCAGCTTTTTATAACTTATGGATTGTGAGTGATTCAACTGTTTACGGTTGGTTTAGTACGTGATGGTTAACTGAATTCACGAAAATAATATTCCGATGTCTAATTCAGGATTTAAAATTCATCTTGCGTGTCAGAAATTAAGTTTGCACTTTTTATTTTCCCCCTTTTTAATGTATTAAATGTCTCCTGTTGAATAGAAATTCTAAAAAAAAAAATGTTTAAGTGAAAATTTAGCTGCTCGATCTTATTTTTGAAACGAACCAGATAACTACTAATATGGCACGCACAGAATTTAAATTAGATTTAAAGCATTAAATTCTTTTAAATATTTTTTTCCTGGTGTTTTTGAATTAAAGTTTGGAACGAAAGTTTGCAAGAGATATTTCCGCTTAATTTATTATATGTAATTAAAAACATATTTTTCCTTGTGGAATTTTAACTTAGCATGTTGCCTGGATATGAAAAAAAACACACATACACACACATTTATACACACACAAAACCCTGATATAAAAATGCTCTCGAATGATTCTCGTGTCTGTAGGTAATTACTTTTCACGAATTCGGTTACGAATTTAATTAAAATATTTTCGCCCAATTTTAAGCAATAAAACTATATAATGAATGGAAAAGAACAGCAGGGATATTGAAAATAACGTATGCAATGGATGGATGTAAAAAAATTCTCAATGGATTCAAGTCTACTAAAATAGGTCAATGCAGATTAAAATATTTATCTGTTTGGTACATAAACATTGAAGTAATTCTGAATTACATGGTTCATGTGTGTATTTTTACAACTCATGAAAAATAGGTTTACAGCGTGGCAAAGGAAAATTAAGGCAATAAGAATTAACTAAACCAGGTAATATTAAAAAAATATTGTAAACAGAAAGAAAAAATTGATAAGATAAAGAGGAAATGTTTCAAAAAAAGGGCGATTAACAAAAATAATGACGACAAAAAATTATAATAGGCAAATATAATTCTGAATTACATGGTTCATGTGTGTATTTTTATAACTCATGAAAAATAGGTTTACAGTGGGGCAAAGGAAATTTAAGACGATAAGAATTAACTAAACCAGGTAATATTAAAAAAATGTTGTAAACAGAAAGAAAAAATTGATAAGATAAAGAGGAAATGCTTGAAAAAATGTGCGATTAACAAAAATAATGACGACAAAAATTATAATAGGCAAATATAATTCTGAATTACATGGTTCATGTGTGTATTTTTACAACTCATGAAAAATAGGTTTACAGTGGGGCAAAGGAAAATTAAGGCAATAAGAATTAACTAAACCAGGTAATATTAAAAAAATATTGTAAACAGAAAGAAAAAATTGATAAGATAAAGAGGAAATGCTTGAAAAAATGTGCGATTAACAAAAATAATGACGACAAAAAATTATAATAGGCAAATATAATTCTGAATTACATGGTTCATGTGTGTATTTTTATAACTCATGAAAAATAGGTTTACAGTGGGGCAAAGGAAAATTAAGGTGATAAGAATTAACTAAAACAGGTAATATTAAAAAAATATTGTAAACAGAAAGAAAAAATTGATAAGATAAAGAGGAAATGCTTGAAAAAAACTTGCGATTAACAAAAATAATGATGACAAAAAATTATAATAGGCAAAAGTATAATAATGAATAGAAATTCTGGCCAGCTTTAGTGTTATGGGTATTGTTGCTTAAAATACTTCTCTGTCAAGGCTCTAGTGATGAATTGGCTAACGCATTGGGTTTCAGTGCGAGATGTCATCAGTTTAAATCCCTACATTCACACTGTTGAGTTTTAACTTAATTGCATTTATTTTCTGTTAATTTTAGAAGTTACTTAGAACACTCATGTTACAGAATATTCCCCTGCAGTATAAAAGAGCAAATAGATTATCATGTTAGTTGTATGTTCTGTCAATTAAGTGTTGAGTGAGATTTACGTTTTGGTATTCAAGCTTTAAATCTATTCTACGACTACCTATGGGATAGTACAAATAGATTTTAAGCATAAAGTAAATAAATATAAAATATGAAAGACAATTAATGTGAGGATAAATCAAATGAAAACCTCAAAAGTGGCATAAAAAGGTCTTTTTTTATCTTTTAGGTGCTTGTAGACACAGTTTTTCACGTCTTTCTCAGCTGATAGTACGAATCAATGATGGTAAATGGGGCTGGATCTAAGAAGCAATTGATTTGAGATGGCAGTACTACTACTACTACGTATTTGTACCAAGGATGAATGAGGTGAAGTTATTTGTGGTGTTCATTAGAGAACGAGGACGAAGTATACGTAGGACGAAGGAACACGTGTATGTTGCAGGAGCAAGGCTACGAGTGGTGCAAGAAATTCACAGACGGTTCCGGTTGTTGAGTAATATCTCTACGTCCGCGTCAGTATCATCGTGTTATGACAGGAGGTTAAATAAATATCCCGAACTAATTGACTTATGTGTATACTTGCCAGCCTTATAAGCAAGTTTACCATCGGCACTTCATTTTTTCCGAAATTTTCCTTCAATTAAAATGAAGAAGCAAGTAATAATAAAAAAGTGCAAAGAAGCCATAATGCGTCCAGCATATAAATTCACATCGTTAAATGTGGATTTTGTTACTTTTAGTAAAGTGTTACCCTTGTGGACACCACCTTAGGCGCTTACGATATACTACTAAACTAAGTGCCATTAAATTTTATCCACTCAGTCAACAAAGATTTTCATGAAAAAGTTTCAATGCTGGCAACTTAAAGTTTTAATGAATCTTGCCTGCATCCAAAGAGAAAGTTTAAAATTTTTTCATTCTTTGGACTCACGTAGGACATGATCTTAACTTCTAAAAAACTCTTTCATTTCTTAGAATGTTGTTTTGAAGATACGATTTAGACTAATTCATTAACTGACCCCCTCTATTTTCCAGGTAAAAGGAAAAAAAATTGCTTCAGAAGATAATATATATTGCTTATCTGTGATGCTAATAAAAAAATTCCAAAAACCGTCCAGAGAAAAAAAATATTAATTGGCGGGATATAAGTCACGGAAAATAATCGACTTATGCGTATGCTTGTCATCACTATAAACACGTTTAACATCGGCACTTCATTATTCCTGAAAATTTACTTCATTTAAAAGGCAGAAATAATAATAAGAAGAAATAAAAAAAAGGAAAAAAGACTAGGCAGCAAAAACGAAGTCATAATGCGTCCAGTGTAAGGGGGGAGAACATCCATTAAAATGGTGACAGGCAGGTCCAAAGTAAAAAAAAAAGTAAGAGCGTTAATTACGCGGCGTAATGGATGTGTTTGTTTTGTCGAAAGTTTAACGGTTAACCGCAGAAACTAGTAACTCATAAAATGGATGACAAACGAGGAGGTCTATTACCGAGATAACGGGCGGCAATACTTAAGCATTAAGGAATAATGATAAAGTGATTAAACACGAATATTTGCCTGAAGACACACAAAATGAGCAGGGACCAAGAGTGTTCTGACTTGGAGTGGATTTATTTGGTACTTTTAGCGAGAATTATGCGTATAAATTATATAACGATTGATTACTATAATAATTTTTATTTACGACTGTAGTTGAGGTTAATTACTTTCTATGGAAATATAAATAATTGTATAGTCATGTATTAAACATACACGATTTAACCCCTTAATGCACAGTGTTTTTGAAAAAGGCCAGCCAAAAAAAAAATTTTTTTTAATGTAAAAAACACATTTTAGAATGTTGTCTTGCCAAGAAAATTACAAAAATACAAGAATAATCAAAATTTGTATTGCAATTTTGGATTTTGATAACATTGCAGAAAGTAGTCGAATATTGTAATATTACACGCACTTTTTTTATCTTTCTTTTCGAATTCCCATTTCAGAATAAATATTATTATCAGTAAAAATACTTATTTATACTTTTAAAACATAAATAATAACAATACTAATATTTAAAAAATTAATCAAAATTTTCTTTTGTGGGATATATTTCGAAACAAGGTGCAGCACATAGCCCAGCATTGCAACTATTACACATGTAACGACTCTCTTTTCTTTTCCTATTTCCTTTGCTATCTCTTTTAGCGCAACACACAGCACAATAATTATAAAAGTACAACGTCGCTCGAATTATCTCGAGTGTACACAGTTTGGCCAGTTTAGCTCACTCGAGTTAACTCGAGCGTGTACGTTAAGGGGTTAAAGAAAAAACATTTGAATGAAATAAACATTTAAATTACATTCTGAGGGAGTGTTATAATCATTTTTTAGATTGTAGAATTATTCTCAAAGCATATTTATACCTACTTGTAGAGTCATGCACAAAATATACATGATTTAAAAGAGGAAAAATCGAAGGAATGGAGAAAAAATAAGAAGCTTTCCTGTCTTTATTAGCTATAAAAATATCCCTTTTTTATAATATTCTAACCCACTGATCTCTCACATACCCATACAAAGCGTGTTAAAAAAAGACTGAACTTTCGAAATATCTTTACAATGAGTAAAGGCAGTGGGTTGTGGCTAATGAATACACCCTGATGAGGGTTTATATAATAAATAGATGTTCTCCTTGTTTTGCTACAATAACTTCTTTCTAAAATAATCGTCGATTTACAGTTGCTGAAGTGAACAAGTGCAGAAAGTTATCGATGAAAGAGTTTGAAGTACATCATATGCGTTGGTGTGTGTGACATTTTGTTATAAACTGGGCAAAATGTTAAAGATATATATTTATTGTCTTTAGCAATCATACAGAAAAAAAACAGGAATAAACAAACCTTTTTGGAATGGACCAAAATTTAAAAGAAAAAAATAGTGAGTCAATATAATTTATTCTCAAATTTTAATATCAGAAAAAATATTACGAAATTCATTCATCTTTAAGAGCATGAAACTCTGAATCAACTTTATGGTTTTTAGTAAACCTTTTATGGTTGAATTAGTTTAAGAATAGCCACAATCAGCTAAACGAAACACAACGAAAACGAAAACATACACAACGAAAACTTTAATTTTTAGAAGTTTTACCACTATTCCCAATGGTGTTATCTGTCTTCCATCTTTCTATATGAAATAAGTAGCATCAGTGGTGTGCTGTCCATATGTGCAGCCTGTGCACTGCACACCCTAGCAAAATTATGAGGAACAATAATTTTCTGCACCAATGTCTACTTATCTTTATATGGTATATAATAAATATTATTTATAATATATTCAAATATTATGTTGATTTGCTTTCTTGTATTCCCGCAGTGCGTGCGGTACTAGGTGCTGCACCACGTAGCGCGTTCAAAAGCAAACGAACATAGGAAGTTCTGATGTGTACGCACTGCACACTAAATTGAAAATCACGCTTTATATGTATGGGCTACTGGAGAAGCACAGCATACTATAGCACTGAGGCAAGTGCAGCTATTTTTCCTGCACTTGGCATTCAGAATCATCCGAAGGTACGGTTTATTTGGCGTTGTATTAGAGCGAGGACTTACGTACTGAAGCGCGTTTGGTTTTTTAAATGATTAACTGGCCATACGATTTTGCAGATGGTTATTGTTTAAATTTATATATTGTAAGATTTTGTTTTCATGGAAATATAAAAAAAGTATTTCATCAATATAAAGTGAAATGTTTTAGTGTGGTAAAGTAATTTCGGTGATGTATTATATTTATTGAAATAATTCGCTAAAAAACAATGTTGTTTTGTTTTAAAGAAACGAATTTTAACAGAACAGTCCAAATTTTATCATTTATTGTGTCGTACAGACAGTATATAAGTTATATCTGTAACACCATAAAAATTGTCAAGATGTTTTTCGCAGAATATATGATTTCCAAATGTTAAAAATAATTAATAAATATAATTTAATCCACTGACCGAACAAGAAACAGTTTGTTCTATTGTGCCAGCGTGCAGTGAAATCCTCTGCACGTGGAATAGACGTTCGGTTTGTTGCACTAATGAGCATCCGGATGAGGCACCGCAACGGCGGGCGCCATGTGGTGCAATGTGTTCTGAACATATGTAAGTTTTTCGTGAAAGCCCGAAACGTTGCTTTTTCGACACCAATATGACGCCATAGAACAAAAGACATGATTTTTGCTTCAGTACCAGTAGAATTCTTATAAGTTTAGCTGTTTCTATAGTTATAATTCGACTACTCGTAGGTAAATATTTTATTTATTGTAATCTTATTCATAATAAATAACCCGTTTCAGAATGGAGAACTCAGATGTCTCAAAAATTAAAGATTTATTGGAAAATCCATGTTCTCTGCACTCCCTGCATGAAAACCTACCGCACGCCACTGAGTAACATTAAATCTTAGGCCAAAGATTAAAGTAATATGCAGAAAGTAATACTTAAAATAAGCAGGCTCTCAAATGCGAGTTCTAATTTATCTACACTGATTTTTTTTAATTAACAGAAAAAATCCTCACATATCGCTACGTTATCCCATTTGAAAAAAAACCACCACTATGTATATTATAATTAAACCAGATTGAGAAGTTAAAAGAACTACAGTTGAACTGTAGATAATCATTTCTCTTATTCCAATTTATTTTATTATGTAAATATAATATAAATTTTAAATTTGCTACAGGCTTTATTTGTTACAGGATCCTAAAGGTTGATCGAAGATAGCGGCAGGTCGTAGTGTGCCCATTACTAAGAGTGGTTTAAGCGTTTTGACATGGGCAGAATGCTGTTCAGATAGGATCCTAGGCCTGAAAGACATTTACCATCAGCAAGTGGCAATCATGTTAAAAGCATCATAGTATAATTTATAGAAATCGTTTTTTAACTGCTTTAAAAGTTGCTAACGAAGTGGGCATCAGCATAAAATCATCATGCATGAAATTTTAACTAACAAACTTCAGATTGCATCTTGTCCATGCAAAATTCATACTGAGTTTGTTAAGTGACGATAAGAAACTTAACCGTTTTGAAATTAGCCAGGGATTGCTGGCCATTGTAAATAGAAATAGCGATTTCAATGGCAACTTCTTATGAGAACATCATAACTGGAGATAAGGCGTGGAATCAGTAGAATGATGTTGCAATAATTTGACCAACTGGTAAAAGAGTCTAATCGCCCAAAAAAGTACGCAGGAGTCAGTCAAATATCAAGGTGATGTTGGTCGTGTTTTTTGACTGAAAAAGTACAGTCCAACACAAAATTATACCACGTGATAAGACGGCAAACAGTTGTACTTCACATATTTAGTATGTTTCAAGGATTGGTGCCCACAGGAAAAGGCAAGAATTGTGGGAAAACCAGATTTAGATTATAATCCATCTGCTCACACATTGTTCCTCATCATCAGATTTTCTAACCAAACATCAGACTCCCGGTGGGTTCTATCCAGTCCACTCTCTGAACCTTGCTCTAGCAGAATTTTTACTTTTTCTAAAGCTTAAAACTACTTTGAAAAGACATCTTTTTTCAACCATAGAAAGAAAATGGACACATCTAGGACAATAAAACCATGAGATATGTATACTATTTCAGAAAGTGCTTTACGGGAGTCTTATAAAATCTGCAAGAAATAGATGGGACTACTTTGAAGGGAGAAGAACTTAAAATTCTGAAACTATTTTAATTTTAATCTCCAAGATTGGTCAATAAGGATCATGTGTGAAGCTTACAATTGGAAATTACAATTGTGACATTGGAAATTAATAAAATTTTGTAATTTATATGGATTAAATATTCCAGAATTCTTAGTTTATTTTATTTATAACGTTTTGACTACTACACCAATATTTTAGTGTGTTTTTTAAAAGTTTTTCAACTAATGCTTTAAAGAAAAGATAACTTGAGTATCCCATCTTTGGCTATAAAGTGTATCTTCATATAAAACGGCAATATTTCAGGAGGTTTTTAAGAACATATTTTTTTTCCTCAAGGAAGCAAAAAAGGAAAATAAACGTTTAACAACCATTTTACATTTAAAAGCCTTCAAATGAGATTAAAATGAAATCCGTTTACTATGCCATTTGTGAGTTGTCAAAATGATTTTACGCTTTAGAAGGAAGTTTCATGAAGAAAAATTTCTAAACGTTTCTAAGCGATAAATACACAAGAAGTATGCACGTACTCATAATGTGATGATTAAGTAAATGTACACGCATAAATACACATTATGTATATCTATACCTCTCACTTTATTTTATACGTAAATACAAATTAAAGACATATTTAGTAATGAAAACAAAGCTTTATACATTTATATACGTAGCTGTTATGAAATCCCAGTCATATTATAAAACTCAACTATCATACATCGCATTTATTATTGAGGGCAAATATTTACTTGCATATTAAACAGTATTCAATATATATTAAATTATTTTCTCCAGCCATTTATTCTGTAGATCATTAATGGCAAATAGTATTTGATCAAAGTGTCAAATTTAAAGTGAATTGTTATGTAAATATTTTCTAGTGCTAGTACCTTATGTATTATTTTGTTAAATTTATTTTTATTGATATTTCAAGGTTTTTAGCGTGCCAGGAAAATTCTCCTGCCTGTCAAACTCCTCACGAGTGCCACATAATCTTACTATTGCTGTAGTCATTGCCATTTTATATATAAAAAGTCGTCGATAGATTGCAGAATTTTTTCAATTATATAATTACCTGAATTAAATATATTTGTTACACACACACACACACACACACACATATATATATATATATATATATATATATATATATATATATATATATATATATATATATATATATACGTAACAGGTGAAAATAACTATTCACAGATGACACTTGAAAATAGCCCATATTTTGTTCAGTTGTTATCCAGTTGCCAGGGCTTGCATGGCAAAGTAACTTTACAACAGTCATGTCTTGAATGGCAACGCACTGGATTACTATGACCAGGCAAATTACTTAAGACTTTTTTTTTATCTTAAAGTCGAAGAGTCAACGGCAAGTCTGTCACAGATAACAGACAATCGGGCATTTGCTGATTTGTGAAAAAGCTGTATAGAAGAGTGGATTGATCACCTTAGAGGAAGGTTTAAATTAACTGTTCTTTTTTGTCCCGTTAAACAACCAAGGCGCCAAAAAAGGAATATAACGGCATAAATATTGTAACAATCTCCGGCTTTTCCTACAAGAAATGGCATCTGATCCTCAAAACGAGAAAGAAGGACGCAAGTAATAATTATTAATTCACACTTCAGTTTTGAGAAGTGTAGAAGGAATACAACCTAAATGAATATCGTCCTTGATTCTGTCCTTGGAATTGTAAAAATTGAGATTAAGAGAAATAGAACGGGGTATTTAGAAAAAAATCTGAAGAACTCTAGGAGCATTAATTTTTAACTTATCATTCATATATATATATATATATATATATATATATATATATATATATATATATATATATATATATATATATATATATGTAATCGTCCAGGGGACCGACCAGCCAGGAACTTACACTTGTATACTTCTTTTGAAATTGCCCCTATTATTTTCCTCAGCCCGGGCATGCTGGGCTGCCAAGAGTCCGCTAATCGTCTGTTGGAAAGAAACGCATAGTCGTCGTGGGAAAAATGCCGAGGCAAGTGTTTTAATTGCTAATAGAGAGTAACCTTTGACTAGAGCCATCTGCTAAAGTGTGGCGTTTTCAGATGAGCATTACTGCTGATCATTACATATTTTTCCTGGGAGAGTTATAACTTCCTAATTAAAATGCCAGCTATATCATTTTCTGTTTTGGGAATAATAGAAAAAATTTCGGGGTTCGGCTGAAGGAATGAAAACTTCCTCGTTCAATTTGCGTGGCTGGGAAAATATCATTAATATAGAGAGAAGAAATTAAGATCTAGAATAGTGAATGGGGAAAAGGAATAATTTTGGATAGACTTTAGGCCTTAGATATTTATATTATTACACACACACACTCACACACACACACACACACACATATATATATATATATATATATATATAATTATGGATTTTAGCCACTTTAAGGTACACCGCAGAGGGTGATGGCTTTACTACAACTTGAAAGTTGAAATCAGAGCACTCAGACAGTTTTTTTTTCGTGGTTCATGGCGATATCAAATAAAAACGTTGATAGGAAAATTCTCTCATCTACGCAGAAACATGTGTGCTTACCTACAAGCCAAGGAGAAATAAGCGTATTTCAAATTCCTCCTCCGTTATATATATGCCTAAATATAAACTTATATATCAATTACTAGCAAAAATCAATGTAGAGTTTCATAGTTCCTCTCTCTAATTAGGCATTCCATATCTACAGGTCTATTCATAATTCCCTCAGGTTTAATTAGGCTGTAGTAAAATATTATAACGAATATAGTAACAAAAGAACACTCGATAGATATAGAAAAAAAATTAAGTTTAATTTTCAGACTTTACAGGTGTTCTATATGTGAACCCTTTGTCCCACAGTTCAGCTCCTTCCAGTCTCTATTCAACACGGTGCAATCAACGCTACTGACATCATGTGTGACCCTTTCGTGTAGTTCTGCTAAATTAGTTAGAAAAGAGGGTAAAAGAACAAGGTTTTTGTATAGCTTACAAGAGAAAGTCACACGGTGTGAAATATGGTGAGCGTGCTGGTCATGGTAATAGAGGAACATCATCTGTGGAAGCTCATCCAATTAAAATGTACAACTATCTACTGTCAAAAATATACTATCCTCAACTGTCTACCATCTACTATCAACTACTATTATAAAAAAATCTTGAAAGCTTTCTGTATAAAAGCAAAGTTTGTATTGCTGTTTTATTCTTCGAAATCCCAGAGGGATATATGAATAGCCTTGTTTAGAGACAAATTTGTCCATATGTATGTATAACTTGCCCAATTAAAATGTACTACCGTCTACTATCAACTACTATTATAAAAAAAATTTGGATTTTTTCTTATGTAAACCAAAGATTGCTTTGCTTTATTGGTCTTAGTATTTGTATTATAGTGTTTTGGATTCCCAGTGGGAATTATGAATAGGTCTAAATACAGAAAAATTTGTCAACATGTATACATAACTCGTTCAATTCAAGAGTACTACCATCTACTGTCAACTGCTATTATAAAAAAAATTTAAATTGTTTCTGTATTTAAAGGAAATGCTTGTTTCTTTCTATTAGTCTTAGTATTTGTGCTATAGCGAGTTAAAATCCAGGAGTGAATTATGAATAGCCCTGTATACAAACAAACTTATCAATATGTATGCATAACTTACTCAATTCAAGAGTACAACTATCTACTGTCAACGGCTTTAATAGATAAAAACTTGAATTGTTTCTGTATTTAAATTATGGTTTGTTTTGTTGTATTGGCCTCAGTATTTGTACTATAGTGAGTTCAAATCCCGGAGGTAATTATGAATAGCCCTATATACAAACAAATTTGTCCATATGTATGCATATATACGAATGTATTTTATATTTAATGGACTCTAAAGTGTATTCCAATCGTAGTATAATTATATACTTACATAACTGATAATAGAAATAATTTCCTTTAAAGGATTTCTAATAAATTCTTGTGATGATTTGCAATATAACAACCATTTATTCATTTAGAAAATTGATCGCCACTCTTTAAAATCGCTATCCATTTAAATATTCCAGTTGACTCTTTCTCACTTACAAAATTTTACCGCCAAATGGCTGATAGCAGTGAATCCAGCTGCATACAATTACCTCGTTTAAATTTCTGCCAAGAGAAATTGTTGCTGAGAAAAATTACGAGCAGATATATTTTTTATACATTGTCTTTTGTTTGAAAGAAGAGGTAAAGAGAAAAAGTCATTAACGAGGGTCTTAAAACCCATTTCGGAGTCACAAATATTATGGAGGAGGGAGATAAGCCGACCGATCAATCACTGTCTACTCTTGGCTTTCTTTATATGAAAAGCGAATTTCTGTTCGAAAATAAAGAACTTCTGAAATTTATGACTAGAATTAGATCCATAATATGAGTCAGGGTTGTAACATACGCTAATATCTTCTTCAGACATTGTTGAAATTGTTTGTGAACTTTTGAAATGCCTTTTTATCTGTCAAAATGTAAAGTTTTGAGGTATCTAATTTCAATACAAATTCATTTCTCTATACTTTATATAAAATCATATTTTTTAGCATGGAAGATGTGCTAGTAGTTAGTTTTGTTTACGAGATTGAAAAGTAGAAAGTTTAAAAAAAGTAAAAATTTTTTATATAGAGATTAAACAGTTTATAATGTTAATCTGTTTCTGAAATTATGTAATTTATATTATCTCTGGAAGATTTAAACTTTTGAAATGAAACTTGTAAACAGTAGTTATGTGCATTTAAAAATTACTCCTTTATACCCACTTTAAACTTAGTCTTTTAGTAAAAAGTTATTCTCAATTTTTATTATGATTTCTAGATAGGTCATTTTTTAAAAATCTTCTAGTGAGCTTTTGAGTATAATATTATATTAATACGTCTAAGCCACTGTATCATTAAACTAGTGATTGTGTATTTCAATCAATTTTTTATAATTTTTAGATAGGACATTATTTTATAGTCTTTCAGTAAGCTTTTGAGTATAATATTGCAATAATATGTCTAAGCCACTGTATCATTGAATTACTAGTTATGCAATTCAATCAATTTTTTATGATTTCTAGATCGGTAATTTTTTAATAATCTTTCAGTAAGCTTTTGGGTATAATATTACAGTAATATGTCTAAGCTACTCTATCATTAAATTAGTGGTTGTGCAATTCAATAAATTTTTTATGACTTCTAGATAAGTCATTTAAAAAAATTCAGTAAGTTTTTGAGTATAATATTACAATAATACGTCTAAGCTACTGTACATTAAACTAGTCATTGTGAAATTCAATCAATTTTTTACGATTTCTAGGTGAGACATTATTTTATGATCTTTCAGTAAGTTTTTGAGTTTAATATTGAAATAATACGTCTAAGCCACTGTATAATTTAATTACTAGTCATGCAATTCAATCAATTTTTTATGATTTCTAGATACGTCATTTTTTAATAATCTGTCTTTAAGATTTTGAGTATAATATAACAATAATATGTTTAAGCCGCTGTATCATTAAATTAGTAGTTCTGAAGCTAGTGAATTTTAAAGTTTTATACATCCGTTATGAAACACTTTTAATCCGAAATTAAATGGTAAAAAGTTATGCATGCATTTTCAAATATGAACATTGTATAATATTTATTCAAATAAATTTGTATGCTATTTAGAATAGTCATGTTCTATTAACGATAGTAAATAAAGTCTATAAAATGATAATGAAAAATCTCAAAATAAATTATTTTTAATTTTTTTAGAAAACTGTACTTGAAAATGCATCAAAGTATTTCACAGTAAAAAAAGTATATCCTTTTGCACAATTATGCAGAATTTATTTATAAGCTAATAAATGCATCGACTTCATGAAAGTATTTATCCGCTATACAAATCTACAATACCTGTACTAATCGTTACCAGATCTGATATATGTATAATAATAACATAGAAAAAGTTGTAGAATTTGTTTGACTTTATTTTGAGAAGCAGTTTATAGGATATTGAGAAAATGCTTACAAAAAATCATTTAATTATATCACATGCTCATTCTATTGTGCTACATTATTTTTTCTATTTCAGAGAAACTTTCCACGCCAAAATATTCGGTTGATAAGAGTAATGTCATGATCTCTTGCAAAATGAAAAGTACTTAACATTTTATTTATGCCACATCGTTAATATTTTTATTTTTACAGGTACCTCGTTCTGGTTATATAATTTCGCCAAAATCGTAGGTACTTTTCTGCTAGAGATACCCAAGAATAAATTATTAAATACTGATAATATAGGACTGCACTTTTATTTCTTTATTTTATATTTTTTAAGTATAGAAAAAAGTAAATAAAGTGTATTTATGAAATTGAGTTGTTTTATTTTTGAAATTATTTATAATGCTTGTATGCAATATAATCGAAAAGCTAACAAAATTTTCAAAACAAATGCAACCTTCGTTTGCGAACTTTAATTACTCAGAACGAAGGCTTGGTATAATTTGTTTTATAAAAATAATCTAAAATACATCCTTAAGCTCTCATTAAAAGTTTTTGCTGATGGATAAGTTCATAAAAAA